>MU217961.1:668549-766839 GCA_018584345.1 Thuja plicata | reverse complement strand
TCCTCTAGTTCAAGTTCCATTAGGAGAGAGGTAAGTCTAGTCCTCCAAGATACGAAGTTTGAAGGACCTTCTAATCTGTCTTCCATTCTCATACAGTGAGCCATAATTTATATTTTAAAAAAAAAAATTAAAATATGCTCAGCTATATGTGTTATGTAGGGTTTTATATATTATTTTCTTTATTAACCTTGCTGCTCTGATACCATGTTAAGGAATCTAGATTTGAAGATATTATAAGAACTAAGATGTTGTAGAATACAATTGCCATTGTTATTGATTGATTCTACAACGAATATCAACTATTTATATTGAATCGAAAGTGTATCAACCATGAGCAGTCATAACTTATCGTAAATGATGATTGTTGATAACATGCGGTTTGCTTAACATATTTACAGATTAGTATAACTGTCGGTATATAAGAAAAGATATTTGAACAGCCACGATACTTATCGTGACTGTCATATATGAACAGTCATGATATTATCGTGACTGTCATATATGTCAATCACGATAAGTATCGTGACTTATATTAATAATATTATGTTAAGCTATGTTATTGTATTAGACAATCAATTCAATATTATTTATTATGTGATATATATATATATATATATATCATGATTTTGTTTGATATATTATATTAATATATATTATATATTTAATTTAATATATATTCTATATCCCATTTTATATATATATATATATATAACAATTGTTATGTCATTTAGTAAACACGAACGAACAATATTTTAACAGGTTGGCAAGATGGAGCAAGAAAATGGCAAAAAAAAGGGTAAGGACCTAAAGGACACTATGGGACTGAGAAAGCGTACATAGGGTAGCACAAGGAGGACTGGAACCAAAGATAAAAAGGAGCTTGAAGAGCTCAAGAACTCAGCTGATCAGATGTAGCTTATGGTGGTCTAGGCTGAAGACTTAATGAAATGCATCTAGCTGTCTTTTTTCCTATTGTCCTATATTTTTGATGTCCTATTTTGGGTGAAGCCTGTTGTTTCAGTTGCTAATGTTTTTTTTAGGCTTTAGTTCATGGGTGTTGCAACACAGTTTATGTTAAACTAAGTATGCTTATCTTTTAAACTCTTTTTAAAGGTTTCGGGTCCTTGTAAAACTTGTTTTTACTTAATAAAAACATGGATTATTTTTCTAACTAGTGTTGGTGTAAATAAAACCATTATCATCTAGTTAGCTAGCTAATATGATTGACCTATTCATGGCTAGTTTATGTTTACTTAGGCTATTTCATGTATTTGTGTTACTTCATATGGTTGAGATGTGTCCTCATCACTTGAGACAATGCACTCATACTTTCCACTTTCTCACAGCTCACAAGTGTTGAACATTTGGAGGGGCAGTCAAACTTTCATTCCTACCTTCTCACTTACTCATCCTTGCCTACATATGAAAGGCTTCTATGTATATTCCATACACTTCATATTATGTGATATATTATCCTATTGTGTTTATCATTTCAATAGTGGAAGTTATTTTTTTGATTTCAAGTTCTTGGCTTACTCCAACATTGTATCAAAGCCATGATTACAAATAGCACTAGTTCTTTCCAACACGGTATCAGAGCCATAATTCCCCATTTATTTGATCAAAATGCCCACATTAGAGGTGGCAGCCTCATAGGACATGACCATGTTTTCTCTAGATGACATCTATATTGACTAGTGTGGCCTCATACACAATGTCATTTGATATGTAGCCTTAAGAATTCCCAAATTTGATTAAAAATCTTCTTTAACAAACAACCACAACTCTTTTGACGAGTATTTTGTCCATGGCCTACTTGAACATATAGTAGTAATTACTTGGTCAAACTCCTATGCAACATAGGTTGCTCCATCCTCAACACAACTCCCACTATGAAGTCCTTCAAATCAAACTTCCCTCAACTATCTTTCTGCCATGAATAGTTCCACTTGGTGCGGTAGTTCACTCTCTTACCCAATATTGTGTAAAGCTTACATTAATATGGTAGTGCCTTACATATTCTATGTTAGAATATAGTTAACATTCACTATTATCTATTGTAAACTAACATGAGAATGTTTCACTTGATGTTTCTATCAACCATTACTATTTTCACACAAAGTTGACATTTTTTTGCCACTAGATTTGTAATCAATAAAGTGTTTAGTGGTTGATAGAAGGGAATTAGGACTAGGGAAAGATATGATAGAACTTGGAAAAAATTAAGTATCTACACTTTGTAATTCACCCTTATGTTTTATTAAGAAATGAGGACACATATGCTTTGTGATTCATCTATGTAACTGTTAGGATAAACTAATTATCCCGCACACACGCGCGCGCACGCGCCATGGTATTTTTTGTCTTTGACAAGTCTCTATGAATGAAATCACTATTTGGGGCTATGCTTGAATATTTCTAATAGGATTTTATGCTATATTTAGATATTTCCTCCTCAAATTGGTATTGCAAAGATAATAAAAGCATTGTATTTCTCTCATTTATATAGTGTTTCAATATGTTTGGCATATTATGCCTTGCAAGCTCGTTATAGAAACATCGTGTTGTTCCTTTGGTTGTGAAAATGATACCATCCAAATAGATCATTGGAGGTATAACTAGGGTCCCTGGGAGATGGGGAGACTTGGAGACTTTAAAGATTGGTATTGGCACTAGTCAACTAATTTTCAAAAATATGAGACAAGGGTGCTTGGAGATGCTAATTTTTTTAATATAATTTATTCATTTCTAAAAAATATCATAACATAGAACTTTGAAAACAAGAACAATGTCCACAAGTTTAAGTTTGAACATTAACTAAGAACTTTAAATTTTAAATAGATAAATCATTGAATCAAAAAATCTAATCTGAAATCCAAGTCGTTAATGTCATTGTGTCATATAGAATCAAATAGTTCAAAATTCCCAATACTATCTCATATTTTGTGAATGCTTCCACATTTTGTATACATTCATGCCATTGCAGTTACATGCAACTGCATTGGCAAGCATGTATGCAAAATGTGGAAGCATTCAGAGGGCATGTAAATGCACTATTTAAAATTTAAAATAAAATCTTGAATGCCTAGTCTCAGACTCACATTGAATGCACCATGATTGTAGGCCCGTGAAAGTTTTAGAGAACAAAAAAAATGAAAACAAATGTAAATGCAAACCTGGTTGAGGTCTTATGCACACATTTCCCTCTTCTAGGGCACCATTATTTAATCCAAAGGTGAATGGAGGAAGAAAATAATGTTGACTATTTTTTTAATGCCTTTTATGTGCCTTTTCTAGAAAGAGACACATGGGAGATGATTGGAAACTTGGTGGGAGATGAGGAGATGACAAGGGACGAGGAGGTGAAGTCTCCAACCAAAAATATAGACTTCAGGTGTGCAAAAAGCATCCAACATGCGTCTTCAAGTCTCAGATGCATCTGAAGGGGGAAATGTGTCTCCTAATTTCACTAGGTATAACATTATCTCCCTATGCCAATCATTTCTCATTCATATTCACCATTTCTCCTAACATTTAAGATTGTGTATGTTACATAATTTCTACAAAGCTATATACTTTTCATCATTTGAGAACCACATAAAATATAAATTCCAACTTGATTGCACCTTTGTGTGTGATTTCTTTTCTGACCTTTAATCTTTGGCCCCATGACAATGCCTCCAAATTATTTTTTACAACTTATTGAACACAAATCAAAATATACTAATGTTTACAACTCACATTTTCCTAGAACTCACTTGACTAAAAAATCTCCAAGAAATATGCTATTTTAAAAACTAATAAATAAATTTTATGAGAAAACCTAACTCTCAATACATCTTCAAATCACCTTGAAACGATCTCAAATTTACACTGCAGTAGCTTAATATGTCCATCAACTCTCCAAAGTCTGAAAAAGAAATTGCCAAATTGAAAGAGATGAACACTTCCAAATTTGACCTCTACAATTGAAAAAAAAAAAATCTTATTTTGTGCCTTCTAGATACCATAATCATGGTTTGATACCACTTATAATAATGCAATAAAAAAAACATACAAATATAAAAGAAATACTTGCAAATGCTCAATAATAAAAAGACAATTTAAAGAGGCAGACTCCAAATATTTTTAACAAAAAATAGAATTCACAATATGATGATCAACAACTACTCACTACCTCTTATATACACCATTATTATTCCTTTGATACCAATTGGGCAAGCGAACTACTTAAATAAAATTATATTAATAATTCTATAACTTAATTAGGGGTTATACTAGCAAAAAATAAGCTACATATATCCCAATAGAATTGATAGGTTTCTAGTGCATAGCACTAATAATTGGTTAACGAGTTGTTATTTTCTAATTGCTTTAAGTTCTTGTTTTAAATAAGATGGTGGGTATTCGTACCTAGTCAACTAGTATAGGGTGATACCCTATCTCCCCTACTTCACACTATTAAATTCAAATGGGCAATGTGTACCAAAATTACTTCAAGTGTCATCATGACGAGTAGCCTCACTTGGAATAAAGTATTTTGCTAGTTCTTAAGCATGATTTGTGTACTATGTCAGCATGCATGCCTCCTTTTATAGATTGTGGTAGTGACACCTCTTTACTCAAGTGTTTATTTTTTAATGAGCAGTGACAATATTATACTATTAGCCTAACTATCTCATTAGCCTACATGTTACATTTTTATGTTACAAGTGTTAACACAAACTAAATTTGTTACCCTGATTTTCATCCATTCTAACATAAATATTTTTTAATATTACAAGCTTAGATATAAAAACATTTTTAACCTTAAACATGTATTTTAAATTTTTTTTAAATAACTTGTTGAATATCGCAGACAACTAGCAAGGGTGGGTGAATCAGTTGTACATTAAATTTTTTTATCAATTTCACAGATCCATATCCAACATATTAAATATTTAACCACTAACCAAATCAGATATAAGCATGAATAAGTATGCACAAGGACCATACACAATGAATACCATATTTTTACATGGAAAACCCAAAATCAGAAAAACCACAGAGAAGCTAATTCTTATGAATAAAAACATCGGTTGAGGTGATTTTTACATAAGGTGGCTCACTACCAGAATGCTCACCGCAAGTGGACTCACTACCCAGAAGGGCTCATTGCCCTAAAAAAGAAGAATGAAAAAGGAAATCCACCACTAAAGTACACCTATCCATAGAACCTCCAATGACTAACAACAATAGCACACACGATATGTTCACAACCCAACTTCACACTTTAACATAACCTTGCACAATATCTAACAGGTCTTATTTTCAATAAACTTCCTTCACTCCAATCCATCACTCTTATTTATATTGATCTTTAAAATATGAAGACACCAAGTCAACCATAAAAACACAATTTGAAATAGGACCAAACTAAACATTTAATGTACAATGGGGAGGAATGAAAAGTGGACCACACCACCTGCACTGTCTTGACTAAACAACACGTTATCTAGATGTTGCAATTACCAAAGTCAAAGAAGAAATAACATCGTTAGCAACCACGCCTTTGGACCACATCAATACAACCCAAAACAAAATATCAAAAGACAAGTCAATGAGTCATACAAAACCAAACTACCAAAATCATATCTGGAACAACAAAGAATTCCAAACCACTACATTTTATGCAGGAGCATTCTAGGATTCTTGCAAATCATGTATCACACAAAAATATATTTGCTTTGGAGAGTACTTGGTGTGTTTTGATCTTAGTTGATGAAGTGTTACTCGGTCAAAGGAGTATTGTTTCTTGGTCACAGTGTTGGTCAAGTAGCTCGGTCATTGAAGGGCTCAACACATACAGGTGCTCAGCTTTCGGTGTTGCTGGACATATGTTGGCCGAGGGGCTCGGCACTTCTAGTGCTCAAAATTTTTGGCTTACTAGCACTCAATAGTTTGGCTGCTCAACTTGAGTTCTTGCAGATCTGGAGGCTGAATTGGTGTATTCAATATATGTAGTGTGGCATTTAATTTAGATCTATCATTGGGGATTGTGGGGACCTAAATCTAGGTCATTGGTATTTCCTATGTTTGTTTTGTGGCCAACCTATTGGTTGCCTCTTGTATTTAAGTAGTGTTATGTTCTTAGCTTGGGGTATGAGATTAGAGGGGGATGAAATGAGATCATATCTAAGGATCTGATTATTGGATCTGAGTAGTATGATTTGGCAGAAGGTAAATGGCTTGATGCTTGAAGAAGATCTCTACTAGAGCTTGGATTCATATCTCTGTAATTGGCCATAACTGGGAAGGCCATACAGCTCGTCATGTTGCAATAAATTGAATGTTCTTTTCCTATCTACATTGCTTGTTGTATTCTAATGTGTTGTTGTTTAGGCCACAATCAAGGTTTGGACTATCCATTCTTGGATCCTCCATCCTTGGCTGTCGTCAGGTGGTATTAGAGCTTGAAGTTCCTGAGTGTGTGGACAGATCGCCAAAGGTGGGGCAGTTTGTACTAGGACCTTGGGCTGGAAAGTTGGTGATTTATCACAAAGGGTTTATAGAGATCTTGAAGATGCCTCTGAGGAAGAGCCATGAGATCACAAAAGAATAACCTAAGATGGAGGTCAGTCTTAAAGATGTCCAAGCTTTGCAGAAGCAGGTGCGCGATCTGCAAGAGGAGTTGAAAATAAAGAATGCATCTAGAGAATACTGAGATAATGGTGAAAAGTCTAAATAAGAATATTATTTCAAAGAAGCTATAGAAGATGTCAGAGATCTAGAGGAGGCTAGATTTCTGAGAGTTGTATCTAAAATTGGGAAAAGACCTAAGATCAAAGTTTATGCATTTTTTGAAAGCCTTAGGCCAGAAGATTTGATCGATTGGATTAATGAGATGGATGAATAATTTGAGAATGAAGAAGTACAAGAGCTTGATACAGTTTGGTTTGCAAAGACAAGGCTAAAATTTCATGCAAACATATGGTGGAGAGAAGTTCAATTGGAAAGAACTCGAAGAGGTAAAGACAAGATCATCAAATGGAACCGAATGGTTGAAAAGTTGAGGAAGTAATTCATTCTAGTGGATTATGAATTGGAGATGTTTAATAAGATGTAAGGTTTGAGGCAGGCAAGAAAAATGGTACAAGAGTATATTGAGGATTTTTACAAAATCTTGACTAGGACTGGTCATTTATAAGATGATAAAGTAAAGGTTGCTAGGTATATATATGGCTTGAGACCTAGTATACAATAAGAGTTACTTACTGTTTGGATGACCATAATAGGAGATGCTTATCATATGGCATTGGAGATTGAGGAAAATCTAAACAAGAATTTTGAGGTAAGACAGAATAATAGAAACTGAGGTGGTAAGACTGGTGAAACAACTGCTAAGAGTAATATGGTAGAAAATCCTAAATAGACTGATGAAGGATCTGGCAGTGGTCAAACCACTAGGAGCTAAAATGGTGGACAAAGAGGAAGATAAAAGAATGAGTTCGTGGGTACTTGTTTTCAGTGTGGTGAGAAGGGTCATAGGGATTTTCAATGTCCTAATAGAATATTTGTACTAACTACTGAGGAGAATCAAGATAATTTTGCAAAGGAAGGTGAAGTCCTTAATACTAGGAGATTAGTTGCATGTGTTAGTGAACATGTGCAAAGAAGAAATTTGTTTAGAACTAGATGTAAGTGCAAGGACAAGGTATGTAAGGTCTTAATTGATGGTAGCAGTTCTGAGAATTTTGTTTCAGAAGAGATGGTTATTAATTTAATTTTGGAAAGGAGGAAACATCCTCATCCTTATCATATTAGTTGGATACAAGATGTGTCTAAGGTTAGGATTGAGGAACAATGCCTTGCTAATTTTAAAATTAGATCTTATTATAATGAGATATTGTGTGATGTGGTACCTATGGATACTTGTCATATATTGCTTGGTAGACCTTGACAATATGACAGACATGTTATCTTTTATGGTCGTGCAAATACTTATGTGATCAGGCGGGGTGAATCCAAGCATAAATTGATACCTTTGCAAGAAGCGGGGGTTAAGGGATGTGGATTTATCAGATATTGTCCGAGTGACAGTGACAAACATGAGGAGAAGAAAGTTGATGAACATATTCCTATGGATGAAAGGAAGGACAATTTGAAGGGAAAAGAGAATGAAATCTCTGAGGAACTTGCAGAGATTAAGAGGCAGATGGCATTTCTGATGAAGATAGTATAGTATATGATGACACAAGTGACACAGAGAGATGAAAATGATACCAAGTTAAGTGAGAGTGTGATTCTCCGAAATACTGATGGTATCAACAGTGTAGAGGATGGTCAGCGTTAGTTATTGTCAGTTGTGTTAGCACTTGTCAAACATTTTCATGGTTTTGTGCCTTTGCTCCTATCTCTGCAATTATTTTTAGTCTCTGGCCTAAAACCCTAAGTCTTTTTGTGTAAATTCATGCTAAAACCCTAAACCCTTCAATACTTGTTCTAATTTGAAGTTACCTTTTTGTGTAACTTAAAGCTTTAAGTCATGTATCATATCTCGGCGAGGCCCTTTTTATTTCCTTAAGTCGTATTTCCTAGCGGGGTCACTTTAATTTTTTCTTATTTTCCTAAGTCCCCGAAAGCTTTATGTTTTGTATCTGTCAAGCATGTCTTTCTTAATCCTACAGCAGGCATTATGCCTTGATCATGAAGATGATCTACTTTTATTCATCAAGGCATCACGCCGTGATGCCATCTATCCAAGTCAAATCTTGTTATGTCAGCATTTTTCAAAAGGTAACGGCAACTTTGTGAATCATCAGATATTTTTGATCACGCGGAAGTCGTTATGCCTAAAAGCGGAAGCTGCAGACCTTTTAATGTTCAAGGCTTCGCGACTGAGTGCCATGTGTAAAGTGGTCAGGCTACATGAAGGTTAATGTTTGACAGATGCACTTTAAATCTATGGTGGGCACTTTATCTTCATCATGAAGATGATATTCTTTAACCTTCAAGGATTTGCGACAGAATGCCACATAGCAGTTGGTGGGACCGGGTTTTTAATTGTGGTTAGATTGATCAGCGGTTAGATTCAAAGGGATCTAACAATCGGTGTTATGCCTCAAGCTAGAGATGCAGTTACTTTAACCTTCAAGGCAAAGTGCTTGTTCACCACATGTCTTGTCAAGATGGAATATGCTCTTATGATTGTGAGATTAAGTCATGACCATAGATTTTGTTTTGATCAAAGGGTTATCTCTAAGTCGCTTGACAAAGTCAAGGTCAGCGCTTTTATTCAGATATTTTGTGTGGATAATGCTAGATCTCATGATGGAATTAGAGTTAAGTAATATACTGTGAGATTTAGAGATTACTCTTATCTCTGAATCTTGAGATCGAACTTGAGTCAAGACAAGACAATTAAAGTTAGTATTTGCGAGATATGCTTTATCTCCAAGTCTCATGACTAGACCAGGGTTGAGCTAAACTATTGGAGATTCAAATATTTCTTGATCTCTAAATCTCATAATGGAGCTAGGGTTAAGTTCTTTGCTCAAAAATTTGACAGGTTGATGCAACGTGTTTTAAGATAGACAAAGATCAAAGGGTTGTCGCTAGGTCTCAGAATGTGAATCGAGTTAAGTAAAGTTTTCAGCGACTTGGAGAAATATTTGGTCTCTGAATCTCAGAATTAAACCATAGTAAATCCAAGCTCATTTGGAGATTCAGAGATACAAAGGGTTTGAATTGCTCAGAGTTAAAGGTTGGTGTTAAGCCTTAATGCATAAAATGATCAATGATTATTGTTCAAGGCATTACGATAGCGTGACACATGGAAGATCCAATTTTCAAAGCCCGGGTAACTGAAATAAGATTGACGAATCACTTTTAAAATTGAGAAAAGAGTTGATCTCAACCGTCCATGTCTCATTCCGCACCACATGTGACCATTATAACCGAAATTCAAATATTTAAATCTTATTTTCAAAGGGTTTCATTGCGGTCGATTGATATTTTGATCTAGAGTCATTAATGTTGTGATCTGATCTTTGGGATCGATTTGGCATAGCTGTTGGAGGGTGTATGGATTGAAATCTGATGATGCGAGGTGTTTTTATGACTAGAGTTGGTAGATGAGGTTTCTAATCAGATGGATAAATGCTTATAGCGGCGCCTGGTCTCTTTGCATTTATGATCAGTTGCTCTCCGCATGATAACTTGGAAGTTCTTAGACTTTAGGGTACTATGTTCACATCTCAAGGTGTATGGATATTGATTTCAAATCAAATTTTCATAGATTGCAGAGAAAGATAGGGTTTCAACTTGATCACAGAATTAAATGTCTTTACTTCTTGACATGATTTGTTGTAAACCCTAACCCTAAATGGTCTGAAGCTTGTTGCAATTCGTATTCCTATAAAGGGATTTCCAAGACCATTTAGTGGGGGCTAAAGAATTGGAAGAATATTGTAAGCATCAGGCTTGTATTTTTTTCCAGTCTAGGATATAGCAGATGTGTTTGAGACTGTATTAAGACAAAATTGAAAGTTGTATAATCTTTTGCATATTATCTTATTATGTACTTCCTTGTCATATTGATGTAGAAACTAGATTTCATCATACTTAATATAAGTATTCTCATATTTTAAGTCTCTCCTTTGTGTTATCTTTTGAATTGTAAGTTTTCTAGCTTACTGTATAAGTTTTTCTTATGCATATGTTCTATTCCACAAGTCTTTGATCTTAGATCATGATGGGGAGCTCCAACTCCTAAGACCTTTCTTGATCTCTCCAAGACCCTTTCTTTGGTCTTATTAGGGTTTCTATCACTACCATAACCATAGGACAACTCTTTGATCCCCTATCTCCTATAGAGCTCTCCACCAACTTCAAACTCCCTTCAAGTCCTTCTCCATTCCACTATGCACCCATAGGCTTATCATAGCCAATTTATCTCCAATCTAACCTTGTCAATAGAAATAGGATTCTTGACCATTCCTAGGTCATTACCAACTAGTTTTGATTCATTTTTATGGATCCTTTCATTAGGTTTCAATCAGGTTCCTAGTTTTTAGATTTTGAGGCCTTGTAGCCTTTTTGGTCAATTAGGACTCCTAGAAATTAGTATTCTTGGTTTTCTTCACAAAACCCATTAAAAACCCTCCAAACTAATTATTGATTCCTTGTATTTCTATCCTAGGCTCTAGGATTTTCACCTTTTTAGACCCCTACCTTGTCTGTACACTGGACTTTCACCAAACCCCTATTTTCAAGGGTTGCTAGGGCATGTAAACTAGTTTGGCTTCTTGGCTTTCAACAGGTATTCTAATGACCTCCTCTGCACTCCTTGCATCCACATGTCTGACATACATGTCCCTACACTCATCCACCATTTATTGGCACACACCAATCCATAATAAATTCTTAATTCTTCTGCACTGTTCAAACTTCCTAGCCAGAATACACAATACTCACCTAGGGCCTGATTTTTCTCATAGCTACATAGACCCCACACACCATATTTACAACATTTTTTTTTTTTTAATTGATTCCAAGTTTCCATTAAGCTTGGACCATAGGAACTCCAAGAAAATCCATTATTTACATGACTGGCTCCAAAACTGGACAGTGAACCAGTAAAACTTGAATAATTTACAAAATGATAACCAAAAAGTTTAAAATACTAAACCAATGAAAAAATGATCAACTAAATAGCACAAAACACAATCTCAATGAATTAATTCACTCCATTCAATCCATTAAGGTACTGTATGACGGCTCTGTTCACAAAATACAGTCAAAATCACTCCTTCTCAACACACAGTCCGTACACAA
Source organism: Thuja plicata (assembly GCA_018584345.1). NCBI lineage: Eukaryota > Viridiplantae > Streptophyta > Pinopsida > Cupressales > Cupressaceae > Thuja > Thuja plicata. Next base: position 755,025 of record MU217961.1, on the reverse strand, counting down.
TGATCACTAACTATTAGATTAGGTTTTAATCCACCTTATATATCATATTCCCACATTTTTGGACCCTCATGTCAAGATTTGGGCACCATTAAATCTCTTTCCTAGTTTTTAGGAAATGTTGTCATGACAACTTTACAAAGTTGCAAAGTTGTCATGAGCAACTTTTACATCTTTTGCTCAAATGGAAAACTTTCACTTCCAATGGCCCAACTTGATCCTAAACCACTTAATATGACCTTAAAACATCCAAAAACATCATAATCACTATTTCCACTCCATTTTGGAGTTTTGGTCAACCTTTGACCTTTTGCTTGACTTTCTAGGACTTAGACCCCTAGATCCTATTTGATCACATCAAACACTCAACCCTAATCACTCCTACCTCTAGACACACAAAAAAAACACTTGGGACTTCATGTTTATTCCTTATTAACTTTGGTGGTTGGCCAAACCAACCTATAAGCCAAAATGTTTTAAATATCTCAACTAGACCTTAAGGTGCTCCTGCACCATCCTCCCCCTGCAACAAGAAAATCAAGGTACCTTAGGTGTGATGAACTCCATGCTTATGCCATGCTTCTTGAATTCTCCCTCTGCAATCCATGTATCCTTTGACTCAGGTTGGTGTTCCAGTATCCTTTCTACTTGTGGCTTAGCTGGAATAGGTACTCTAAGTTCTTCCACATCATTGGTTACCTCCGTACTGTACTCTTCTTCATCTATATCTGGTCCTTTATATGGTATCAAATCCTTCACATTAAAAATTGGGGAAATGGACATATCCTTTGGTAGATCTATCGTGTAGCCATTGGAACCATACTTAGCCAATACCTTACAAGGTCCAATCCTCTTCATCTGTAGTTTTCTTGGTATCCCCTTCTGTAGCCTAGCCTTATTTAGATATACCATCACCAAGTATCCTACCTTAAATTGTAGGTCTCTCCTTCCTTCATCTTTCTTAGCCTTCAACTTCTAATTGGCCTCCATTAGAGTTTTTTCACTTGCTCATAAACTTCCCTCATTGATTGTGCAAATTCATATGCATTCCCATTGATTCCTTCATATACTTTCAAGTCCCTGGGCTCCATTACACCCCTTGGATGTATACCATATACAATCTCAAATGGACTCTTTCCAGTAGTCTTGTTTGTGTTATCATTGTAGGAAAATTCTGCCTGTGGGATGACTTGTTCCAATCCTTGCCCATACTCTTCTGTCAAACATCTTAGCAAGTTGTCAAGAACACTGTTTATTACTTCCGTCTGACCAACCGTTTGAGGATGATATGAAGAACTATGAGACAAGTTAGTTCCTAGTCTTTTCCATAGGGTCTTCCAAAAGTGCCCCATAAACTTCACATCTCTTTCTACAACTATACTCATTGGCAAGCAATGGATCCTCACTATCTCCTTGAAGAAAATATGGGCAATATGACTGGCATCATGTGTTGTTTTACATGGGATGTAATGACTCATCTTGCTAAATTTGTCTACTACCACAAACACATTGTCTAGACCAGTTGGAGTCCTAGGTAACCCCACTATGAAATCCGTACTTGTGCACTCCCATGGTCTATTTGGGATGGGTAATGGCTGTTAAAGACCTGAATTTGATGATGTCCCCTTTGCCTTCTGACGTACTCCACACTACTCCACATATCTTCTTACATCTTTTTGCATCTTAGGCCACCAATAGTGTCTCTCTACTAAGTCTAGGGTCTTGTTCAACCCAAAGTGTCCACTAAAATTCCATTTTCTTATCCTAGATGAGGTTCTCCCTCATGGAACCCCTTGGAACACATAGTTTCTTCCCTTTAAACAATAATCCATTATGTAAGGTATAGTCTGCAAACTCCCTATGAAAGTGATTCTCAAAATCAATACACACTTGATAGATCACTAAGAAATTTGTATCTCCTTCATATAGGTCTTTGAAACCTTCAATCCATGTACTCTAAAATTGAATCTCCTGGATGGTAAGAAATCTCCTAATAAGGGCATCTACTACCTTGTTATTCACACTTTTTATGCTTGATAGTGAAAGTGTATAACTGCAGAAACTCCATCCATTTTATATGCCTTAAGCTAAGTTTCTCATGTGTTTTATATAGCTCAAAGCCTGGTTATTAGTATATACTACAAATTCTTTTGGCAACAAGTAGTGCTTCCACTTCTTTAGAGCTTGCACCAATGCACAAAACTCTAGATAATAGGATGAGTACCTAGATTTTGCCTCATTAAGCCTTTCACTAGAGAAGGCTACTGTTATTCCTTCCTGACTTAGGACTGCACCCACTGCTATGTTACTAACATCACATCCCACTATAAACAACTTCTCAGAGATTGGTAAAATGAGTATTGGTTGGGTGGCTATCTCTTTCTTCAATCTCTCAAATCCTTTATTACCTTTCTTGGTCCACACAAATTTTGTCTTGACTCCACCCTTAATGGTATCTAGGACGGGTGCACAAATTTCACTGAATCTCCTAACAAACTTCCTATACAATTGGGCTAACCCATGGAAGCTTCTAACTTCAGTCCCTATCTTAGGAGTAGGCCAAATTAATATGGCTTCCACTTTTCTCTTGTCCATCTTCAAGTCACCTTGGGATACTGCAAATCCTAGGTAGACTAGTTCTTGTTTCATAAACTCACTCTTTTCAAGATTTATGGTGAGTTTCTCCTCCTGCAACCTCTTCAACACAATTTCCAAGTGTTGCATATGCTCTTCCTTTGTTTTACTAAAAATGAGGATTTCATCTAGGTAGACTACTACAAATACGCCTATATAATCCTTCAAGACTTCATTCATGACCCTCATAAAAGTACTAGGTGCATTTGTAAGCCCAAATGGCATTACTAACCACTCATATAACCCCTCTACGGTTTTAAAATATGACTTCCACTCATCACCCTCTTTCATCCTAATTTGATAATATCCACTTTTTAAGTCAATCTTTGAAAAGTACTTAGAACCCCCCAAGCAATCCATTAAATCTTCTATCCTAGGAATAGGAAATCTATATCTAATAGTTATCCTATTTATTTCCCTAGAGTTAGTAAACATTCTCCACTTACCTCCCTTCTTAGGAGCCAACACCACTGGGACAACACATGGGCTGATGCTCTTCCTTATCAAGCCCTGGTCCAAAGCTCTTGCACTTGCCTTGCAATCTCTTTGTCCTAATTTGGTGTCATCTTATATGCAGCCTTGTTAGGCAATGATTCCCCTAGCACAAAATCAATTTGATGGCTAATCTCTCTTTTTGGGGGTAGTGTAGCTCAAGTCCCTTCACAAATGATGTATTGGTACTTATCCAACAACTTCTTTACTTCTGCTAGCATAGGTTCTTGTTTAGGTGTCTCTTCCTCTCTTGGCTTCACCAAAATTCCATAGCCAATTCCCTCTTCCTCCTTCATGTCCTTGAGGAATTCTTTTCCACTCATTAGTAGGGTGTTTGAATCCAACTTCTCCACTGTCTCCTCTTCTATCAAGGACTGTATCTTATAAGTTACTCCATTCTTCTTAAATGAGTACTTATTCTCCTTCCCATGGTCAACTACCTCCTTGTCATACTGCCATGGTCTACCAAGCAACAGATGACATGCATCCATTGGTAATACATCACAAAGTATCATATCTTGATACTTTCCAATAGTGAATTCAACCCACACTTGTTCATTCACCAAGATATTTTGTCCCTTATTCAACCAACTTACTTTGTAAGGGCACACATGAGGAATTTTGACCAACTTGAGCTTCTGCACTACTTCCTTTGAGATCACATTTTCAGTAGATCCAGAGTCACTTATGACCCTACATACCTTACCAAGTATTTTACACTTGACTCTAAAAACAACCCTTCTCTTCTTGTGTGCATCCCTTGTAGGTTCTTTTATTAGAATCCTCCTAAGCATGAGGTTCTCTCCCTTCTCTGAACCCAAACTAATCTTTGACTGTTTAGTCACATCCTCTTCTTGTACATATGCAATATTCTTCTCACCTCATGAAGATGTTGGCTTATCTGGACATCTATAAGTAGGGTGACCCAATTGGCCACAATAGTAGCATTTCATGTTAGCAAAATGTGAGCTTCTTCTAAACCAACCTGATATGCCTCTTCCACCATTGTGAAATCCTCTACCTCTATTATATCCTCCTCTATTACTGGTCTCATGGTTTTGTTCAGCACCCCTGGAATCTCCTTGGCTTCTGGTGTTACTGTTCCTTCCACTAGAACCACCTCTATGTCCTCCTCTAGATTCTCTACCTCTTCCTCTTCCCCTAGAGTTGGAATTTTGTTTCTTCCTGGGTTTTTCTTCCACCTTTAGGGCCATTTGAAAACATGCATTGATAGAAGTTAAAGTGAAAATGCTCAACTCTTCTTGTATGTTCCATCTAAGACCATTTAGGAACCTAGCAACTTTGATGCTTTCCACTTCTCGCACTCTTGACCTAAGACATAGTTTTTGGAACTCTTCGGTATAGGATGCCACATCAAGATCCGTTTGTCTGAGATTCTACCTTCTCTTGTGTATTTGGATATCATAATCCTCTGGTTAGTAGTTCTCTTTCACCTTAGCCACCATAGCTTTCCAATTTTCTATTGGCTTCTTGCCTTCCCTTTCTCTTTCTTCTTGAAAAAACTTCCACCAATTTAATGCTTGTCCTCTTAGCCTTGATTTGGCTATCTTCACCTTTCGTGCATCTGTGATCCCATCACATTCAAAATGATTTTTCATACCCTCAATCCACTCCATAACCAACTCTGCATCCATCTTTCCAAAGAAAATTGGAATTCCTTCTAATGCCTTGACACTTAATGCCTTGAGGGCCTTGAGGAATGGTTCCTCAGGTAGAGGAGGGTCAGGTTCTTGTTCTAACTCCTCTTCAACTTGACTCTTTCCCTTATCTTTCTCTTCTACCATTTTTTATTTCATCTTGTTTGCTGCCTCTGTAACTTCTTCCAACTTTAGCTTCATCTCCTCCATAGCTTCTTCAAGAAGTCTATTCTTGACTTGTTTCTCTGACATGCCCCTTTCCAATTTTGTATTGGTCACCATGGTGCTTTCTCCAATGGATTCACTTCCCTCAGACATACACTGATCAATTCCCAAGCCTTTCAATTGTTCTGATACCAATTTGATGGGGAGCTCCAACTCCTAAGATATTTCTTTCTCTCTCCAAGACCCTTTCTTTGGTCTTCTTAGGGTTTCTATCACTACCCAAGCCAGATTAGAACTCTTTGATCCCCTATCTCCTTTAGAGCTCTCCACCAACTTCAAACTCCCTTCAAGTCCTTCTCCATTCCACTATGCATCCATAGGCTTATCCTAGCCAATTTCTCTCCAATCTGACCTTTTCAATAGAAATAGGATTCCTGACCATTCCTAGGTCATTACCAACTGGTTTTGATCCATTTTTATGGATCATTTCATTAGGTTTCAATCGGTTTCCTAGTTTTTGGATTTTGGGGCCTTGTAGCCTTTTTGGTCAATTAGGCCTCCTAGAAACTAGTATTCTTGGTTTTCTTCACAAAACCCCTTAAAAACCCTCCAAAATAATTATGTATTCCTTTTAGGTCTATCCTAGGCTCTAGGATTTTCAAGGTTTTAGACCCCTACCTTGTCCGTACACTGGACTTTCACCAAACCCCTATTTTCAAGGGTTTCTAAGGCATGTAAACTGGTTTGGCTTCTTGGATTTCAACATGTGCTCTAATGACCTCCTTTTCACTCCTCCTTGCATCCACATGTCTGAGATTCATGTCCCTACACTCCTCCACTATTTATTGGCACACACCAATCCATAAGCAATTCTTATTGTGTCTGCATTGTTCAGACTTCCTAGCCAGAATACACAGTACTCGCCTAGGGCTTGATTGTTCTCATAGCTTCCCTGCACACACAGACACCACACACCATATTTACAACATATATATAGTTTTTTTATTGATTCCAAGTGGCCATTAAGCTTGGACCAAGTGAACTCCAAGAAAAGCCATTATTTACATGACTGGCTCCAAAACTGGACAATGAACTAGTAAAACTTGAATAATTTACAAAATGATAACCAGAAAGTCTAAAAAACTATACCAATGCCAAAATGATCAACTAAATAACACAAAACACAATCTCAATTCATTAATTCACTCCATTCAATCCATTAAGGAACTGGATGATGGCTCTGTTCACAAAATACAGTCAAAATCACTCTTTCTCAACACACAGTCCCTACACAATGATCTCTAACTGTCAGATTAGGGTTTACTCCACCTTATATATCATATTCCCACATGTTTGGACCCTCATGTCGGGATTTGGGCACCATTAAATCCCTTTCCTAGTTTTTAGGAAATGTTGTCATGAGCAACTTTTACATATTTTGCACAAATGGAAAAATTTCACTTCCAATAGCCCAAATCGATCCTAAACCACTTAATATGACCTTAAAACATCCAAAAACATCATAATCACTATTTCCACTCCATATTGAAGTTTTGGTCAACCTTTGACCTTTTGGTTGACTTTCTAGGACTAAGACCGCTAGATCCTATTTGATCACATCAAACACTCAACCCTAATCACTCCTACCTCTAGACACACACAAAACACAATTGGGACTTCATGTTTATTCCTTATTAACTTTGGTGGTTGGCCAAACAAACCTACAAGAAAAAATGTTTTAAATATCTCAACTAGACCTTAAGGTGCTCCTACACCAGATTAGATTAAAATACTTTGGATATAACATTGATTCTACTGGATTATTACTTAAGGATCTTAGAAGCAGTGTGTGGTCTGAGAGATTTATTTTTAGGGTTATGAGTCTATACCAATAGGTGTGTTTCATCTTTCAGTATTGTATTGAGGAGTTTACCCAATGGATAAGGCACTGATCCAGAACTAGTATATTATTTTGAGATATATGTCTGATAGGTTTGGCTATATTCTGTCCCTAAACTTAAATCAAACTCATTACCAAATTCTTTACATTTTATAGTTGATGGTTGTTGTCCTACCATGGTAATGGAGAGTCAATGAATACCTAGTTAGCATTTAGTACTTTCTTATCATTATCTGTTATATAAATCCAGAGTATAAGGTATTGTAAAGAGTTGAGTTTTATCTGGATTAGGTGTATCCGCCTTGGTTTTGCAGAGTTAGAAGAGCAGAGGGAAGTCTTGTCCCTATAGTTGGTCCAGTTACCTTATAGAGCTCTCATACTTGGAGTTAACCCCTTCTAACATTAGTCTCAAGGTATATTGGTGGCTTCTCAAAGCATAAACATTTTTAAACACCAACAAGATGGTGACTCCGCTGGGGAATAGTGTAGAGTTTTCATAACTAACTAGTGAGTCAATCATTGGAAGCATAGAGTTACTATTGTTTGGCCCCATGTTATTGTATTCATTTTTGTTAGTGTTTTGATCCCAAATTGTGTTGGGTGGCGACTCTGAGAAATCTTTGCAGCAGCGTTGAGTAACAAATCATTTTTCACACACTTTCCAATATGAGTTACAAAAATACTAGATCTTGGTCGAAAAGACATCCTAAAAAAAGGTTGGGAGATCACTTCCCAACTACATCAAAATCTGATCAGCCAAGAAAAGGAAGGGATAGCAAAAGATTCCCTCAGAATGAGAGACAAGGGGAGGACATTAGAGAGGAAGAACCAGTCCAACGCGGCCTTGAAGGAAATGCATTAGAATATGAGTAGGCTGCAGACTTGGGACTAGGTACATGTGAAGATCATCTATCTCCTAGTGAAAGAGACGAGGAGGAATCTGATACCACCCTCCCAATTTCATAATATCTTGATGATGATGCTATTGCAATGAGAGAAAGAATCTAGAAGCAGTTTTCCCTCAGGCAACAAAGAGAAAAGGAGAAAGAAGATGAGATAAGACAAAAGATGATTAGAAATGATCAGTTAAGAAGGAAAATGATGAACCTAGAAGCAATGAATTATTTGTATGAACCTGGGGGATTCGGAGAGGAGGAACCTATCATTCGCCAAGTGGTTGGTTCTCAAGGCCCTAAGGATAAGGGAAAATAGGGAATGACATGGTTTACAATAAATGAACCCAAAAATCTCAAAGTCCCAATAGATCAGATGTCTAAATTCGACATTGATCTTGAAAGAGCTAGATTTGAGAAGGAGATAATAGCTAAAGAGCTTGAGAAGGCAGAATTGGAGGCTGCTACTTTGGAGATGAAGAAGAAGGCTGATTTTCTCAGACAAAATACTAGGCCTACTCATCCTGGTAGTGAGAGAGCTAAAACATCAAATGACAGGGCCTCTCCTTCTCAAATTCACACTCCATTTCAAGGAAGACCCATCCATGCAAAAAGGTACAAATAATTTTCATTTTGTAATGTTCATGGTTATCCTAATATAGTTCCAAGTGAAATTAGAGATAGACTTCCCAAATTTGTTGGGAATAATGTAATCATGAGTGAAGAACACTTAAAGAATTTTGTTGATATAATGGATGACAATGAAATTATGCATGAGGATGTATTAATGAAACTTTTTTTCAGTCTTTAGTAGAGGATGCTAGGGATTGGTTTAGAGTGTTACCTTACAATTATGTGGGGTCAATGGATGAAGTAATGGATTGTTTTAAACAGCAATACGGTGATAAGACAAATGAGGGATTCATGTTGAATGAGTTAAATAATATAAAGAAGAATCCAAATGAGGATGTTGTGGAATTCAACATAAGATTTCAAAAGGCTATGCATAAAATGTTTCAAGTTATGAGGCTTGATGATAAGGTTTGTCTGGCTACTTATCTGAATGCTTTTGATTCTAAAATGGGATACCTTCTAAGACATAATAATCCTAGAACCATCAAAGAATCTTATAAAATAGTTGTCAATATTGAGACTAACAGGAGAGTATCTGGAAAATTGGGTAGAAGAGATGATTGGAAGCCTGCTAGAAAAGAATCTGATAGACCTTATAATGCCAAACCTAAGGAGGAGGTTAATATGAAGCAGCTTCTAAGTGCCATTAAGGATTTGAATCCTAGAGAAAGTAAAAATGCTAGAGCTCCAAGTAATAATAGGTCATCCTATAAAAATTTTAATCAGCAGCCTAGGATGCAAAACTACCCATATACTACCTAGTGGGAGGATGGGAAGCCTGTTCTCCCACAAAAGAAAGACAAGCCTAAGGATAGGACTCTTGACCCTCTTCAAAGAAACTCTGTCAATATTTCTAATGATGTTTCATGGTGCACGGCTTGTCAATCCTCACATAGTCCTGACTTTTGTGCTATTTCTTTGAACATATATGCAAATGATGCAAGCCAGGAGGGGGAAGAGGAGGAAGAATTATATGATGTACCCAAGAAGGGTTTCTATCAAGTTGTATGGGGGAGAAGTTGCACAGGGGAATTTAATTTTATATGGTATTCTTAAAGAAGGTCCCCTTGACACCATACTACCCTATGTCATCAGTATTATGGATGACCATCCTCTTTATCCCTTGTGTGTTTTGCGTTGAGTTAGAGTATGATACACCCTTTTATAATCATGTACTGAATTATTACCTAAACAATGTGAAGTTATAAATGGACATAATGGGAAGTAATTACCAACCATGACAATAAGAAGTGATGGGCATATATTTTTTTAGCTTGATCATATGGGTGCGCAATGAAATTGAAAGGCTATGAGTTATCTACATCTAGGGTAATGCTTAAGATAAAAATCAAATTATGACCTTTATATAAGAGGGTCTGGTATCAAATATGCTTGCATGCGTCTATACTTCAAGCATTGAAAACTTTGAGTAATATTTCTATGAATTATCATATTAAAATTTGAAGAATTATAAAAAGGGATGCATGCATAACATGCATTAGGTAGATTGGAGATAAATGGATCCATTATATGTTAAGTTGTTCATAAATTTGTGAAGCGCCTAGATTGGTATATATATATATATATATATATATATATATATATATATATATCTTAAACATGAGCCATAGCTCAAACGCTAGATTTCATAAGGCTAAATGAATAATTATTCACACCTAACATCGGTATGTATGCTCATGAGGACTCTAATTTACTTATCTCATCAATAATATTAAAGTTTCTATGTTTTAGTAATGTCCTTAGATGAGAATTTTGTCCCTAGATTTGGATGACCTCCAAGAGGAAGACAAAGATAAGGGGGGAAGATGTAGGACCCCTCCTCTAATGTATCTAAGAAAATATTAACTCTACGAATATGACTCTTTTATAAAAGATTAGAATGATTAAAGGTTTCAATGAGGCGTAATATGGAAACAATGTCATTAGTGTCCTCACAAAATATAATGGGAATTGTAGACACACCTATATCTTTCTCCTATGAGACAAATTGATGAAAATGCATTTTAATAATGATTGCTAATAAGGGTTTGGAGGATTCTTGTATTTCATGTTTGGCATTTTGAATTCGTTCCTCTAACTGATTTTTTGTGAAGTTTTTGGGTTGTTAAAACATTCCACATACTCTCATGATAGACCCCCTATTTGATACGCTATTTTGATGCATTATGGATTATTTCTCTACAGGGCAGGGATCAAATCTCATTTGATTGTGATACATTTTCTTATCTTGTCTTCTGCACTCTTGTTGAGGATACATTAGACCTATCTGACATATATTTCCTATCAATGGATTTGATGGATGTTACATTAGGGATGATTTAGTAATTATGATTTATATGATGTAGATTTTATGCTAAATTATGATAATGCAATATGATGGATTGGTTTAGATGATTATTATAATACAAATTAAATTTATAGATTTCATGGTAAAACTATATTGACATGTGAGATTTTATGATGATGTGATTATGCATGTGTTTTGTGAGTAGATGTGTTTCATTTGGCAAACATTGTTTTGATTAATGGTGAATTATGTGAATGCAATTGTGAAGGGAGAATGCTCAAATATTGCAAATTATTTACATTACTTTATATTGCAGATTTAAAAGTGTTTAAAAAAATCAAATAGGTACAAGTCTGATTACTTTTATCTACAAATGGATATTTGTTGTATTTAGAGAATGTATACTTTACTTGTTGTTTGGAAATTAGGTGCAACTGTTTAATTTAAAAATCTGAAACTACCAAATGTAAAAGAGATTTGCATGTTAAATTTGAATAGTTGTAGATAATATTAGAGTTATCTTAATGTTTTAAAAGAAATATGCATGTTAAAATTTGTTTACATTTACACTTGTATCTTCTTAAATGTATATCATTGTTTAATACAAAAAGGAAAGTTAAACCTTATATTTATGTTCTCCAACTCTTATATGAAAATGCATTATTTACATATTTGCATAAACTGATTTAATTCATGCTGGAAAAAAAAACATATACACAATGTATGTAAAGAAGTAACTTAGGAATGGAACCTATACACACACACATATACACAATGTATGTAAAGATGTAACTTAGGAATGGAACCTACACACACACACACATTTATGTAAATATAAATATATAAAAATACATATGTATATACACATATAAGTGCCCTTTAAAAATATATGTCATATATATATATATATATATATATAAACATGTTAAACACTATCTTTTTTATAAACAAGCATATACTTTAACCTGCATTTATATATATATATATATATATATATATATATATATATAGTTTTCTTTGTTTTTTTTGTTTTAAAAAATGCATATTAAAAAGACCGAGTTGCGGCTGCCCTTTTCACTGTCGTGGGCGCCACAGCAAGGCGGCACGATTGACACTTGTGGCGGATGCCACAATGGGCAGTTCGACTGCCATAGTGGACGGATCGGCCGCCACCCGTAGCGGACAACACAAGGAGTGGCTCGACCGCCAACCGCAGCAGACATCACGTGGTTGCTGTCACACCACCACTCACAGCATCCTCCCCCCTTGTAAACCTGCGGCCCGGGATATGAAACATTGTCGCCACCACCTGCAACATTGTTGTTGCTTCTCCCTCCTTCAACCTTGCGCACTACAGCTAAACCAAAAAAAAAATAGAAACCCTAACCCAAAAATTTAGTGTTACGGTAGAGGAAGGAAGAGGGAAAGAGAGGGGAATAGATTTCAAAATGAGATTATGATCTCTTCTTGGAAGCATAGAAACCCTAAATAGGGTTGCACCTTATAAATAAAATAATATTATTTGTCTTAAAATCTTTTAGGGAAATATAATGGTGCGATCTTTAATTTAGTGCATTTAAAATTTAATGGGGATTAGTTTGTTGTAATTAGTTAGTGGAATTATTATTATAAAATAATAATAATAAGGGTGTATTGTAACTATAAGAAGGATTTAATAATGTTATGAGAAATTAAATAATAATTTCAAATTATATGTTATAATAAGAGATAACATGTTTTCTTTGTTTAGCATAATGCTTCATTTTATTAAATTACTCAAATATGAGAATACAATAAAGGATTAAAATATAAGGTTTCAAAAAGAAAATAATAAAGTGTTGTGAGTATAGCTAGACTACAATTTCTTATAGATTATGTTATATATCGCGTCAATGTCACAAGGATCTCATTATAAAATGGTCTTAAAATATATAATAAGATTTAAAATTGGTTATGACATAATTTTAGATGTGGCGAATCTAATATTTATAATAAAAGATTTAAATTAGCCTATCATTGGGATTAATAAAATATGATTGTATTATAAGTTTTTTATTAACGTACATTAAATTATATGCAGTATAACTATAATATAAGGGTTTGTAATAACCTATTTATATTATGTACAAATTTATATTATTGTTTTAAGTATGTCATTTAATTTTATAAAATGAAATATAATTAGTGCAACAAATATTGTCGTAATATTAAAACTTGTACAACAACTAATGTATTAGGGATCAAGGGTTATGCCAGCGCAGAGTGATCATGGAATCTCAAGCTCGTCAGGTTGGGATATAGAGCTTCATGGAGATCAGCTCGAAGCAACCATGGGTCGACACTCGGGTTGGATACCAAGATCCCAACCAGAATTCGACTACGTGGACCCGAACACCATGGAGGAGTAGGTGGGGTTTTGGGGAAAACATTTTTGTATATGCATAGCATTAATCGTTCTAGGCCAGGGGTTTTTTTTGGGGGGAAGTTGGATGTTATTAATGGATTTTGAACATCGGTATATTATGGTCATAGTATTTTATATTCAGTTTCTATTTTGCGCTTGGTCGCTCATAGTTGCATGGCATCAATATCTCCATATTTCAATTGGTCAACTGAATTTTGTAATATCACGTTGTAATGGGCAAGGATTTCGGGTTTTCTTCCTGGTTCTTTCCTGGATGAGCCCTCGAACCAATTTATACTTATATTAATATAATAAATACAGCGGGTATTCTCTTTTGTCTAAAATAAAATAAAAACTAATGTATTAGTACACTCCTAAGGTTAGAGTGAATCTTTGAAGGTGATAACTCAAGGTGATTAAATTAATCGTACAATCATTTAAGGGATTTACTAGACCTCCACTTTATTTAAAAGTAATTATTCATAGTTAATATGTATTAAGGGTAGTCCCTAGTTGAAACCCAAAGGCTTTGTCATATCTATCTTTGTCCCCTAATCAGATGATTTTCCATAGAGATCATTGCAACCCAATGTTGATGTAACTCCTATAGTAAACGTAGCGAACACCTTTACCCTACTCGTGCAACACATTAGTTATTTGTCTTGTTTTTTTTTAAAGAAGAAAAAAAATTGTTGGTGTGTTTTTGTCCATAAATTTGGGCATGACAGAGATCCTCTTTCCCCCTTCCTTATTATCATAATGGTAGAGACTCTAGGGAGATCAGTCACCTAGGCTAAGAGATTAGGTGATTTGAAAGGCATTAAGATAATTAATTATTTATATTCTATTACTCATCAACAATTTTTGGATGACAACATGTTATTTGGAGAGGCTAGAATATCAGAAGAAAAGAATATCAAAAAAAACTGGGCTCCTACTCAAAGGCATCTAGACAACATATAAATAAAGATAAATCAGTTTATGCAAATATGTAAATTAATCGTTCTAGGCCAAGAGTTTTTTTGGGGGGGGAAGTTGGTGTTAGATTTGCTGAACTGCAAATCAACCCAAGAAACCTGCATGCAAGACTGTCACGAAGTAGAAGCAAGACAGAAGAGAAAAAAGCAGCTATAGTGGCCAAAAAGGCAGAGAGTTGAAAACCATGTTGCAAGAATAAGCTTCTATTAACAACAATAAAATGATTACAATCTCTATTAAGAAATGAAAGCAGTGATTCCTTATAAAGGATACCGAAACCCTAAAGGGGAAACTTCTAGGAAAAAGAAACTGCCTAAGTGAAACTTAAGCACTAAAGAGTAACTTAATTAATTACTCTAACACCCCCCCTTAAGTGTAACTTAGGGAGAAGCAAAACAGCTAACTACTGCAGAAAGTAGGAAAGATGGGTCCCGGAAACTAGGCCTGATCAGGTACCCAAACAAGAAAGCAAACTAGATGAAGGAAACTGAGCCTTCAATCTAGGGAAAAAGGTGTCCCAGAGAAAGGAACAAGAAAAGAGCTAGAGGCATCTCCGAAGCATGAACTGAAAACTCTGTCAGAAGATACTGCTGGAACCCCCACTGAAGTGCATGACCAGGTAGAGAAGACAAATGTCTGAAGAGCTGATCAATCGAACTAGGAAGAAATAGAACCAATAGGTGAACCCCCCCATAATGCTGAACTGGGAGAGGTGACAGGAACACTGAAATGCAGGGCCAAAGACATCTACAGAAGAAGAACCAGGAACACCAACAGTGCAACAGAAGCACACACACAAGATAAAGGGCGGTGTCACAGACACACAACATGGGCTATTATCGTGGAAGGTACACTCACTTGACAAAGGTGGATGCGCCTAAAGTGGCATAAACATCATAACCCCCCATGGCACTTTATAACACAGTGTGAGTACATCAACCGAACAAGGTGTACAAGATCCAAGAATGCAGAAGTAGGCACTTTATCTCAGTGCGTTTACAGAAAAGAATGCATCAGAAGAGCATACAAGCTCAGAAGTCAGAAAGAAGAGTGAGCTATGAACTTAGAAGAAGAGATCCCAGGACCTATAGAACCAAGCAATCCACCAGAGGGCATAAACTGCCAATCTCAGAGGAGAGAAAACCCAGAGCAGAATCTGGAAAAAATACCTCTGCCACTGAATAGCACACTGAACTAGCTTTCCGACGATATCTCGTTTGCCAAAAAAGGAGTTCGGATGAGCCAGATATGACTCCTAGAAGGCAAAAAGAGACATCAGACTTCAACAGAAAAAACATTGTTGAAACAGCAGAACCCAAAACCTTAACCTCCATCATCGGAAATTTCTCAGAAAGAGCTTTCTGACGGTATATGGAAGTCAGAAAAAGACCCCCTGTATGCTCAAGATAGAGCAAAAAAGGCCCAGGTACCCCCAAAACACCAAAAAACCTCAAAAAAGAGCCTCAGGGGCTAAAAAATTTGGGCCCCCGGGCGCATGGCGCACGCTGGGGGATTAACCCTGGCCCACGGTCCACCATAGGACCGGCTGCTTAGCATTAAGGCCCACAGGGGCTGAGCAAAATGCGCCACCCGGGGCGGCGGCGGAGCGGAGGGCTCCGGGCGGAGCATCCGGAGCGGGGCTGAGCGTTGGGCGGGCGGGGCCGTGGAGGGCGGCGGGAGGCAGGGAGGCGCGGGCCGCTGGGCGGGTGGAGCGCTGGGTGGCCGCAGAGAGGAGGCGGCGGCGGGGGCCGCTGAGCTCGGCGGTGGCCGGGCGGCGGGGGCGCGCGGGCGGCCCTGCGGCGGTGCGGCGGTGGCGGGAAAAAATTTGCACAGACTGCGTTTTAAAACGCATAGAAAATATTAAAAAATGATATTTTTTTGTGTTTTTTTTCTTGAAAACCGTGTTGTACGGCCCTAGTAGGGCAAAAAAATTTTGCCAGAGGCCCCGGTGTCCAAAATGGACGTATTTTATATCAATCCTAGGGTTTTTGGGCCTTCCAGACTCAACCGTGAGGTCGGTTTTGGTCCAAAATGCCTCCAAAAATAGAGACCCCCCAGAACTGATGAAAGATGCCAGAAAAAGACTGGCGATCTACAAACCCTCGAATGCTTCAACGAAACTCGAACAGACACCAGCAGGATAGCTCTGATACCATGTTAGATTTGCTGAACTGCAAATCAACCCAAGAAACCTGCATGCAAGACTGTCACGAAGTAGAAGCAAGACAGAAGAGAAAAAAGTAGCTATGGTGGCCAAAAAGACAGAGAATTGAAAACTATGTTGCAAGAATAAGCTTCTATTAACAATAATAAAATGATTACAATCTCTATTAAGAAATGAAAGCGGTGATTCCTTATAAAGGATACCGAAACCCTAAAGGGGAAACTTCTAGGAAAAAGAAACTGCCTAAGTGAAACTTAAGAACTAAAGAGTAACTTAATTAATTACTCTAACAGTTGGATGTTATTAATGGATTTTGAAGATCAGTATATTGTGGTCATAGTATTTTATATTCAGTTTCTAGTCTGCGCTTGGTTGCTCATAGTTGTAAGGCATCAATATCTCCATATTTCAGTTGGTCAACTAAATTTTGTAATATCATGTTGTAACATAGAGAACACCTTTACCCTACTCATGCAACACATTAGCTATTTGTCTTATTTTTTTTGAAAGAAGAAAAAAAATTGTTGGTGTGTTTTTGTCCATAAATTTGGGCATGACAGAGATCCTCTTTCCCCCTTCCTTATTATCATAATGGTAGAGGCTCTAGGGAGATCAATCACCTAGGCTAAGAGATTAGGTGATTTGAAAGGCATTAAGATAATTAATTATTTATATTCCATTACTCATCAACCATTTGTGGATGACAGCATGTTATTTGGAGAGGCTAGAATATCGGAAGAAAAGAATATGAAAAAAAATTGGACTCCTACTCAAAGGCATCTAGACAACATATAAATAAAGATAAATCAGATATCTTTTTTAACACAAATAGGACTTTGGAAAATTCTATATGTTGGATCCTAGACTTCAAGAAAGGGGAACTTCCATGCAAATACCTCAAGGGTTTCCTTTGGATAAAGGAAACAGAACAACTAATCTATGGGATAATATAATTTTGAATATAGGTAAGAAGACAGAGTCATGGAAAGTAAAATGATTGTCGACGGTTGGGAAAGCTACCATGATCAAATAGGTACTCTATGTCATCACAATATATCAGATGATGTGTTACAACCTACTGATAGGTATAAATTATAGAGTTATCAAAAGATTAAGAACATTCTTTTGGTAGGGCGCCAATGATAAAAATAGGATGGCACTAGTGGCCTAGAGCCAGATCTATAGTAATAAGGATGAAGGGGGCCTAAAATTTAAGGATATAAAAATACAGAACAAGGTCCTTGGTGCTAAGTTGATGTGGAAAATGTATAAGGACCTGGAATAAAAATGGGTGAAAATATTAAGACACAAATATCTAAGTGGGGATGATCCATTAAGTATTTTTAGACATGCAACCCCTCCTGGTGGCTAAGGAGTTTAGAATTTTATCAAGGAATGTTGAAAGATTATCTTAGATGGGATATCTTGGGATATAGGAGATGGTAGTAAGCCACTCTTCTGGGATGACTCTAGGGGTAGATATAAAGCCTTGAATTCTAGTATGAAGGATAATCACATCATAAAATACATTAAAAGGCATAGCGGGATCTATGTAAAAGACTATATAGAATTCCCAAATAGTAACCTGACTTTGGGCTGGAAATGGAATTCATGGAATGGCCTACAAGTGTCTCCTGGTATCATTAGAAAGCTCAAGGAGGATCTTAAAGAAAGGAAAATCACTCCAAGGGGTGAACTGGACAAAGATGTATGGATCATTGCTAACAATGAGGAATATAATACTAAAGATGGATATAATAAAATGACAAAATCCCAAAATCTTGAAAAAATAGATCTACCAATTGACCTTTGTTGGAACAAGAACTGCCTCCCTAAAGCTGAGATGTTCACATGAGCATCTCTTCAAAAAAGAATCTTAACAGTAGAGTAGTTTCTTAGATTAGGTTATCACAAACCATCACATTGTGTATTATGTGAAAAGGAGGAAGAAATGGTGGATCATATTCTATTGAAATGTGATTATACTAAAATATTTTTGAGATGGCTCATTGGCATATTAGGCTAGAAAACAACCTTTCCTACTAACCTGCTAAGTTTATTCCAAAGTTGGCCTAGAATGAGGAGAAGGGGTCTATATAATAATATATGGTATTCTTCCCCTTCCCTTTTAATATGGGAGATATGGAAGGATAAAATAGAAGATTATTTAAGGAATCAACTCTTAGCCTAGAACAAATGCTTAATAAAATTAAGGTTGGTATAGTGGAAGTAGTGAATAATAGGATTATGAATGGGGGTACGGAGAAAATATTTTGTGGATGGGATGATAGGATAAGGAATAGATAGATTGGGCTTAAAATCCCTCCCTATTGGAATTGTTGCAGTGTTGTGTTGGAATTAAACTATTTTTTCATTGATGTCAACATATGTTCCATTATGAAGGACCAATAACTATAGAAAAGAGGATACTAACAAGTTACAAAGAGAAGTACAGACTATATATGGAGAGTTAGCTCCTACGAGCTGAGATATGTGTTTTAGGATATGTCTACTATGTCAAGTTATGGTCGCAGAATTTTATATGGTCATTTATTCAAGTTATGGAGGAATTGGCAAAGACTGGCTGTAGGGCTAGTGCCTGGGAAACTCACAGAGCTGGTCTTACTGTTTGGAGTTGAACATAAGTGTGATGATGGTTTACTGCATGTGAGCTTCAAGAATGTTAGAAGATAGATTGTAGAGGCTACTATGTGATCTCATATTATTTATGTGTTTGTCAATGTCATCTATGATGTGATGGCTAGCGAATATTCATTTGGAAGTCAACTCGGGAATAACAATGTACTCTTGGATAATTATGATGTTATGGCCAACTAAATTGAGATTTGTAATTAATGTAATATGGGCATCCTATGGCGAGTGTATCCTCTCTTGGGTTTATGTATTTATTGGTTTATATGAGAAGTCCTATAATGGTTGACCATAGGAAATAATGTTTGTAACTTGTATAAAATGAAGTTTCTCCTTGGAGTTTTAAGGTGTGGAGATTGGATATGCAAGCCAAAAGGGGTTGAAAGGATTTCTTCTGACAGAGCAGGGGATTGTGCATTGAGGCACAAGGATGGTATTGTCTTGGTAGTAATCTACTATAGGACAGTTCTGGTTTTTCTGATAATGCTCTATCACATCTAGGACAGTATGTCATGAAGCTAAATGTAACCTTCTCTTGTATTTCGGTTGGTGACTAGTTGAAATACCCCTAACAGGGTTCTTGACTCCTAATAGGGTCTTTCCTTTGAAATGGACCTACCTATTTTAATAATCAGCTCCTAACAAGGCTAGGACTCCTAAAAGGGTCTCAATACTTATAGTGCAAATATTTGTGGGTATCATTCCCACCGGGGTTTTTCCCTTAACAGTGTTTTCCTCGAGAAAAATATTGGTGTTACTGTGTTCACTTGTGTTGTGATTATTTTGCATCTGTTTAAGTAAAAATATTTAATTGGAATTAAGTTTAATAATTTTGGCATTAACTGATTCCCCCCCCCCCCCTCTCATTTTATTGGGACATTTTTATTCTAACAATTGGTATCAGAGCAGTTGGTCCTCAGAGAGAAAGCTTGACCGCTTGATGCAAAAGATCCATGAGGTCTTACTTCAAGAAAGAAAGTCCCAAGTTTGATGCACATAAATTTATTGCATGGAAGGACAAGATGAAGACTCATTTGTTTTTTTTGGGCATAGATTATTGGTTGATAACTAAGAAAGATGTGGCAGTCAAGACCCAAGATGATTTGGAAGACCCTAGTACAACTGACGATGACAAGAAGATGTTTTCATACAACATGAAAGCCAGAGAAGCATTGATAAGTGCACTATATGAAGGTGAATTCTCTAAGATCAAAGACTTGAACAAAGCACATGATATATGGGAAAGGTTGATAGCATTATATGAAGGAGATACATACACTAAAGGAGCCAAAATTCAGAATTGGAGAGAAAGGATGGAGACACTTCATATGAAAGGAGATTAAACAGTAAGGAGGTTTATTCAAAGGATTACATAATGTGTGACAGGGATCAAAAACAATGGAGGAACATACACTAAGGATGAAGTCATTTCAAAGATTCTGAGATCTTTGACACCAACGTACAGATCTAAAGTACATGCTATAGGGAGATTATTCCATTGACTCTGAATTTCACAAGGGAAATATTAGTATCCAAGCTAACCACATTTGAGACCGCAGAACTTAAGGAAGCTTTACCAAAGGTTGAGACAACATTCAAGGTGACAATACATAAAGACAGAAATGCAGGAACAAATCTTGTAGATTCTGGTAGAGAAAAAAAATACAATGAAAAAATGGGAGAATATGTTGAGCAATGGGAACACATTGAAGAACTAAAAAATATTGTAGATGAAAATATCCTAGCCATGATTGTAAGAAGAGAAACTAGAGGTCAAGGTAATTTTGAAGGCAAATTACTGTAATCACCTGAAAATGGTCTGATGAAATCAGAAGCCCTAATCTGAAATCAAATCCCCCAAGTCCTAATTAAGACTTTTGATTCAAAGCTAATCACAATTATATAATTTAACTAGATCAATTTAAATATATAATTCATCAAAAACCAAGAATCCAAGATCACTCACCAAGAGGCATTAATTCATCAATTAATGTTGGTCATTTAAATCAATTCAAAATAAAAAATACATGACTAAGGAAATTAATTAAAAGTAATTAATTAAATCAAAACATTAATATTCCTTTAAATTTCCTCAAAATTCAAACCTCCAACCAATAAGAGGTAATCACATGGATCAATTAAGATTTGATCTTAGCCATCCCTCATGGATGCATCTCAACTGTCAAATTTGAATTTGAATTTGAAGACTTTTCCCTCCAATAAAAATCTATATAATGCAGCCATTATAGCTCATTTCATATAGGTCAATAGTGCATTTTAGCATCAAATTAATGTCAACTTCATTCTAGCATAATCTAGTTCATTTGTTCTTAAGCTAAATAGTTCAATTTCATGTATTTGATCATAAATGGAGCATAATTGAGCATATTTTCATGCATTTTAGGCCTTTTCATATGAAATATTTCATTCTAGATTTTCTATTTGCTAAGAATTCATGCTTAATCCGAGAGCATTCTATGTAATTCTTGTAAATATTCTAGCTATGAATCAATAGGACATTTTTGACATGTTTATTGGTTCAATTTGGTTAAATTTGATGCTAACATATTGATATAAAGTCGTATTGAGTGGTTGTGTGCGAACTTATTGTAGGTACAACATTTACACATCACATTTTGGTGCCCACCGTGGGGCTAGAAGTCTCATTTCAACAAAATTTTCTCTCTGTTCTAGAAACATAGTTGAAAGTCTGGTAGAATGACGTCTCTAGTAGTTCTGTCATCGTCTTTGGTTGCCTTTAGTCATTTTTGGGATATCTTACATTATTTCTAGGGATTATTTCATCGTCTGCTACAATCCTTTCATCACTTCTAAAAGGTATAAAATTTTCCTTTGGTCATTTTCGGTAATCATTAAGTCATTTGTGGGATCTTTAGTCATTTTTGGTTAACCTTTAGTCATCTGCGGGATCTTTAGTTGTCTGTGGTACTTATTTAGTCATTTTTGGGAAGTGTTATTTAAAGTCTTTGTTTCATTGTCTAGAAACCCGAGAGAAGAAAATGCAATTTAATTCTTTGGCAAATATGAATACTAATCAGCTAACTTGGATGTTTTTGTGATTCTTATCATTTTAAAGCAACCTAACGTGTTTTGCAGAATGCATGCCAAAGAATCCTTGGAGAGAGAATTGGAGAAAAATACACAAAACTACTAATGAGTGATTGCGGGTTGCCATTTACAAAAATTAAACAAACTTTGTTTAGAACTTAATATATTTTTTATTCGATTCATTATTCGAATAGAGGAGTATGCTCTTTTCCTTTGGAAAATCAAAAACTCAAACCTCGAATTAATTTTTGGAGAGAAATTGGAGTAAATGAACAAATCAATTTTGTCAATTATTTTATTAGAATTCTTTTCTAGGCATCTTAAAGTCAGATTCAAATTTGATTTTTAATTCCACTAGAGGATTATGCTCTTTTCACAAGTGGAAAATTAGAAACTCAAACAGAGAGTTAAGAGTTGATTTTTAATTTGAGGGACTAAATAAGTTTTTTGTGTGCTTGATAGGAGAAAACAAAATTGAGTAGGAGAGTATGCTCTTTTCCCTTTGGGAAAATCATAAATCTAGACCTCTCTCGTTGCCAAACCTCTTTTACTGCTTTAACCTTTAGTTGGGCCTGTTGATGAGGAAAAAATATCTTGGGATGACCCACGTGAGAACGATGTGTGAGCCACACCATTCCAACTCGCGTTAATAAAATTTACTCTTTGGGGCCAAAGCTTCAGGATTCGATTGGCATTTGAGCTTATACATAGTTCACGTCTAACATGAGGTAGGGCCTAATAGTTTCAATCACATTTTACGTGACTTCTTGTGTCAAGACGTTGTGCGGGGCTATATGCCTCAATTGCGCTTGCACAGACATAGAGGATACAATTGAATGGAGATCCTTACTAAACACTCTAGGCTTAGAAGATACCCAGATCACCCCCGAAAGGTGATAATCTTTGTGCAATGCAAATAGCAATTGCCCCAAGATACTCATCATTCTGTGCCCTCATTGGCGTTTGGAGTCGAATAATATGACATCATGACTGGATCCATTACGTTCTTAGTGATGGTCGTATTCTAATTAGTATTTGAGTGTGTACCTGAGTCTACGAGAAAATATTTTCATGCTATGCCAATTTTGCAGGGAAATGTGTGTTTGTACCCCTAATAATCACAAAAAAATCTAAAAAACAAAAAATTTATATCAAGACAAGAAAAAATCATTATGCTTTGCATGTGTGTGCCACTCATTTGAACATTTCAAAACACCTATAAGCACTCCAAAAATGAGTAAGATCTCACAAATTGTTGTTAATCCTTTGCATACAAGTTCTTACAAAATCATACTTTGCACAAAAATGTGGGTCCTAAAACATTGTCTTTGGTCATTATATTCTTGTTGGTTAAAACAAAGGTCATTAATGTGATATTCTTATCAAAATTAACTCAATCTTGGATATTTTAAAAATCTATTTCTAGTCCAAACATCACAAATTCTCAATATCAAACCTTGGTTCTCAGGAGATCAATCTAATTACTCTTTGTTTCAATCACTTAACACTATTGTCAATTGGTCATATCAACGTTCTCCTTGCTTAGAGATCACTATAAAGTTCAATCTAACCTTCATCAAGATCTCAAACATTATCAAATCTACATCAACAATTTTTCATCAAACTTTAACCAATTGTGAAGCTAGTATATCAAACATTGAAGCTATAGGTGATATGTTGTTCATCTTTGCGAATCAGGAATCATCTAATCTTACATGGTGTGGACAAGAAGTGGTTGTTTTTAATAAATAGAGACTACACACATTCCTATGACAATAATTATACCTGAAGCACAACAAGAACAAGATCAAGATCCTTTTTCAGCTCCTCAAACTAGTGATTCAGAAACTGAGACTAACAACAACAATAATAACAACATGGCTGGAATTGAGAATGAGTGGGTCACTCATACCGATACTGACAATGAAGAGGAAATAATTGATGAATACATTCAAAAATTCCAACAAGACACAAGGTTTCAAAATATCGGGGATAAAATCCTAATGGATGACAAGGAAAAAATATTCCATGCATCTAGCCTCGACAGGGATCAAATTACCTCAATATTTTAATATAGAAAAACTTAAAACACAAGAAGAGGAGAATCCCACGACTCTCCTTATCAAATAGGTGGAAGCATTACAAACGCAACTTCGTGATATGAAGAAAGAAAAGGACACTATTCCAAGAAAATACTCAATGAGTGCATTTTGTCCTATGCCTTTTGGTCAAAGTATACACATGCCAGCATTTCCACCCAATGTGGATATAACCAAATACAAAAAATATACAGGAATCTCAGACCCTCAATATCATATACAAGAGTTATATACTCTTAGCATGGAGTTCATTCATGAACAAACATACCTCATGAGATTTTTTCCTCGTAGCTTAAGTGGACAAGCAATAGAGTGGTTCTCAAAGTTATCTCGTGGACTAAAAACTTTTGAAGAACTAGTAGAGCGATTCATGCAACATTACTCATACAATATTCAACATCCTTTCACGATGATTGACTTATGCAATACAAAACAGTGAATTGGTGAACCTTTCATATATTTCTTACAAAGGTGGTGAAGAATGTTTGCACGATGTCCTTGATTGATTCCAGAAATAGAAAAGATGGACATTTTTTGTGAATAACTTGGTTACAAAAATGAATCATTACATACAATTTCAATGCATTCCAACATTTGAGAAAATGATTGAAATGGGAATTAAAATCAAAGATACCTTGGTAAGGAAAGGAGAACTCAAAATCTATAAAGAAACCAAAGGTTCTTGCAATACAAATAACAATGGAAACCAAGACAAATCAAAGTATTGGAACAAAAATCAGAATGTTGTTAATGATGGAGTAGTAGATACTCAAAATGTAAAACCAAAATAGTCGGCATTTAATCTATCTACTACTACTCTTCCTGATAATTGGTGTAGGAGCACAACTAGATTAACCCCTATGTTTCTTACTTTGTTCTTTGATTCTGGCATGTACTGACTCTATCCTAGTCAGGGGAATTTGTGTGGACCTTAGAATGTCATTTGTTTTATTTCCCTAAGATGGATATCACTAGGTCAATCCTTGTATAGATTGGTTGCTTAGTTGGTTTCTTTTATTTGTGTGTTTGAGGTAGTTTGTAAGCCTCTGTAAATCCAACCAAGGCATCAGGAACTTTTGATAAGCTGCTCGATATGACTGGTGCTCGATA
Organism: Thuja plicata; assembly: GCA_018584345.1. Taxonomy (NCBI): domain Eukaryota; kingdom Viridiplantae; phylum Streptophyta; class Pinopsida; order Cupressales; family Cupressaceae; genus Thuja; species Thuja plicata. Next base: position 729,869 of record MU217961.1, on the reverse strand, counting down.
TCATTGGCACTCAGTTAACACTGAGAATTTTGGTTAACACTGTGAATTTCGGTTAACACTATGAATTTTGGTTAACACTACCAGTTAACACTATGAATTTCGGTTAAGACTGGCACCCGATTAAGACTGGTGCTCGGTATTGCATTACTGTTGCTTGGTAAATTCAGTCGTAATAGACCATGAAAAGAGGATCTTTTCTTTTATGGACAGTATGGGCAATTGTCTAGGTTCCTAAAGAGATGCTTATGAATATGTGGGCAGTTAGGGTTGTTTCCAAAGAGAGGATGGTTAATAATGACATCCCAAGCATTTATCTAAAGAGAGGAGAGGTTGCAAAAGAGGAGAAGTGACAGAAAAGTTATAGAGTGGCAGATTATTGTATTGTTTTGTTTTGTTTCCAGAAATGAGAAGTTGCAGACTTTGTGTTTAGTGAATATCAAGCTTTTTTGTTCATTTTGTTGCAGGTAGATTAGTTTACTTTATTTTTGTTTTACAAGTTGTTAGTTCTTCACCCGTTATGGGTTGTAAATAGTAATGGCACCTCAAGATTCCTGAATCCATGGTGAGAATCATGTGTTGGAATGGAACTCGAGAGGAGCCCTTATACATAGTTTCCTTTTTGTTTTCTGCAGGAGAAGCAACAACAACGAGTCTGGATATCTCACCCTAGGCAAGCTCGATAATAGTCCAGCTAGGGAAGAGAATGAAAGCAATGTTCTGGAAACATTGATTGAGTGAGTAGAATGAATCTATTTGTGTAGGTTTAGTGAGGAAGATGAATAATATGTCGATGGGGACCAAGTATTGAAGGGGAGGTAAAGATGACAGTGACTTACCTTAGTTTAGGGTTGTGAATACCCTAAGAGATCTAGGAGAAAGATCTCAGGGCAGAGCCAAGCTGAATCTGTAATAGCAACGAGACTCCAGTACCACATTAGATTGGTATCAGAGCCTAAATTGATTGGGCTTGTGGTAGATGTTCTAGCCAGCAGTAGTAGTAGGTGAAAACAAGATGGTCACCAATGCAGAGCTTGCAAAGAAAGTAGATGAGTAGAAGAGGGTAATTGAAGAGCAAAGGGAAAGGAGTATACTCCTTAAAGAAGCTCTAGATGAGATGAAGGTAAAACTTCAAAAATTTGCAGATGCAACTAAAAGCAGAAATGGAGATGAAGTCAGTAGCAACAAAGGGAAGCAGAAAGTTGATGAAGAAGACTTGATACCTGAACCAGACCCTCCAATGAGTGAGGAGCCATTTCTAAAAGCTCTTAGATCCCTAGGAGATAAAAGTATTGAAGGAATTGCATTCTTTAATGGAAAAATAGACAGTGAACTAGTTGTAGAATGGATAGAAGGTATTGAGAATCATTTCGAATGTGAGGGCATAACTGAAGCACAAAAGGTAAAAGTTGCAAAGTCAAGGTTAAGAAGTTCAGCATTAACATGGTAGAAATACCTCCAAGAAGAGAGGGAGAAGATGAGTAAGAATCCTATTTCAAATTTGAAGGCCATGTTAAATAAGGTAAAGGAGCAATACCTACTTAAGGATTATAAAATCTATTTACACAAGAAGAGGAAGAGTTTGAAACAAAAATATTTGGATGTGGCTACGTATACTGAAGAATTTTAGAAGTTGTGCTTGAGGTCAAGAGTCCAAGAGGATGAGACTATCAAGGTGGCTAGGTATCTTGGAGGCCTAAAATGGAATATCCAAGAGGAAATCAGTTTGTGGACTCCCACAACTGTCAATAAGTGTTTCTAACATGCATTGAAAGTGGAAGAGAAGAAAAAAAAAAAATCAAGAATCAAACTTCAGAGGAAGAGGTAGAGGTAGAGAAGGAAGAGGACAAGGAGGCTATGGTGGAAGAGGATCAGATTAAAGGCAGAAAAGTGAGAATAAGCTCACTGAAAATCAAGAAGGAAACTCAAATAGAGGAGGTTTCAGCAGAGGTAGAGGCTCTGACACTAGTTGGAGAGGAATGAGCAGTAGCAATCAAGGAAGAGGATCATCATAATTTGCCACCATGAAATGCTACCACTGCAATCAGCTAAGGCATCCTGCCTATAGGTGTCCTGAAAAATGTTCTACTTCTCAAGGAAGTGGAAAGAGAGTTAACTATGTCCAAGAAGAATCAATTTGCAGCAGAAAGCCATCTGAGGTACCATTAGAATTAGAGGAAGGTGAGAACCTCATGATAAAGAGGACCTTAATCAAAGAGCCAAGGAAAGGAACCAAGCCAAAGGAGAGCACTCTTTAGAGTGAAGTGCAAGATCACAGGGAAGGTGTGTAGAGTCATTATTGATTCAGGCTCAACTGATAATATCATTAGTGAAGAGGCAGCCACCAAGTTAAATTTGAAAAGGATTCCACATGACAATGCATACAAGGTTACATGGCTCAACAAAGGACAACATGTGTTTGTAGGAGAACAAGCGTGGGTAGATTTCACCATTGGCAAGTATAAAGATAGAGTTCTATGTGACATTCTTCTCATGTATCCATGTCACCTTCTACTTGGAAGGCCGTGGCAATTTGATAGACAATCCATGCATGATGGAACCAAGAATTCCTACCCATTCAAGAAAGATGGAGTGACTTTCAAAATTCAGCCCCTGATAGAAGGAGAGATGAAAACATCAAGTCCAGGTGTGCTCATGGTTGATGAGAAAGAGTTCTTGAAGACCCTAAGAGAAGGAGAAGGAGTTGGGTTTTCTTTAGTATTGAAGCCAAAAGATGAAGTTGTTGTCAAGAAATCAGAGATACCAAATCGGGTTAAAGAAATACTTGAAGAGTATAGAGACATTATGAATGATGGCTAGCCCACTCCCCTACCTCCTAAGAGACTTGTTAGCCACAAGATTGAATTCATACTAGGAGCTAACTTACCCAACAAAGCTGCCTATAAGATGACCCCTCAACAAAATGAGGAAATAGCCAAACAAATCAGAGAGCTATTAGACCAAGACCTAATTAGAAAGAGCATAATCCCATGTGCAGTCCCTACTATTTTAGCACCTAAGAAAGGAGGATCTTGAAGACTTTGTACATATTCTAGAGCCATTAATAGAACCACCATTAGGTATAGGTTCCCAATACCTAGAATTGAAGACCTAATGGACTATTTAGGGGAGGCAAAGTACTTCAGCAAAATTGACCTTAAGAGTGGCTACCACCAAATTAGGATAAATGAAGGAGATGAATGGAAAACAACCTTCAAAACCACAGAAGGTTTGTATGAATGGCTTGTAATTATGTTTGGTTTGCCTAATTCTCCCTCAACTTTTATGAGACTTATGAATGAGGTATTGCTAGAATGCATTGGTAAATTTGTTGTTGTCTACCTAGATGACATTTTAGTTTTTAGCAAAACTTAGGAGCATATTAGGCATTTGCAAATTGTTTTCAAGAAATTACATGATGAAAAACTAATGATAAATTTGGAGAAGTGTAACTTCATGAAGCAGGAGCTTGTATTTCTCAGTTTTTTTTTGTCTCAGGGTGACCTCAAAATGGATCAAGAGAAGGTGGATGTCATTCTAAGTTGGCCTACTCCCAAGGCTGCAACTGAGGTGAGAAGTTAGACATTTCAGTGGGATTTGTGCACCCATATTAGACACCATTAGAGGTGGGATGAGGACAAAGTTTCAATGGACACCATAATCTGAGAAAGGGTTTGAAACACTCAAGGAGAAGATAGCAGATTTGCCTACTCTATTTCTTCCAAGCTTTTTATAGTGGAATGTGATGCAAGCAATGTGGTCATTGGGGCTGTCATAAGCCAAGAAGGAAGACCAGTAGATTTCCATAGTGAGAAGCTAAATGATGCAAAGAATAAGTACTCTTCTTATGACTTAGAGTTGTATTCTCTAGTCAAAGCACTCAAGAAGTGGAGGCACTACTTTCTGCCAAAGGATTTCATGGTATATGTTGATAACCAAGCTCTTAGCTTCCTTAACTCTCAAGACAAACTTAGCAGCAAACACATGAAGTGGGTGGAGTATCTACAAGCCTACACTTTCAATATCAAGCATAAAAAGGGAGTAAAGAATAAGGTTGTTGATGCATTGCGCATAAGGATGCTCACACTCCAAGAAGTTCAGCTACAAAGCATAGGTATTGATAGCTTCAAAGACCTATATGTTGAAGATGAAGATTCTTCCCAAATCTACAAGGCATGCAAGGAGTTTAAAAACAACTTTCATGGTGAGTTTTCTAAATATACCATGCAAAATGATTTATTGTTTAAAGGAGGTCTAATTTGTGTTCCTAAAGGGTCTATGAGAGAGAATTTTATTCAAGAAAAACATAATGGAGCACTTAGTGGTCATTTTGGATTCAGTAAGACTCAAGACCTAGTCACTAGGTTCTATTTTTGGCCTAGAATGAATAGAGATGTTAGACAGTATGTTGAGAGTTGTGTAGTGTGTCAAAAGGCAAAGGGCACATCTTCCAATGTAGGTCTTTATCAGCCACTTCCAATCCCAACCAGACCATGGGAATACATAAGCATGGATTTTGTAGTTGGTTTGCCAAGAACAAGGTAGGGATATGACAGTATTTATGTTGTTCTGGACAAATTTAGCAAGATGGCTCATTTCATGCCTTGCAAGACTATTCATGATGCTTGTAGCATTGCTCAGTTGTTTTTTAGTGGAGTGGTGAGGATCCATGGACTCCCACTTGTAACCACCCTAATTTGGTCTGCTCTGACCATAGACTCTATTTTCCCTAAGTGTGATCATACCCCCAATTATGTCAAGACAACTCTTCAATCAGTTGACATAATACTTTTGAAATCAAATTTAATTTTCTAAGTGATTTAATCACTAATTTACATTAATTACCTTAATCAATCCAATTCAATCAATTCAATTCAAATCAATCCAAATCAAAAACATTGCTAAGTTAGTTAATTTAAAAGGAATTAAATGAAATCCTAATTATACCTCATCACTTAAAAAAACCTATCCCCTAGCCTAAATTAATCTAATTAATTGGCTATAGTCCTAATTAATTATCAAAAGCAATCAAAAGCTTAAATAATTAATTTCCCTAGTATTGAATGAATATATTAAATATAATTCATTTCATTAATATTCCCTCTAACCTAACCTACCTTAACCACCTTAACCCTGGGTTCAAACTAATCCCAACCCCTTCACCCATACTAAGCCTACTTCTAATCTTAATCTCATCCTAACCCACTTCCTAATGGTGTCACATTCCTAATTTTCTGATTAGGAATTCAACCCTCCCTCTAAAGTCAAAGTTCTCAAGCTTGACCTTAAACCCTCACCCATGCTTCTTAAACCCTCACCCATGCCTCATAAATGCTTTCATAAATGAAACATTTATGCCTCTTACACATTCTCTTCCACACTCCTCATTAATGAATCTTACACCCTCATTAATGGCTTCCCTTCTAGAGTCTTCTCCCCTTCCTCCATTTCTTCTATAAATTGGATGAATTTTGAGCACAAATGACCCTTAATTTTTAGAGTTGAAAGCATCCTTATGCTGCCCATATTTTGAGATTGGAAGTAGTAGACTCATGTTGCTCACATTTTTAGTGATTCCTATTGCATTTTAGCTCATTTCCCATTTGCATTATTATAATATTTTATTTTGGAGTTAAAATGGAAATTTCTTGAGCATATTAGATTAGTTTCATTTAAATCTTTCATTCTAGGTTGTATATGTCACTGATAAATGCATAATCTGAGGGCATATTATGACATTTTTTTATACTCCTAGATAGGAAGCAATAGGTCGGTTTTAGTGATTTATGTAAAAACCCTTACTTTTTATGATTTTTCACTAATATAATGATCTATTGAAGTGTTGTATCTTTCTTAATAGGCACACAAAACCACACACACATTTATAGCACCCACCGTGAGGCCCAAACCCACATTTTCTTACATTTCCTAATCTTGTTTGGCTAGTTTTTTATCTCAGATTCTGTGTCCATAATTGATTTTGGTCATAAAGGCTCATATCTGGGATATTTCATCGCAACACATGATATTTTCTTGCACCCTCGATTTTAGGAATCGTATCCAGAAAATCATGGATCATTTCTAGTAAAGGCTCGTATCTGATCTATCTTTTATCGTATCTGGTGCAAAGGTTCACATATGGAATATAAGGTCATTTCCCCAATTTCTAGGCTCGTACCTAGTTTAAAAATTTGAAATTCCAGTTGCCTAAACACTAATGTCTTGATCTGTTATGGTTTTGTTGTTTAAACAGCCTAACTCTTGCTTGCAAGCTGCTGATAAGAAGGTGGAAAGACTTTGATAACTTTTGGTTTGCAGGGTTTTAATAGATTAACTTGTTCTTCAAAATTCTTCCAAGTTATAACTTAAGAACACTTTCTAATCACTTGTTAAATCAATCAGATTAGTATGCTCTTTTCTTTCAAGGAAAATTAGAAAGTCAAAAATTGGTTTAAAATTTGAGAGGAATTTGGAGTAACTGAACAAGGCAAACAAAATCATCATTTAAAGTTCATTTTGGCAAAATTAATTGAACAAGCAAACCATTAAACTATTATGGGACTAATTAAACAATCTCATCATTTAAATTTCCCTTTTGGACAAAGTAATTGAACAACACAAGTCACCTAAATTTTGTGGAAAAAAAAGAACAACTTCACTGTCTCAATTTGGGATTTGTAATTGAACAATCAAAGCATTAAATCTTGTGGAAAATTTGAACAAAGCAAAGTCATTGTCTAAATTTTGAGAAGTAAATGAACAAGCAAATCACCTAAATTGGGGAAATTGAACAAACACAAATTTGATTTTCAAATTCATTATGCTTTCTTAAAATAGGAACTTAAAAGCGAACTCAAGCTTACTACTTAGTCTCAATAGGGGATTTTCTCTTCCTTCCAAGTGGGAGAATCAAAAATTCGATATGCAGGATTGATTTTTGAGTGACAACGTTTGAGGGAAAGAACCTTGCTAGACATGTGTTGGTACCCTTATAGATCCCGATAATAAAAATTTTAGTTTAGGTTCTTGAACTTATTTGAACAATGGTTCAAGGTGGTACGAAATGGTTCATCTTGTGGGTTCATTGGTTGTCAATGTTGGAGTTCAACTTCAAGTTTCAAACTCTAAGCTCCAGTTCATAACAGTTCAGAGAGGCTATCCAATTATTTGAAGCTATTGTATCACTTTAGGAACCTATTTGTTGTTGGCAAATGTATATGCTTCGTCTGGTAGTTGGGAAGATGTAGCCAAAGTTAGAAAAAATGGAAGAAAGAGGTTAAAAGTTGTTTGAGTTTGTAGAGTCAGAGTTCAAGTTTCAATTTCAGATGAACGCCATTGTCAGACTTGAAATATCAATTCAAGATACAGATTCAATTTTTCAATTCCAGACCCATAGTCCAAAAGGCAGATTTTGAGGTGTAATTGATCAGTTCGAATTCAAGAGTTCAGTTTAGAGTTCAAAGCCCCGGTACACTCTCATAAACTCAATACTTGGGATCGACATTATGAACAGGGAACATTGATGATGATAGTTATATGTATCAAAATTGCACATGAAAAATAAGAATCTACTCTAGCATGTTACTTGAGAAAACATCCAGGAGTATTTCGGGTTGATTCTGGTCATCTCCAATTTGTGCGGATTGAAACAAAATGTGTAAGATATTTTTCTATCTAATAGCTTCAGCCATGCTAGAATCAGGAGACTTCACTAGGGAGGAGTACAAAAGTGCACTAATTGATTCAATATCCCGATTATAAGTCCTTGTTACATCCTCCATGAACAGAGGTCAATGCTATAGATACAAAATTAATTGTACAATATTCTATGACACTAATAGATGATATGAAATATACAAAATAACAAAGAGTGGTGATGACTATTTGGATGGAGAAAGACCTTGAACAATCGGGTTTCTAAAACAACCATGTATCTGCAGAAAGGGACTCCACCATTCTCATGGATTTATTAAAATCACAGCTTTGAGATGTTCAGCATACTGGTAGCGAAAGTATGAATGCTTCAAGCCACCCATGAGGAAATATGGTGCATTTTTTTAATTCGGGTACATTTTATAAACAAAATAAACTTTGGAGTGGAAACGGTTACTATTCACACAAGTCAAGTGAGATTAAGGGCATGGTTGATCATAATGGAGTATTGATGGTGAATGAAGACTGCAAAACTGTGATTTCTCCCGAGCTTGAGCCTGTGGAGATAAGCACATAGTTGCAGGGACATTCCCAAATTCCACATGAAATATATGAATCCTCCCTTAGAGATATGTTTGGGATACACATCAGGAAACCTTGAATGGATTGTGAGATGAGCTGCAAGATCCTTAACCCCATCTCATCGATCTAGTTTTTGTGGGTGGATAATGTCAGCCAAGTGTTTGACAAAATACCTGAGTTTATTTTCATTATCGAAAGGGGCGAGGCAAGCAAATGTTGAAATAAGAGACGGTAAACATAATCAGGTTATATGTTTTGGAACTCCACTTCCCAAGCCACGTGGAGTCTCATTGTGTGACCGCTAATCAAATCCTTCATATGGAGATAAAGGCAATGTGCGCAATCTATTTGACAGAGTGTCAATTCATGGCATGCCCATAACAAAGTAGCTTGGCCCGCAGTGCATGAATGACATCGAAGACACATTGAAACATCTCGGATACAGCTATTGTGAAATGCTTGACATCGGCCTTGAGAGCTTGGCACATCCATGAGAATGCAACATCATGTTCTTTTATGTGTAGAGGGAGTCTATAAGCTATGTAACATAATGTTTTCGGCATCTAGTTTATAGTATAAAGGAAGGATGGCATATGGAACTATCATCAACACGAGAAATTGGTTGGGGGTCCCATTTGAAAAGTTCACATACATAGTTTGGGAAATCTGTGAATTGATAAAAATGAAATATCATGTGTCATCTTGGGCTCTGCATAGCGATACAGTTCACGACATGTATGCGATCTTCTTGGTAGATGTCAATAGATATTCATGGATAAGCAGGTTTGGTGTCTTCATGAGCGAGTAGGCATCCATAGCATTTGGAATAATGTTATCGGGCCTTATCAAATAACAATGATCAATGTTTGAGAAAGAAGCCAAGAGTGTCTTCGAACTACTTGATTAAATGACCAAAGTCGCCATAAGTTTGAACAGGCCTTCATACAGCTCAATGAATCCTCTTTAGATCAAAACCATGCACGGGTACTGGATCGGGTCGCAAAGGGACATTCCTCATTTCATATAAAATTCTTCCAAAGAACCCAATACTCAGCGGCTCACAGGACTTGTTCCATGACAGGTGTAGAGCCAGGTGGCAACATCCACACTATGGCACGAAGGAAGAAGAAATAGAGCACACGAACTTTCAATGTTACTATTGAAATTTCATTTGGGAATGCTCGGTGACAATTATAACCAGCTTGGGAAACTTCTTTTCTTAATACATCTTCATGAATAGAAACGGTTTGTAAATCAAAGTTCCTAATTGGATTAGGACCTATCTTGACATGTATTCACCTTTGATTCCGTAAAAACACCACTACTTTTACCCTTATTAATATAATATCCATAAAGTATGGGCCTGAAAAAAGCATTGTATTGAGAAGTCATAAAAAAAAGGAAAATATATGGTATACGGTGGTTAAAAGCAAAAAGATGAAAAGCAGAGAGACTTCCAAGAATTAGTTATGGTAACCGATCAATGTGCCCACCAATTCTATATATTGTAAAAGCATCAGATTAACAAGGATTCCTGACTCCACCTTACCCGAGAGACTTTGTACCAGGGGAGGGATAGAAATTAGGATTTTTATTGTAATGCAGAGAAAGGGAGATTTTAGTTTTTGGATAGTGATTGGTGTACAGGAACAGCAGTATCTTTGTTATTTTGTTGTGCCCAAAGAAAGGAAAGGCCAGCATATTAAAACTTTGATTTTAGATGCTCACTTTCCGATTGATATTCATCTTGGAATGATATCGTTTTTCTTTGAATATGTATCTGTCACATCTGATAATCAGCACGATTATCTTTAGACTTTGTGCTCCAGTTTTTCATGTATTTGGAAAGATTAGTCTCTCTTTCTCTCTTAGTTTCTTTCTCTTATGCAGCATTTAGGAAAATGAGCTTTGTAGCATTTACTGTTCATTTCTTTTCAGTTAATTAGTCTCTTTGCATCTATCTCGTGTTTACAGATAGATGTTTGTAAACCTTTATTGCTTTCAGGTTAAAAGCATTACCGATTATAGTTTAGTTAATTCATTGTAAATCTTATATGGGGAGCTGTAGTTGGATAATTTAGAGGGCGCTTACGCTTTTCAATAGCGAAGTGACCCAATTGTTGTGTTGCAATTTTTCTTTCAGCCTTGGGTGTTTAGGAGTCATTTTGTACAGGTGTTTTGAGAAGACAAATTTGTTTACCAATAGATTTTTGGCGACTCTATTGGGGATTGGAATCAAAGATCAGTGCTAAATTGATTTCCTCAGTTATTTCCAGTAAAATATCTTGGTATTTGCAGGATTGGTGACTCTATTAATGACCATGCCGATTGTAAAAATCATGAAAAAGACAAGGCCTAATCCCACCTTTATGGAAATCTATCAGATGGATGATAAAGTGCTGCATGATTTCATTGATTGTTTTAAAGAAAGTGTCTCTCGGGCTGTGAGAGAAAATATCAGTCTTTAAGATGACTACAACTCTATCCTGCTGTGGAGAAGCCTCTGTATTAGGTTTCATAAATTGAAAGACCCCCACGAACACAGAAAAGGGCACAACAACTTGAAGAAGAGTTGGTAGTTGATGACGAAGAACCTCCGGTAATATCATCTCACTTCAGCTCTTGTAACTATGTTGCTTTTAATCATCAAGATATAATCAAATTACCTATAGACAAGGAGGATAAAGTTGCATCAGAATATCTCTCTTTTCCTGAGATGGAAAGCTTCAAGATTGAAATTGATGATAGCAACCTTTCTTTAAAAAATTTGGTTTGCAAAGGGTTGCAGAACAGCATGCTACCGGAGCTACAATCTTTTATTTTCAATGAAATGGATGAAAATGATAATAGTCATCTTTCTTTGGAAAGTCTTGTTTGTGAAAAATTTCAGAATAACATGCAGCCTGAAACTAAACCTTTTACTCTCATGGAAAATAAAAGTGATCCCTCGTGTTTAAAAGTTTGTAATCAGCCCATGGAAAGGTCTGGTCGGTTTGAGGATGAATTCTGCAACAATGAAAAGGTGAAAGTATATGTGGAAAAGCTTCCTCCTCATGCAAAAACTCTATTTGAAGAAAGAGGTGTTGAAGTTAACACTCAGCCTGTGGATCATCCAGCTGAAATATGGAGGCAAACTCTCATTGATGAAGAAGGAGAAATCATGGGCAAGTTCTTATCATCTCTTCAACTTGAATACTTCTCTCAAGTTAGCCGAGGTATTAAGTCAGATCTAACTAAAAATGAATTTTTATTGAATGAATCTCCTTTCCATTCTCCTTTACATGAGCTTTTTGGTTTGGATCATGAAGATCATGCTAACAAGTGTAATGATAGATTTGAGGAGGTAAAGGATGAAATGTGTTGCATAGATGATGATAATCTAACTCTTCATAGAGATGGGATAAATTTTTACAAGAAATTTGACCCTATGTTGGATGAATCTTCTTTCTTTGCTGAAATTAAACATGATGGAAATGATTATGGCAAGAAAGGTGTTTTTTGTAAATTCTGATCATGAAGCCTGTATTTCATTCAATGGAGATTTTCCTCAATTTTATTTTTTTCAGTTAGAAAGGAAATCATGCCTGGAGAATGTTGTAGATGGACCATTCAAAGATAAGGAATGCTATGATAGAGTTTGGTTGTTTAAGAAAGAATGTTGGGTTGCTAGATCTTTACATGACATTAATTTAAGGTTCAGAGATGAAGAAGTCATCAGCACATGGTAGTTGAGAGCTATTTTACTAAGGCACGATCCACTACTCCGGAAAGGATGTTATTTCTCCCAGCCGGTAAATGGGTTCATGTGAATTTTTATTGCTTCTGGATCCTATGGTAGGCTTTCTTCCTACCTTTGTATATATTGTAAATTTTCCTTTGGTGTGCATAGTCTTAGTTGGAATAATGTGCAAGCTTCACGCTTGCTGGTAGTTTAGTTTAGGCTGGTTGGCTTTGCCCTGCTCCCCTCCGCCCTCATGCTAGCAACTCCCAATTTTCCTTTTCTTAGTGACTCTATTCACCCAATGGATAAGGCACTTGTCTTTTACCAGAGATTGCTGGAGTTCTTTGTTTTTGTGCCAAAAATAGTCCCATAGTTAGAGCCCATGTTGGTACCCATATAGATCCCGATAATAAAAATTTTAGTTTAGGTTCTTGAACTTATTTGAATAATGGTTCAAGGTGGTATGAAATGGTTCATCTTGTGGGTTCATTGGTTGTCAATGTTGGATTTCAACTTCAAGTTTCAAACTCTAAGCTCCAGTTCATAACGGTTCAGAGAGGATATCCAATTATTTGAAGCTATTGTATCACTTTAGGAACCTATTTGTTGTTGGAAAATGTATATGCTTCATCTAGTAGTTGGGAAGATGTAGCCAAAGTTAGAAAAAATGAAAGAAAGAGGTTCAAAGTTGTTCAAGTTTGCAGAGCCAGAGTTCAAGTGTCAATTTCAAATGAACGCCATTGTTAGACTTGAAATGTGAATTCAAGATGCAGATTCAGTTTTTCAATTCCAGACCCATAGTCCAAAAGGTATATTTTGAGGTATAATTTATCAGTTCAAATTCAAGAGTTCGGTTTAGAGTTCAAAGCCCCAGTACACTCTCATAAACTCAATACTTGGGATCGACATTATGAACAGGGAACATTGATGATGATAGTTATATGTATCAAAATTGCATAGGAAAAACAAGAATCTACTGTAGCATGTTACTTGAGAAAACATCCAGGAGTATTTTGGGTTGATTCTGGTCATCTCCAATTTGTGGGGATTGAAACAAAATGTGTAAGATATTTTCTATCTAATAGCTTCAGTCATGCTAGAATCAGGAGACTTCACTAGGGAGGAGTACAAAAGTGCACTACTTGATTCAATATCCCGATTATAAGTCCTTGTTACATCCTCCATGAACAGACGTCAATGCTAGAGATACAAAATTGATTGTACAATATTCTACGACAGTAATGGATGATATGAAATATATGAAAGAACAAATATTGGTGATGACTATTTGGATGGAGAAAGACCTTGAACAATCGGGTTTCTAAAACAACCATGTATCTGCAGGAAGGGACTCCACCATTCTCATGGATTTATTAAAATCACAGCTTTGAGATGTTTGGCATACTGGCAGCGAAAGTATGAATGCTTCAAGCCACCCATGAGGAAATATGGTGCATTTTTTTAATTGGGGCACATTTTATAAACAAAATAAACTTTGGAGTGGAAACAGTTACTATTCACACAAGTCAAGTGAGATTAAGGGCACACTTGATCATAATGGAGTATTGATGGTGAATGAAGACTGCAAAACTGTGATTTCTCCCGAGCTTGAGCCTGTGGAGATAAGCACATAGTTGTAGGGACATTCCCAAATTCCACATGACATATATGAATCCTCCCTTAGAGATATGTTTGGGATACACATCAGGAAACCTTGAATGGATCATGAGATGAGCTACAAGATCCTTAACCCCATCTCATCAATCAGGTTTTTGTGGGTGGATAATGTCGGCCAAGTCTTTGACAAAATACCTGAGTTTCTTTTCATTATCAAAAGGGGCAAGGCAAGCAAATGTTGAAATAAGAGATGGTAAACATAATCGGGTTATATGTTTTGGAACTCCACTTCCCAAGCCGCATGGAGGCTCGTTGTGTGACTGCTAATCAAATCTTGCATATGGAGATAAAGGAAATGTGCACAATCTATTTGACAGAGTGTCAATTCACGGCATGCCCGTAACAAAGTGGCTTGGCCAATAGTGCATGAATGACATTGAAGACACATTGAAACATCTCGGACACAGCTATTGTGAAATGCTTAACATCGGCCTTGAGAGCTTGGCACATCCATGAGAATGCAACATCATGTTCTTTTATGTGTAGAGGGAGTCTATAAGCTATGTAACATAATGTTTTCGGCATCTAGTTTATAGTCTAAAGGAAGGATGGCATATGGAACTATCATCAACCTAAGAGATTGGTTGGGGGTCCCATTGGAAAATTTCACATACATATTTTGGGAAATCTATGAAGTATTTGATTAAAATGAAATATCATGTGTTGGCTTGGGCTCTGCATAGAAATACAGTTCATGACATGTATGCAATCTTCTTGGCAGATGTCAACATATATTCATGGATAAGCAAGTTCGGTGTCTTCATGAGCCAGCAGGCATCCATAGCAGTTGGAATAATGTTATCAGGCCTTATCAAATAACAATGATCAATGTTTTAGAAAGAAGCCAAGAGTGTCTTTGAATTGCTTGATAAAATGACCAAAGTCACCACAAGTTTGAACAAGCCTTCATACTGCTCAATGAATCCTCTTTAGGTCAAAACCATGTGCGAGTACCGGATCGAGTCGCAAAGGTACATTCCTCATTTCATATAAAATTCTTCCAAAGAACCTGATACTCAGCGGCTCACGGGACTTGTTCCATGACAGGTGTAGAGCCAGTTGCAACATCCACACTATGGCATGAAGGAAGAAGAAACAGAGCACACAAACTTTCAATGTTACTATTGAAATGTCATTTGGGAATGCTCGGTGACAATTATAACCAGCTTGGGAATCTTCTTTTCTCAATACATCTTCATGAATAGAAACGGTTTGTAAATCAAAGTTCCTAATTTGATTAGGAAATCTACCTATCCTGACATGAATTCACCTTTGATTCTGTAAAACCCCCACTACTTTTACCCTTATTAATATAATATCCATAAAGTATGTACCCGAAAAAAGCATTGTATTGAGAAGTCATAGAAAAAAAAAGGAAAATATATGGTATACGATGGTTAAAAGAAAAAAGATGAAAAGCAAAGAGACTTGCAAGAATTATTTATGGTAACTGATCAATGTGCCCACCAATTCTATATATTGTAAAAGCATCGGATAAACAAGGGTTCTGAACTCCACCTTACCTGAGAGACTTTGTGCCAGGGGAGGGATAGAAATTAGGATTTTTATTGTCATGCAGAGAAAGGGAGATTTTGGTTTTTGGATAGTGATTGGTGTACAGGAACAGTAGTATCTTTGTTATTTTGTTGTGTCCAAAGAAAGGAAAGGCCAACATATTAAAACTTTGATTTTAGATGCTCACTTTCTGATTGATATTCATCTTGGAATAATATCGGTTTTCTTTGAATATGTATCTGTCACATCTGATAATCAGCATGATTATCTTTAGACTTTGTGCTCCATTTTTTCATGTATTTGGAAAGAATAGTTTGTCTTTCTCTCTTAATTTCTTTCTATTATGAAACATTTAGGAAAATGAGCTTTGTAGCATTTACTGTTCATTTCTTTTCAGTTCATTAGTCTCTTCGCATCTATCTCGTGTTTACGGATAGATGTTTATAAACCTTTATTGCTTTCAGGTTAAAAGCATTATCAATTATATTTTAGTTAATTCATTGTAAATATTATACGGGGAGCTGTACCTAGATAATTCAGAAGGTGCTTAGGCTTTTTAATAGCGAAGTGACCCAACTGTTGTGTTGCAAATTGTCTTTCAACCTTGGGTGTTTAGGAGTCATTTTATGCAGGTGTTTTGAGAAGACAAATCTGTTTACCAACAACATGATTTTAGGAGAAAATGGCATGGACTAGGAGAGTATGCTCTTCTTCTTTTGAAGAATCAGAAATCCAAAAATTCTACACTCGCTAATCCTTTGTATGCTTTTCTAAACATTAGAGGGTCTTCCAGTTGAGGGAAAAATCTCCTGGGAATAACCCAAGTGATGACAGGTTTACGCCAACCCTTCCAACTCACTATAAATAATTGCTTCCTCGTAGGCCAAAGCCTTGGAAGAGGGAATCAATTTTGTTCTAGAAATTTTGACATCATTCCTTGAACATGCTTCGGTATGCGTAGAGCGAAACCACTTGAATCTTGCTTACGAGACTACACCTATTTGAGTACTCATAGGGCTATACACCTCAATTTTTCCTTGTGCAATTCTATGGGAGATGGTTTCGAACGGATTGCCCAATCATAAAAAAAACAAACTTTGTAGTCAAACTACCCGATTCATCCCTGAAAGGGTGATAATTCTTGTGCAAGGCAAAAATCAATTGCCCCAAGATACTTGTCATATCGTGCCCTCATTTGTATTTGGAGTTGGCTAATATGGCATCATGACTGGAGCCATTGCGTGCTTGGTGATGGCCATATTTTGATTAGCATTTGAGTGTGTACCTAAGTCTACGAGCAAGGATTTTCATCCTCTACTTAGAAAATAGGGTGTAAGGATGTGTCTATTCACCCCTAACAATGCAAGAATGTTTGATGTGTCTGAAAGTTCATTAACGAGATAAATCATTCAAACAAGCAACAAAATTCAATCCTTTGGCTACATTCTATATTTTTCACTCACTAGAAAGACGCAAAAACAACCTATTATCAGACAAATTTGCATGAACTTCAAGACAAATCAAATACCAAATTTCCAGAATAGAAAACAATCATTTTTTTGTCAATCCCGGCTCGCATTAGGTTGTGCAAGATCGCATCTAGTATCCTAAATCACATCTAGTCAGTTTCGCATCGTATCTAGGGAGAAAGATTGCATCCTGTATTTCCTGGCTCACATTTAGGTCATCAGAAGCTCGCGTCCTATATTTCCTAGCTCGCATGCAGAGGCTTGCATCTAGGATAGTTGGCACGTACAAATTTGTTTCTCAGAAAACTTCAGTAAAATTGGATACCCTTTTTGGCTCTTTAGTCTTGTCTTGTTGCCTTTTTCTGGTTTCTCTGTTGCTATTTCAATACTTTTCAGATGCCTACCTTGCATGTCCTATTAGTCTCTCACAATCTATCCCAATACGTGTGGTCTATTCACTTTTCAAAAACAACTTGATTCCCAGCTCACTAACAAGGCATGCTAACCCTTTGACACTGGAATCGTTTACTTTCATCATAACACAAACAACACTTCTACCTAGACACACTCACTTGAACGATTTGAGACCTCACTTGACACTATCGAGAACCTTTGACAAAGTTGAGATACAACTTTATGGTTATCACAAGAGGCAACAAGTATTTTGTTGAAGAATCAAAAGTACCTCCTAGATCACTACACTTTCAACAAGGAGAAACATCTTGCAGTTCCTTGCTTGACTTAGACTCACTGGAAATGGAAAGACCCACTCACGAATGGAGTAAATCTTTTGAATAATACAACAATGATGAAAACCAAAAACACAAAGATAGCGGTGGTGAAGAAGAACAAAACATTTACCGTCCTTTATTTGATTTAGACGGTGAAGAAGACATTACTGAAGAAGAATACAATAAACTCAAACAGAGTAAAAAATTTCAAAAAACATTGGAAAAGATAATTGGTGAAGACAAAGAGAAATACTTTCTCCATCTAGCATCCACTGGAGTAAAATTGCCTAAAGATTATGATGTTGAACAACTAAAGGAAAAGGAGGTGTCAACTCCTATCTCTATTCTCACCAAACAACTAACCTTAATGCAAACTGAACTTGCAAATCTCAAACAAGAGAAGGCTAAACCCAAGACAAAATACTCTTTGGACTTCATTTGTCTATTTCCTTTCGACAAGAGTATTAATATGATTTTTCTTCCTCCCAATATGGCAAGGCCAAAATATGACAAGTATACGGGAGAGACTGACCCACATGACCATGTGAGAGATTTTTGTGCTCTAAGCATAGAGTACATGCATGAACCTACATACCTAATGAGGCTATTTCTGGGAAGCCTAGCTAGAAATTCTATGGAGTGGTTCTCAAAACTTACACCTAAGGTAAAACAATTTGAGGAGTTAATTCAATAGTTTATCCAACATTACTCCTATAATATACAGCACGATGTAACCATGATGGATCTGTGTAACACAAAACAAAGAAATGACAAATCCTTTACACACTTTCTACAAAGGTGGAGGAAAATATTTGTAAGATATTCAAGAGCTATTCTCAAATCCAAAAAAATGGAAATCTTTGTTAATGTAAGATCTAAAATTAGTGTTGAACATGAGGTCTTCTAGATGATAGGAATTGCACATGAAAAGAGACCCTAAGTTCAATTTTAGTCTAATACACTTAATTATCAGGATATGGAATTGAGAATAGTTTTAAAGAATTAAGGAGTTAAAAACCTACCTCATATCATAGAAGATCTGAAGAATGTTGTTTTCTGAGGTGTGTACTCTATTTCTGGAAAATATTAAGTATGATCTAGAACTAGAACGCAAAGAGGAACAAAACCCAGAAATCATTTTCCGTTCCGACACCATCTTATGAAAAAGGTCGACCTTGACCCACTAATCTCACCCCTAACCCAATAATCTCGACCTTGACCTATGTTGCTTCGATAGAAAATCTATTTTTAGATCCTAATAGTTCGCTGAAAAGGGTATCCAAATCTTGTCTCAAATCTGATGTCCTGTACCTGTAACTCCTAAAAATAGCACCTACAAATATCTAAAAGGAGGGTTTTGAGGTGGCTATATAGGGTTTGGCCTTAGTCAAACCCCCGTTTTGGTGATCTCCACCTCCACGAATAGCTGAATGTAGAATGTATGTGTGTATTTTCTCTTTGAGAAGAGTCTTTGAACATGTAATATCAAGATCTAATCTTCTAGATTAATAATCCTAACATGACATGGAAATGAGAAAGCAATGCATAGATTTGAATATGATAAAGAAATCATACCAAGCCCCCAAGGCTAAAGTACTCCTACTAATTCACAATCTGTAATTGTCACCCCATGATAATGTCCTTTTGAATGCTTGAATGTTGAGAATAGTAGATCTACTAGAAAAGAGCACCTTCTTGCTTCAATGAAGATCTACAATAGCTTGTCCACAAAAATGCTTTAATGTATCAAAATGTCCTCATAGATTTGTCCTTCTATATCATCCTCTTGCTTATTTGCATCATCATTGCATCATGTCACCTCCCGACTTCGTTTCATGATCTAATGAATACAAAAGAGAGTGTTTATATAGAGATCTCAATATAGGTCTCCTAGGGCAATACAAAGGACCCAAATTCAAATTTCACCTTGAATTATGGTTCAATCACAATCACCAACCAAGGAGGGAATGAATTAAATTAGATATCATAGAAAACACTTCCGCATCTGAACCCGGGGACCTATTTTAAGTTTAGAACCCTGATAAGCTCCAGAATTGAAAGCAGGGACCAACACTTGATAGAGGTCTATGTCAACCTCACGCTTGACCAAGGTCAAGGTCGATCTCACCCCTAACCTAGGTCAAGGTCGACCTCAACCCTGACCTAGGTCAGGGTTGATTTTGACCCTGACCTGAGGTTCCAGGTAGGTCATCTAGTGGTGTCTGTGAGATTTCTAGGTCAACCAGGGACCTAGGAAGGTGATGGAACATTCCAGAATGCTGGGAAGAAGGCCTAGAGAGAGTTTGATGAGGCACAAGAGGGCCCACACATAGGTCCTACATAGAAAATAGAGTCATGGAGAGGGAAACCAAGGAGAATCCATAAGATCCTAACCCTAATTTCACCTAATCGTGAAGAATCAAACATAAATGCATCCTAAATGCAAATTTAATATGCAAGCACACTAAATGAAGGTGCTAAACATTCCCAAAATGGAATTGCTTCCATTTTAAGATGATACATTTAGCCCCCACTTTAGATTAGATATGACATTACGTGAGTATGTAAGCTAAAGTAAGAAAACATCATAAAGTAAAAAGGATATAGCCAAGTCCTCAATGTAGAGATCTTGCAAGAAACCATTAGAATCTGCAACCTACAACACAAGGTTAATGAAAAATCCATAGAGCACCTAAGCCTTACTACAATGATCATGAGAAGTGTATAAATCCCCTTATTCCCCCCCATGTTTCATCTTACTAATTTTTGAAAGGTGAAACAGGGTGATAAGGTAAATTCTATACACTGAATATGTAATTTATTGAAAATTCTTTTCCTAAACTAGTTAGAAGGTTCCTAAACCTTCCTAAATTGATTCAAGAGGTTTGGTATCTGAATCACAATTCCAACACTTCTGACGGCACTGAAAATGGAGCTAGCAAACTCAAGTTATGATGAAGAGAGTGAATGTCTATCTAAATGCATGTAAAAGGAAATTCGAATTTGACCTAAGTAAATTCAAATGAAACCCTAAGAAAAACCCTAAGGATATTTGAAGTTATAAATAAGAGAAAGAGACACTTACCTTCTCATTCTTACCATTTACAGAAGTTTGGAGGAGACAAGATGTTGAAGAGAGGAGAATTTCGAGCGAGCCGTATGGAGGTCCTGAGAGAGTGCCTAGCCAGTGGACAGCCACTGTCTGAGGTAGGTTTCCTGTTTTGATGTTTATGATTGAAAAATTCATGTTTTTATAGGGAAGGTTGACCCTGACCCAGTTATGTCAACCTTGACCTTCTGAGGTCAATCCTAACTGGGAGGTTCTGTCCTTTTTGGGGTGAATGTCAACCCTGACCCAAAAAGGTCAACCTTGACCAAGTCAAGTGGGCATAGTGTTTGTTTGATGATAGAGTACTAATATAATATCTTTCTAGGCTTACAAGACCCTGTCTGTCTTTGAGAGCACCCCTTCAGAGGGCTACTATTGACTGTCAAAGAGAGCATGTCCGAGCTACAGCCAAATGAGATACAACTTTTAAGAGATGTGGGACTATACTGGGTAGCATTCCTACAATAGATGAGATTCCATCGGTCCATGATTTCTGCCATGGTAGAGAGGTGGGATGAGGATACTTGTTCCTTTTATCTTCCTTCAGGGAAGATCATGATCATGCTGGAGGATGTGTATAGGATTCTATGGCTTATGGTCTGAGGTGAACCTGTTAGACCGAGAGGACCGTGGGGTCCGCCTGAGGTGTTGGGAGATGGAGAGTATTGCTTGGGACGGGTACCGCAGATGAGGACCTGATCATATCATATCACCTTATCATCCATATTAGTAGGTCCGACACCTTTGGTATGAAAATTGATGCTATGTATACTCTCGTTGGTTGTGATACCCAACACGAAGGGTACAGTTTTCTTAGCACCATTTACCGACCTTTTGCACAGGATGGAGGGTGATAGAGTTGTTTTCTCATGGGGGCGCAGCATTTTAGCCCATCTTTACCATGATTTGAGTCAGCTAGTGAGATATCAGTGGGAGAGTCTTACAGTATGCACCTTGCTATAGGTTTGGATGTTTGAGCACTACACATGTACACGATGATAAGGTGCTCCAGTGATGATAGATGTGAGTACACCGAGAGCCTTTGCATATCCACTAGCAGATGTCTAGCAGTACGGGGATATCCTCTTTTGGAGAGTATGCCTTGATCGTGTACTAGGTATAGATGTGATATGGAGATGTTATTGTCAGATGATAGAGTGGCCAGAAATGCGATATCAGTTGAGATACTCACAGCAGTGCAAACTACTAGAGGGTCCCACCAATCATGTTCTGATGTCATATTACTATGATAGGGTGATGAGACAGTTTGGCTCGATACATGGAGTCCCCCAGACAGTTCCTTGGTACGCATACCCAATGAGGTACTATAAGAGACCCGACACCATATGTCGACCTACAGTAGCAGACATTGTAGACAGTGAGACAGATGAGACCGAGGATACAGAGGTAGCTCCTAAGACATCCTATATGGGTCCTAGCAGAGATTATATCAGATATTGGAGTTTATAAGGGTCCCATCCTATCTTCCCCAGTCACTACCTTACAGGTGATCCAGGTCTTTCATAGAGGATGCACCGGGGTGGTGATATATCAGAGGAGGAGGAGGATCATGGGGAGAAGCCCATTCTTGAGGGGGATCCCATGGAGGAGGAGAGAGTGGAGGAGAGGGTAGAGGAGAGGGAAGAGGAGAGAGCAGAGGAGATTCCCATGGCCCTGATACAGGTTCCAGTGATCATGTAGTCTATGTTTCACCCTTGAGATCACAATGACCTCCCCGAGCGCACACAGAAACACCACCCCCTAGACCCAGACATAGAGAGAGAGGAGAGAGTAGCTACTCCATGCCCCCACCATCTAGATATTTTGGTGATACTCAAGAGGGAGAACCAAGTATGACATATGTAATTTAGATAGAATGTTTTAAATGAATATGTTTCTAGAAAAAAGTATTGAAAGAAAGTTCTTGAATTTTTGCAGTGAGCGTAGCAAAGTGGAGGAGTTTTGTATCCAAGGTTCTGAAGGATACATGCATATCCTACTGACTGCCAGATAGTGAGCGAGAGTCCCTTATAGGACAAAGGGATCCTGAAAGACATGTAGATATCTTCCTATGTGTACAATGAAAACTGAGGTTATGTAAAGAAAGAGAGGAGAAGTTTATGGCCGATCTACAGAGATCCTAGGAGTGTAACCATGAGATGAGTATATTGAGAAGCCACAAACGAACTACTATTTCGATATCCTCAAACTCACACCATAGATCAGAGAGAGTTGGGAGCCACCAACCCTCAGAGAATAGAGACAGAGTTTGATAGATATGGTGCATGTGCCATATACATACCAAACTTAGAAGAATTTTATTTATGAAAAAGACTTTGTTTGAACAATTAGTTTTATGGTTGATTACTTGTATTTTCATCAATGCACAAAAACATTTTAATAGAAAGAAAATGTGTATGAATGCATTCAAATTTATATAACTTATAAAATGATTATTCTATAAGGAACACACACATAAATAAAAAGGTTTAGTTAAGGATAATAACATTTGAGATGCATAATATTAATAGGTTCCTTAAGATGGACACCATTCATATCAGCAATTTTATAAGCACCTGAAGTAAAGTCCTCAATAACCACAAAAGGTCCAAGCCAATTTGGGCTAAACTTCCCTTTCTCACCAGGCAAAGCATTCACATTCCTTTGATTCTCCTATAAGACTAAATCACCTACCAAGAATGACCGTTCAATCACCTTGTGATTATACTGTCTCTAGAGTGATTTATGATAGGCTTTAATATGTTCCAAAGTGTTTATCCGTTGTTCATCTAACATTTCTAATTCTTGTAATAGTTGTTCTCGTAAAGTATCTTTGTCAATAATCCCGTGAAATAAAAAATGCAAAGACGACATTTCTAATTCCAAAGGCATAATAGCATCAGTACCATAAACAATATTATAAGGAGAAGTACTAGTGGCCGTATGAACGCTAGTCCTGTAGGCCCACAAAGCATAAGTAAGCTGGGTATGCCAATCTTTCACATGCTTGTTAACTATTTTCTTTAAAATTTGTTCAATAACTTTATTCGATGCTTCAGCTTGACCATTAGATTAAGGGTAATAGGGAGTAGAAAATTTGTGTTGAATGCGATATTTCTCCATGAATTTTGTGACTTCTTTATTTTTGAAAGAAGTACCATTATCTGAAACTATCATTGAAGGAATACCAAATCATGCTATAATATGACTAAGGATAAAACCACAAATAACATCCATAGTAGTAGAACATAGGGGAATGGCCTCTACCCACTTCATAAAGTAGTTTGTAGCCATGAGGATATACACATGTCCTTGAGAAGAAGCTGGTGAGATTTTTCCAATAAGGTCAAAACCCCAAACACTAAAAGGCCACAGAGCGACTTGATTACGAAGCTCACGAGCAGGAGCGTGGATTAAATTACCATGTTGTTGACATTGAGGACACTTTTTAACAAACGTAAAGGAATCTTGCTCCAGCATTTTCAATAGTGTCCCATTCTAAGAAGTTTATTAACTAAAGATTTGCCACCAAAGTTCCCTCCATAAGAACCAAAGTGAGCTTCTGCTAAAGCTACAGGTACTTCGGTTTTGTTAAGACATATTAATAGCAAACCATTGTAAGATTTTTTGTAAAGCGTATCTCCTAAAATGATATAACAGACTACAAGCTTTCTAATACGATTACGCATGTTCCTTTTTGCCGATTCCGAAAAAGTATTATCTTTCAAAAAATGAAAGACACGTGAATACCATTCATCAAGATGCAAGTTAAAACAATCAGCAGTAACCTCAGAAATTGCAGGATTTTTAAGAGTATGTATAGTAAATTGAAATTCTTCGTCATTATTCTCAAGGCAAACCAAAGAAGCTACGCTTGCCATAGCGTCTACATGTCAATTATCTTTCCTAGGTAAAGTCTAAATCGTATAAGAAGAGAATTTTGAAAGAATATCTAGAGCCAAATCTCGATATTACGTCATTTTATCATTCTTAGTCTAATAACCTCCTTTGATTTGTTCAACAATTAATTGTGAATCCCCATAAATTTCCAAATTTTTAATATGAAGGGATGAAGGTGCTCGTAAGCCAGCTATAAGAGCTTCATACTCCGTGATGTTGTTAGACAAGGAAAAGTTAGTTTATATGACATAGGGATTAGTTTCTTTGTAGGAGGGATCAAGATAATACCCACCCCAGAACCTGTCTTACATCTAGAACCATCAAAATATAATTCCCAAATATCTTCCTGTTTAATTGCAAATATATTCTCATCTAGGAATTCTACTGAGGTAACACTTGTATCAGAATGAGAACAAGGAGCTTTAGCTAAATAATCAATTAAAGCTTGTCCTTTGATTGACTTTTTAAGTAACATCACCCACTTTGCTAGTCGGCCAGAGAGATCAGTTTTTGAAAAAAGATGTTTTAGAGGATCAAATTTAACAATCACATTGACCTCAACCTCAACATTCAACAAGTAATGTCAAAGTTTTTGACATGCATAAAATAAAGCCAAGCATTGTCTTTCTAATTGAGTATATCATGTTTCGTAGTCCAACAAGGTCTGACTAATATAATAAACTGGTCTTTCCTTTCCTTCACAGTCATGTTGAGCCAACAATGCACTTAAAGCATTGGAAGTAGCAGAAGTATATAGATAAAAGGGTTTATTAAATTCAGCAAGTTGTAAGATAGGAGGATTCGCAAGATATTCCTTAAATTGCTCAAAGGATTTCTTATATTCCTGGTTCCAAGAAAAAATGGTATCTTTTCTGAGTAAAGAAGTAAAAGGAACAGTCCTATCGGCTAGGTTAGAAACAAAGCGATGAATAGATTGTATTTTACCTTGTAAACTGTGTAATTGAGAAATGTTCTTAGGAGGAGGCATGTTAACAATAGCATCAATCTTTTCAGTATCGACCTCTATGCCTTGCTTAGAGATTATAAACCCTAGTAATTTTCCAGAATCTACTCCAAAAGCACATTTCTTAGGATTCAATCTCATATTGTAACTCCTAATTCTTTCAAATATTTGTCTTAAAATGAACACATGATCCTCTCTTTGTATAGATTTTGCCAAGATATCATCCACATAATCTTCCAAAATTTTATGAATGTAATCATGAAAAATCAAAGTCATGGCACATTGATAAGTTGCTCCCGCATTTCTTAATCCAAAAGGCATCATGACCCAATAGAATGTCCCCGAAGGTGTTATAAATTTGGTTTTAAGTTGATCCTCAATAGGAATAAATATTTGATTATAACTCAAAAAACCATCCATAAAAGATAATAAAGCATGTCTTGCTGTTGAATCCACAATCATGTTAATATTAGGTAGTGGGAAGTCATCTTTTAAGGATGCTTTATTTAAATCTTGAAAATCGGTACACATTCTGATCTTATTTTCCCCCTTAGAAACAACCACAATATTAGAAATCCATTCAGAATAATCAATAGAATGGATGAACCCAGCACCTAATAGTTTTTCGATTTCAGCTTTTACTAGTAAGGCAATGCCTGGATTCATCTTGTGGATCTTTTGTTTTACAGGTTTAGAATTAGGTTTAAGAACAATATTGTGAGTAACAATCTTAGGATCTATACCCGGCATATCTGAATATGTCCAAGAAAAAATATCTTTATATTGAAGCAAGAGGGAAACCAATTGATCATGTTCATCTTGACTCAAATATTTTCCAATTTTTATTATTTTTTTCAGAATCATGCTCATCTACTTGAACTTCAATGGTATCTATTATTAATAAGTTACTTTGTATAAGAGGATCCATTAGCAAAGGAGAAATATCATGTTCATCATGTTCTCCAAAATAGGCATCATTGTTCAAACAATAGAGTTTGCCTCTTTTGTGATGAAACCTAGGTAGATCTTGGTAAGCCCCTAAAAAATCAGCGAGGGCTTCATCCTTAGGAAAGATATCCAAAATACATTTTTGATCCATGTCAAGGAGAAGCGGATTAACCAATTTCAAATTTCCACCACAAATATGATTAACATTAAGAGGAAAAACAGATGGTTTCTTATAAGGATTGAATCCTAACCCATAAGTATAATCACAACCTTCATTGTCCAAGGGTACTTGTATACCTTGCTCATATTTACCACAACCTTTTCCGTTAAATCCTGATTTCTTGAGTAAATGATAACCAGAACCATATCTGACGGCCATATCAATTTGAGTTAAAGGAGTAGCATATGTCAAAATGTCATAGCAATCTGGTTTGATTGTCTCAATCATTTCATTACCTGAAGCAACAACAAAGTTGCTTTTTAATTCCTCATATAACAGAGAAGGGATAAACACTTGTTTTTCAAATTGACTTTGTTCTTTCATAAATTCTAAATCTGAGACTTTGTATTCCCCTATGAAAGAAGGATTGAAATCTAATGTTCCACAATCATCTTCCGTCAGAGGAGAAGATGGAATTTCAGCGTGTTTAACTTCAAGTGGTTGCTCAAGTTTTTCACTGGGTTGTATGGGCTCAGGAACCTTAGCATATTCCACATTCAGGAAAGGATTTGGTGCATCATCCGCATGTAATGTGTACATCAGATTGTTATAAATGAACCTCACCTTACGATGAAGAGTAGAAGGAACCGCATGCATACTATGTAACTAAGGTCTTCCTAATACACATTAGGTTCACCAAAATGAAAGATCTAAAAATGGTGTTGAACATGAGGGCTTCTAGATGATAAGAATTGCACATGAAAGAGACCCTAAGTCCAATTTTAGTCTAATACACTTAATTATGATGATATGGAATTGAGAATACTTGTAAATAATTAAGGTGTAAAATACCTACCTCATATCATAGAAGTTCTGAAGAATGTTGTTTTCTAAGGTTTGTACTCTATTTCTGGAAAATCTAAAGTATGATCTGGAACTGGAACGCAAAGATGAACAAAACCCAAAAATATTTTTCCATTCTGACACCATCTTATGAAAAAGGTCGACCTTGACCCACTAATCTCACCCTTGACACAATAATCCCAACCCTGACCTATGCTACTTTGAAAGAAAATATGTTTTCAAATCTTGATAGTTCCCTGAAAAGGGTATCCAAATCTGGTCTCAGATCCACTGTCTTGTACCTGTAACTCCAAAAAATAGCACCTACAAATATCTGAAAAAAGGGTTTTGGGGTGGCTATATAGGGTTTGGCCTTAGTCAAACCCTCGTTTTGGTGATCTCCACCTCCACGAATAGTCGAATGTAGAATGTATGTATGTATGTGTTTGCTCTTTGAGAAGTCTTTGAACATGTAATATCAAGATCTAATCTTCTAGATTAATAATCCTAACATAATATGGAAATGAGAAACCAATGCATAGATTTAAATATGATAAAGAAAGCATACTAAGCTCTAAAGGCTAAAGTACTCCTACTAATTCACAATCTGTAATTTTCACCCCATGATAATGTCCTTTTGAATGCTTGAATGTTGAGAATGGTAGATCTACTAGAAAAGAGCACCTTCTTGCTTCAATGAAGATCTACAATAGCTTCTCCACAAAAATTCTTAAATGTATCAACATGTCCTTATAGATTTGTTCTTCTATATCATCCTCTTTCTTATTTGCATCATCATTGCATCATGTCATCTCCCGACTTTGTTTCACGATCAAATGAATGCAAAAGAGAGTGTTTATAAAGAGATCTCAATATAGGTCTCTTAGGGCAATGCGAAGGACCCAAATTCAAATTTCACCTTGAATTATGGTTCAATCACAATCACCAACCAAGGAGGGAATGAGTTAAATTATATATTGGAGAAAACACTTTCGCATCTGAACCCGGGGACCTATTTTAAGTTTAGAACCCTGATAAGCTCCAGAATTGAAAGCAGGGACTAACACTTGACAGTGGTCTATGTCGACCTCACCCTTGACCTAGGTCAAGGTCAAACTCACCCCTGACCTAGGTCAAGGTCGACCTCGACCCTTACCTAGGTCAGGGTCAATTTTGACCCTGACCTGAGGTTCCAGGCAGGTCACCTAGTGGTGTCTGTGAGACTTTCAGGTCAACCGGGGACCTAGGAAGGTGATGGAACATTCCATAATGCTGGGAAGAAGGCCTAGAGGCCTAGAGAGCTATGATGAGGCATAGGAGGGCCCACACATAGGTCCTACCTATAAAATAGAGTCATGGAGAGGGAAACCAAGGAGAATCCATAAGATCCTAACACTAATTTCACCTAATCATGAAGAATCAAACACAAATGCATCCTAAATGAAAATCTAATATGCAAATGCACTAAATGAAGGTGCTAAACATTCCCAAAATGGAAGTTCTTCCATTTTAAGATGATACAGTTAATAACTTGATACCTGAGTTGAACTATGCATTGCAAATGTAAGATTCCCCTAGCTTTGACATGATGATCAAAAATGCCATCCGTATTGAAGAAGTCATGGTTAAAAGGGGATAAATCACTCTCCAAAGTGATAACAAACCTACCAACTCCAACACCAAGCCTATATGGTGGAAACAAAACAAGAATGTTGTTAACGATGGAGTGGTAGATGCGTCTAATGCTAATCCTAAACCAGCAGTGTTCAATCTAACGAATAGCATGCAAGCAAGTAAAGATGCCAAGGTAACAACCTGCATACCAAAAGCAAACAATGAGAACAAAAAGGGTCGACCATGGACTTCCAAACCTCAAAGAACATTCACTCCTTTGGGAGAACCTCTTGAGACCATTTTAAAAACACTCTTTCACAAAAAAATTCTCACAATCCCAAATTCAAAACCATGGGAGCAAGAAGTCAAACTAAGATGGTGGGATGACAATTCTTATTGTCTTTCACAAAAACAAGGGACACAAGACTAATAACTATCTTAAACTCAAACATGTCATCCAAGACCTTATTGAAGGAGGCAAGATCAAAGTAGGACGCACCACTAATGAAGACCATACGGAATTTAACAAGCCATTCCCTAATTATAAGAAATGGGAAGCATCTAAAGGAAAAGGGAATGAAGTAAACTACTCCTACTCTAATAATGACAATGTGATCAACATGCTAGACATTAAAACTGAATGAATTAATGTGGTCACTATCAAAGGTGTTGAAGACACATTTTCCCAATTAAACATGGTAATCCGAAGTCAAGCACAAATCACAATCAAAGAACCTAATTCCTCATCAAAACCTGCAACAACTTTAAAGATACCCATTGTCACTATTCCCAAACCAGTGGCAACAAGACAAACAGTTACTGTTCCCATAGAAAACTATAACTTGGTAGATCAATTGCAGTGAACCTCTACTCAAATTTCCATTTGAGTTACTTAAAATGTCATCAGTACTTTGGGAAATTCTTGAACAAGCCCTGCATACAACAAATTTGCTAGAGGACATTGATGTAGACAAATTCCAAGCAATGGTTAATCACATCTCGGTGCCACATTACCTCTCTTTTTCAGAAGAAGATGATAAATCATTGACACATCCACATAATCAACCCCTTCATATTGAAGTCCTAATTCATAAATCTCATGTTAGAGGTGTATTGATAGATGGAGGCGTAGGGTTGAACATTTGTACCCTTATTCTAATCAAGAAGTTGGGTCTCTCAGAACAAACCATTGATTCAAGAAGCAAAATCACTATCAAATCTTATGATGAAGAAAGATCCTCTAAAGGTCTCATTGTTCTACCAATCAGGATAGGACCGGTTGAAAGAAATGTCATATGTCAAGTTTTGGATCTACCCTTGGCTTACAACATACTGTTAGGGAGACCTTGGATCCATGAAATGCAAGCAGTGCCATCTACTTACCACCAGTGTATCAAATTCCCACATAATGGGGTGGAAGTGACAATTCCTACAGATGCCAGTTATACTTGCAACAATGTTAAAGCAGGTAGTATGGTCCCACATAACAAGGAAGTTCCAAAAGAAATTGCACCTAAGACTACCAAAGACATGGTTATGAAAAGCTTTGGAAAGACCTTAAAACTTGAAGAAACTAGTATGGGAGAATACCAGTTGGACATGACCCCATCATTGATAGAAGTTCCAGTGTCACCAAGATCCTATGGGAATCCTTCCCCATATTTCACGCCCACTACATCTAAAAAGCCAGAAATTCACAAAGCAACTGGTATGGTTAAAGAATCTACCTCTCAAGGGGATGACAGTGAAGAACAAGCAGTCTTGGCCTGGATTTACCAAGGGGAACCAAAAGAAAAAAAGGTAAAACATGTGGAAATATCCCCAGAAAAGTATGGTAAGGGATACAATCTTCTCAAACAAATGGGATATAAAGGAAAAGGACCTTTAGGTGAAAAAGGAAAAGGACTTATTAAACCTATACACATTGAATTCAAGGATACTAAAGATAAAATAGGGTTAGGTTTCAATAATAAATCTGAAGACCCTACTTCAAAGGATAGTCTGATCTTTGATGAAGGTAGTGATGAAGAAGATGAAACAGAACTAGAACAATGGTCCTATGAGAGGTTATTACATATTGGTACATAGTATCTCGAATATCAAGGAGAAAGACATGTACCAAGCTTTGCGACACCACAAGACACTCATATCCCTTTGTTAACACAAGCTATTATTCAAGAGGTAGAAGAAACAATAGAAGACACTCTAGAGGTGCCATTAATAGACACAACTACTGAAGACACACCCCAACCATAGAATTCTCATCCTAATTGGGGGCAGTTGGTAACAATCACACATGTCCTAGATTTACCACACTTTTATCTACAAGGGGCTAATAGAGTACATCAAGTAACTATTGTTGAATTCTTAAACAGGTCTGATGACAAAATAATAAACTCCCATGATTATGAGTGGGATGATCTATTTTTTTCCATAGAGGACATTGAAATAGATGTGATTCACATGTTTGCAGCTCCATCAGAACACAGAGGGCATTCTAACACTGCTCCTAACATTGTGGATATTCCCAAAATAGAGGAGTTATCCCTTCCCTAACTCATTGATGAAGAAACTGGTATTTTCTCAGGCCTAGAAAAAATTCAAAGGCTACAAGCTAGGATCCTCCTTCTACAGAGAGATGAAGATGAAATTTCCACTAATGAATCACTAGAGTTTGGTCCACATCTAACCAACAATGACTTCAATAATAATGATCTAACTCTTATTGATTTAAACATCGAAGAGATAGACTTAACAGAACATGTCATGTCAGTTAATAGTTTTGATGCTAATGCAATGTTGTCCTTCCCACAATCCGACTCCTTGTCTTTAATAAACCTGGACCTAATTGACTGGACTAATATGTATCCTACTCCTATCCTAGACTTTCCTAATGACTACACTTTGGCTTGCTACCTAAATGCTTGTGAACCTTACCCTTCTTCCACCAATGCAAGGAGCGTGAACATGTCACGGGAGGATATCAAGTTTCTCAATCACAAATTGAAAAATAAAAAGAAGAAGAGAACTAGCGGTGAAAACCATGTTGTGGCAGTGTTAGATTCTAAAAAGGTAAAAACAAAAGACGTATCTGATGGTGAAAACCTCTTAGAGGTGCCAAAAGATGAGATTCTTGATATCCTCCTTGAGCACTTTCAAGAAAGATCTTCAATTTTGATAGAACCAACACAACCAGTTAACTTGGGCACAGCTGAAGTTTCTCAAATTGTTCACCTAGCACAATCTTTGTCAGATAAGGAGAAGACACAATTCACTGAGTTCCTGAAAGAGAAAAAGATCAACTTTGCATGGTCTTACATGGATATTCCTAGGCTAGATCCTGAATTAATAATGCACCATTTATTTATAGCTCCTGGGATCAAACCTGTGAAACAGAAACTAAGAAATATGCATCCTCATGTTGCATTACTGGTAAACAAAGAGCTAGAAAAATCATTGAAAGATGGATTCATCAAAGTCATTGCTTATGTAGGATAGATTTCTAATGTGGTCCCATTGTCTAAATCAGATAAATCTATCAGGATCTGTACAGACTTTAGAGACTTAATTAAAGCATGTCCTAAAGATGATTTTCCACTACCAAACATTGATATGATCATAGATCTAACAGTAGGCTATCAAATGTACTCATTAATGGATGGTTTCTCAGGCTATAACTAGATTAAAATTGATCCTGAAGATCAAGAGAAAACTGCATTCACATGCGCATGGGGAACCTTTTGCTGGAACGTTATGTCATTTGGGTTAAAGAACGTGGGTGCTACATACCAAAGAGCCATGACTACTATATTCCATGATATAATGCATAAAAACATGGAGGATTATGTGGATGATACCTTAGCTAAATCAAAAAAAGGACTACTCATATTACAGACTTGCGGAAGATACTAGATCTCATGAAGCAATTTCAACTCAGGCTCAATCCAAAGAAATGTGCCTTTGGAGTCCAATCAGGAAAGTTCTTAGGATTTATTGTTTCAGCAAAATGAATTAAGGTAGACCCTGAAAAATTCAAAGCTATACTAAAAATGACTCCTCCACGCAACATTAGTCAAATGAGGACATTACAAGGGAGACTCCAGTCAATCAGGAGGTTTATGTCACAACTTGCAAATAAAGCACAACCCTTTACCAAATTGCTACATAAAGGTTTCACCTTCAAATGGGATGAACATTGTGAGGCCAACTTCAAAGAACTAAAAGAGTACCTGGCTACTCCTATTATTATGGCACCCATTCATGGAAATCCATTACTCCTATATATTTCAGCTATAGCTACATCACTGGGAGTATTGTTGGCGCAAGAGGATGAAACCAAAAAGGAACGAGCAATCTACTACATCTGTAGAACACTAGTATCTTATGAGCTCAATTACAGCATAATTGAAAAAGATTTCTTAGCAGTTGTCTTCGCATCACAAAAATGAGACATTATATGCTATCGCATACAGTAAGGCTCATTGCAAAGATAGATCCTTTGAAGTACCTCCTAAGCAAGGCAGCATTAACAGACGACTGGAAAAGTGGGTCCTCATTCTGAGTGAATTTGACATTGAGTACGTGGATAGAACGGCTATTAAAGGACAAATCCTCGCAGATCAATTAGCTGATTCACCCCTCCAAGATGGTGAACCTTTAAGAATTGAGTTCCCTGATGAAACAATTATGCATCTAACTGAGTATCTGTGGAAGATGTACTTTGATGGTTCTTTCACGCAAAAAGGCTCTGGAGCGGGGGTTCTGTTCATAACTCCTCAAAGCTAAAAAATACCCAAGTCCTACAAACTTGATGTTTACATGCACAAATAACATTTCTAAATATGAAGCATTGGTAAATGGTCTTAAACTTGCTATCGAATGGAAGATTGTAGAGTTACATGTATATGGTGACTCCCAGCTCATAATCAATCAAGTAAATGGAGATTATCAAACCAAAGATGAGAATTTGATGCCCTACAAGCAACTAGTGTAGACGTCCAAAATTGTCCTTATATTAATTTAATTAATATTCCCATAACATTATAGTTAATTTTAATTAATTATATTTGTTATATTATTCTATATATTTAATTAATTTATTTAATTAAATGTGATTCACTTTCATAACATTTAAATCTTAATTTAAATATTATTCCCCCTTTTAATGTATTAAATCTTAAAAATATACATTTCCCTCATTTATTCCTTTTACGTAAATTTATAATTTATTTATTCCTCCACATGACTTAATTC
Source organism: Thuja plicata (assembly GCA_018584345.1). Lineage (NCBI taxonomy): Eukaryota > Viridiplantae > Streptophyta > Pinopsida > Cupressales > Cupressaceae > Thuja > Thuja plicata. The sequence continues at coordinate 695,733 of MU217961.1, read as the reverse complement.
TACTAAACCATAATTAATCTAAATCTAATTTGGATTAAACTAATTTAAACCTAGATCCTACACTACCTCACATCACTCTCACCAAATAGACCTACTCACTAATTAACTAAGGTTAATTAGGCTAATTTCTTGATTCCTACACATATTAGTCTTAATTATTTGTTCACACATGTGTGAGCAAATTTCCAAAAATTGACTTTTCCAAATCATGCTAATTTGGTGCCAACAAGGTTTCTTACAACCTTGATGACACTTTCTTACACTTTCTAAAAGTGTTTTATTGGACAAAAACCCTTACACCTCTTACAAGATCCCTCACATGTGTACTTTAAGTACACCTTGACCCATCACATTAAAAGTAGCTCACACATGTGTGAGAAAAGTTGGCCTCTTGCATGGATTATATATCCCTCATGTGGCACCTATGTGGATGCCAAATGAGCTCCACCTCATCCAATCTCTCTCCTTCCTCCCAAAAACCTATAAATAGAGGCCATTGCCAAGAGCAAATCATCTCTCATTTATGCATTGTTATCATGCTAGTTTAGCTTTAGAGTTCTTAGCTCATTTTCATGTTTATGCTCTTGTTCATTATTGAATCTAGATATTATATGCTAGGATTAATGGTGAATGAATCTAGTTTGTTTATCTCTTGCATATCATCCTAGTGTAGTATTTACATCGTCATCATCATTTGATGAAGGCTTGAGACAAGTTCCTCATACTTGTTCTTAAGCTCTTCATTATATACATTAGTTGCATTTAGTTTTAATTCATTAATCTAGTGGGATTTTGATATTGTGTTGGGAGAGCACACCCACAATTCTCTAAGAGCAAATCAACAAGGCCTTGGGTGCCCTTGTTCACCTCATCGGAGGTTGTGATGGAATCACTTGTTTCTTTTGTAGTATTCTTATTAGACATGTTTAGTGTAGTTAAATGATTTATATCTCTAACATTTACCTATCTAAGTGTGCTCCCAACAGGTAGGATTTTAGCACATACATTTTGGCAATGCCCGGTGGGACCCACGTCCCTTATTTGTTCAAAAATTTTAAAATTTTTAGGTTTTTCTGTGATTCTGGAAAAGCATTTAGCAGAGTCGTCTCCGGTTTGAGATTACCGTCTATGTTTCTAGATTGTCATCTGCGTAGATCACTGTCTCCGCCCTGGAATGGTCGTCTGCGTAGAATGGCCATCTGCACTTAAAAACTATTGTTTGTGTAGAACTCCACCGTCTGTACAGATCGTTGTCTGCACAAATTGCCATCTGCGCTCTGTCATTGTCATCCGCATTTCTTGCATTTTAAACTAGTTTTGGGAGATGGGTATTTATTGAATGATTTCTTAAAAATTTGTATGTATAAGTGACATATTTACCTTTCTTATACTTTAAGATATATTTTAAATATATACTTCCAGGATGTTTGAGAGTGGTTTCTGCTTCATAGGAGTTAAGATGCAGAATCTAGTTTTTGAAGGTTTTTAAGAAATTTTAGACTTAGTCAAATCTCATGAATTAGGAATCAGCATATTGTCAGGAATCAAGTGTTACTAATCTGTTTTCCTTTTTGTAGCATTTCAGAGGTTGAAGACTTTAAAGATTACTAATATTTTTCATATAGGTTTCCTTGGATTTTAATGGATTTTGGGAATGAACTTGTATGATTTAAACACTAGTCTTTGAATGCATGTTGCTTAAAGGAATTAGCCACATCTAATCTTGAATGCATAAAGGAATGAACCTCAGAAAATTTTGAATGACTTAAGGCAAAACAATCACACCTTTATTACATGTTTTCCTTCTTGATGTGTGGAAAATAAATTGAACTTGCATGCTTAACCATACTACTGTGTCATTTTCTTAGGTAGAAAACACTTAGTTGTTCTAATTAGGTTCAATTTTGAAAATAAACTCTTCTTGGTTTGTTTGAAGAAGTGTTTTTCAACACTTCTTTTGAGCTATTTGTCATTAGATAGATCCCTTAATTTACATGATGCTATGATTAAACTATAGTCGTATCCTCTCCCCTCACCTTCACGGAACTTGGGTGAAGAGAAAACTTAGCTTAATCTAGCTTCTAGAGAGGCTTGTCTAGAGAGTGTGTTTCCCCTTTAGAGGATGACCTCAAACCAATAAATACCCTGGCCGGTATAGAAATGAGACACTGAACAAAAACTTGTCTCAATCCCACTAAGCTTGGGCATGTTGTGTGGATGATAGTTTAGATCAGGCGAATAGTGCCTAAGGAGCCGATGTGGTCCACTAAATACTTAAGTGTCTCACATGCGTACAAACCGATTGGGGGGATGCCATGGATCTTACTAGAAATTGCTAATTAGTATCCTACCTGATTTACCTCCAAACGGTGACTTATTATAGTGCAAGGGGAGGGAATATTCTCCCCCCAAGATTCCCATCATATGTGTTCCAGGATATTGTGTTACAAAAGATATCTTTGTAGCACAACAACAATACCTGGCAAAAGGTAAAAACATGGGCGCCCTTCTAGGGTGACATTGATGTGTGAGTGGACTACCAAGCAATGGGCCTATAATATTTCATGTGAAGCCAATTCCTTAAGGTAGCTATTGTTTGTACTGTCTTCGTTGTGTTAAACCATGTAAAAAAATAAGTGGCTTGAAAGAGTCACTTGAACATACACAAACAAAATATCACAATTTTATCAAAATTCCCCAAAGTCACAATTTCTTGTCTCCTACAAGGTTGCTTTGTCCCTTCTAGGACTATTTTCAGACATGTGTCTTCAATAACTGTCAGTTATGCCCAAAATATGAGTCAAGGTATACTTAGCGTAGTCAATGCCTTTGTTGTATGCTGAAAATCAGTTCTTGCCAATGAACAAATTGACCTAAAAAGTCCAAAATTAGTCAAAATCCTACATTGTCATCTCCACATCAACCCACTTCTTCATCATCATCATACTTCTTATCCTAATCACCTCTTCCAAGTCATTTTTATTCTTCTTAAATCATTCTAATCGTTCCATCCTAAACATCCACAATCATCCTAATCATCCCTCTAATCCATATCAACATCCTCTTTCTTAATCCAATCTAATCATTCATCTTCCTCCAACCTAATCCAATCATCATTCTTCTAATCCAATCCACTTTTCAACCTCATATCATTCTATCCAATCCTAATCTAATTCATCTTCCTTTTCATCCAAACCAATCACCCTCAATTATTCCCTTGTCTTCCAACATCTCTCATTTATCTTCTAAGGTTCATCCATTCTTCATTCAAATCTTCATCCACATCTCCTTCTAATTCCAATTTTCATAAAACCTTCTTCTTTTGATTTAGGAGCACCATCAAAATATTTGGACTTTAATCCTAGTTATCTTGATTGAACCACATCCAACCATAGTCAAGATCAACCTACATTAAATCAAAATTCATCTTTTACACCTTAATCAAGATGTTTCATCTCAAATCTTAGTTTGAAATATTTATATAAGTGTTTCATAGACCCTCATCATTAGCAAACATCTATTTGAATCATATTTCTTTGAGAACATCAGTCTGTCTCAAGTAATTAATTCTCTTAGTCATATCCTATTTTTATTGGGATCATCAGTCTATCTCCAAGTAGAAGAAGATATCATCATCCAAATCAATCCTTTGTTTGTACCATCATAGGGTCTTGTTTCACCTAGGTTTGTCTCAAACCTTTAAATCAAAATCAAATCAAATCAAAATCAATCAAAATCAAAATCCTTGAGGCCTTGCCCTCTTAAACCAAAACAAAGTCCAAGTATTGCTCATAAGTCCTAAGTTCATATTTCATTCATCCTCAAATCTGTCACTTCATCCACTCTTAATCTAAAACTTCTTTCACATCATCTTCTAATCCAATTCCAAAACCCCTCATTCAAAAATCATGGATATGGATTGGTTTTACAAAATGGTTGAGGACTATAAAGTGCTAAACCCTAATCCTCAAACCATACCTCCAATCCAACCTACCTACCAATTCAATTGTCAACACATCATATCCAATCCAAATTCATCTACCATTTCTTATCCTTCCTCTACCTTTGACAAGGGAAATTCATCTCATAGCCACCTTTCCCACAAGATTCAAGAACTTCAAAACATTGTCCTTAGCCTACAAAATGGGGGTCAAAAGAAAAAGTTTGACTTTGAAGACATATGTCCTTCCCCATTTCTCCAAATTCATAATTCCCATCTACCATTTAATCCCAATCCTACACCTAATCCCCCACATTTTGAGCTTCATGTCCAAAATCATAATCCTTATCCTCCACATAATTCCAATCCTCCAAGTCCTACATCATCCCCATCCTCAAGTTGTGAAATTCCCTAAAGTCATGAACCTACCACCGTCCCCTCTAAATCAATACATACCTCAATCTCCTAATCCTTATGAGTCTCACATCCCTCCATCCACTCAAGTTGAATCTTCCACCTCCTCCATCACATTACCCCAACAATTCCACACATGTCAAGAACTTGTTCCAAAGCATGATAACATGGATTCCTCTTCTCCTCTAGTTCTAAACATTCCTCCATCTTACAACACCTCTCCATCTTATGACACCTTTCCATATGAATATCCTCTCCTTCCATATCAAGATCCACTTATCCTCATTAACCCCCCTCATGATACCATTTCTAATCATGATCGAGACATCCCCTCCACCACATCCAATGATTCACCTCCATGTCAAGAGTTAACCTTCACTTACATGCTACTCCATGAAGTTATTCCATGTATCCCATCCACTAAACCCCCTCAGTGTGAAGATCAAATTGCTCCATCTCATGATTCCATCCCCTCCCTTTCATTGCGTGATTCCCTTCCATCTCAAGATCCACTCACTCCAACACATAATCCTCCCCAAAGTCAAGATCAAAGTGACTATTCAAATCTATGTCAAAATGCCTATCCCTCTCAAAATCGTATTATCCCTCCAAATGATCATAATCCTCCACAAAATCCCATCAAACCTATCCAATCCATCCATAAACCCCATTCACATGGACTCACATCTTGTGTTGAAAATAAAAAGTGTCCCATTGGAAAAAGAATGTCTCAAGATGTTGGTAAATCTTTCACCCCTTCTACATATGAAATTCTTCCATCTAAACAAAAATTTTCCCATCCCCCATCCTCCAAATCCATTTTGGGCCCTTATGTCCAAAAATTCATCCCTTCCTCATCCACATCCATTTTGGGCCCTTATGTTCAAAACTCAATCCCTTCCTCATCCACGTCCATTTTAGATCCCTATGTCCCAAAAACAAATCCTTCATCCCTTCCATCCATTTTGGGTCCTTACATACCTTCATCCACCATATCCAAGTCCACCACTCCATAACCTCAAATTCATAATAAAGATCAACAAAGGCACACATCCTTGTATTCCTTCCAACATCTACCCTCCATTAAGTCTCCAAACTATCTACCCTCATGTGCCCATCCCATTTCTATTGGAAGCAATTTGGATGCCAAAGCTAAAATGCATAAAGCCAAAATCCACAAAAAAAAAAAAAAAAAATCCAAGGAACAACATGTCTCATCTAAAAGACATGTTCAAGAAAAGAAAAATATGATCCACAAGAAAGAAAATTTAAAAGGCCACAAAGGCTCAAGAAAATGAAAAAAATCAAAAATCATGTGGATTCCCAAGCTACTTACTGTCGCAATGCATCTCAAAGAAAAATCAAAGTTGGCATCCAACCTTGCTAATCCAAAGTTTCTTCCCTTCATAAATAAATTTTATCCTCCATTTAAAAATACCACATATCTCAAATTCATTTTGGATCCTAAAATACCTTAATCCACTATCCTAAATCCATCACCTCCTTCCTCTATTTTGGGTCGTTAATCCCAAAATCCACTACTCCTCATCTACTACTCCACCACCCATCAAGGTGTGTTCCAATGATGATCTTTCCAACTCCCTTATCCATTTTTTCACAAGTCTTTCAACCTCCCATCTATTATCCACAAATCCTTCCCTATCCTCCCATCCCATTAATCCAACCATATTCATAAATCCTTATCCCCCTCCATCCCCCCATCCATTTCATCTCCCCTCCCACCATCCTACCAACATCTATGAGCATTTATCTAAAATTCCTTGATCCATTATATATATAGAAAAAAACATCTCAAGGGATATCATCCATGGAACTAGATGATTGAGTCCTTCCTCCATCTTCCTATCACATATCCATTGTCTTCCAAATCCACTTATATATCCATTTACTTATCATCATTCCCTTGCACTCTATACTTGGGGGAAAGCTCCATCCATGCCTATGCTACCATACATATCTTCCACCTACCCTATCCACCATCCACCATCCTATCTAAGTCCATCATCCATTTCCCATCTTTGATCTTGACTATCCTATACTTTCCCTTCCCTCATATACTCCATGTTTCATATTCACTATCCATCATCCTATCAACGTCCATCATCCTCTATCCATGTTTGATCTTGACATCCTATCTGTTAGATTTGATAAAGACAAATCCTCCCAAGACCACCTGCATGCATGACTGTCACATAAACAAAAGCAAAGACAGAAGAGAGAAGAGAAACTATGGAGGCCAAAAGGCCAGAGACTGAAAATCCATGTTGAGAGAAAAAGCTTCTATATTCAACAATAATGAATTACAAATTATAATTTCCTTAATCAAATACAAAGCGGTGAGTCCTTATAAAAGGATACCGAAACCCTAAAAGGGAAACCCTAAAGAAATATAAAGCGCCTAAGTGAAACTTAAGCATAGAGTAATAACTTAACTAATTAAATCAACATGATTTAATTAATAACCAAACTAATGATTACTCTAACACCCCCCCTTAAGTGTAACTTAGGGAGAAGCAAAACAACTAAACTACTGCAGAAAGTAGGAAAGATGGGTCCCAACAACAAGGCCTGATCAGGTACCCAAAACAAGAAAGAAACTAGATGAAGGAAACTAAGCCTTCAATATAGGGAAAAGATGTCCCAGAGAAAGAAACAAGAATGAGAAAGAAGCATCTCCGAAGCATGAAGCTGAAAACTCTGTCAGAAGAGACTGCTAGAACCCCCACTGAAGTGCATGACCAGTAGAGAAGACAATGTCTGAAGAGCTGATCAATCGAACCAGGAAGCAATAGAACCAACAAGTGAACCCCCCATAATGCTGAACAGGGAGAGGTGACAGGAACACTGAAATGCAATGCCAGAATCATCTGCAGAAGAAGAAATAGGAACACCAACAGTGCAACAGAAGTACAGACACAGGATAAAGGGCGGTGTCATCGACACACAACATGGGCTAATGTCGTGGAAGGTACGCTCACTTGACAAAGGTGGATGTGCCTAAAACGGCATAAGCATCATAACCCCCCATGGCACTTTATAACAGAGTGCAAGTACTAAAAATATACAAGGTGTACAAGATCCCAGAAATGAAGAAGTAGGCACTTTATCTCAGTGCGTTTATAGAATAAAGAATGCATCAGAAGAAGCATACAAGCTCAGAAGTCAGAAAGAAGAGTGAGCTATGAAATCAGAAGAAGAGATCCCAGGACCTGTAGAACCAAGCAATCCACCAGAGGGCATAAACTGCCAAACTTGAAGGAGAGAAAACCTAGAGAAGAATCTGGAAAAAAGAACCCTGTAACTGAATAGTACACTGAACCAGCTTTCTGACGATATCTCATTTGTCAAAAACGGAGTCCGGATGAGCCACATATGACTCCCGGAAGGCAAAAATAGACATCGGACTTCAACAGAAAAAAACATTGTCGAAACGGAAGACCCAAAAATCCTAAGCACCATAGTTGGAAAGATCCCGGAAAGAGATTTCCGACGATATAAAGAAGGCCAAAAAATACCTCCGTATGCTCTAGATATCGCAAAAAAGGCCCAGGTACCTCTAAAAACCCAAAAAAGGTCAAAAAAGGAGCCCCAGGGGCTAAAAAAATTGGGCCCCCGGGCGCATGGCGCGCTCAGGGGCTGGGGCGGAGCCCCTGGTCATGCATGTGACCTGCCGCCATAGCTAATAAGCCCACGAAGGCTGAAAATACCCGGGCGGAGCGCGGGCGGTTGGCGCCGAGCGGAGCAGCGCGCAGGGGCGGCGGTAGAGCGTCAGAACTGGGCTGAGCGGAGAGGAGCGGCAGAGCGCGGCGGGGGCCCGGTGGCGGTGGCGGCGGGGGCCGCGGGCCGCAGGGGTGGCGGAGGTCGGAGGAGGGCGGCGCCTGGGCCGGAGGGCCCGCAGCCGGTGGCGGTGTCGCGGCGGTGGCGCCCCAAATTTTGCATTGGCTGCGCTATTAAAAAGCATTTTTTTTATAATTTTTTTGAAATTTTTCCAATCCTGCCTCGATTCTCATGCCCGTACGGCCCTAATAGGCCAGGAAATTTCTCTCCGAGGCTCCGGTGTCCAAATCGGACAAGCCTTATATGGATTCTGGGGTTTTTGGGCCTTCTGGACGCAACCGTGAGGTCAGTTTTGGTCTAAAGTGCTCCAAAAAACAAAGACCCCCCAGAATCAAATGAAAGATGCTAGAAAAACCTTTAAAAACTTCAAACCCTCTGTGCTTCAACAAAACACGAACAGTGAACAACAAGCGAGCTCTGATACCATGTTAGATTTGATAAAGACAAATCCTCCCAAGACCACCTGCATGCATGACTGTCACATAAACAGAAGCAAAGACAAAAGAGAGAAGAGAAACTATGGAGGCCAAAAGGCCAGAGACTGAAAATCCATGTTGAGAGAAAAAGCTTCTATATTCAACAATAATGAATTACAAATTACAATCTTCTTATCAAATATAAAGCGGTGAGTCCTTATAAAAGGATACCTAAACCCTAAAAGGGAAACCCTAAAGAAATATAAAGTGCCTAAGTGAAACTTAAGCATAGAGTAATAACTTAACTAATTAAATCAACATGATTTAATTAATAAGCAAACTAATGATTACTCTAACACTATCCATGTCCTCCATTTCATAATACTTGTCTTATACATTTCCTCCATCCCCCTTCCATAATCCTATATAATCTCATCCTACTTTCCCATGTCTTTTGATCTTTATTACCCTATGCATTTCCTCCATACATTATCCATTATTTTTTCCTATCCATATTTTCATATTATATCCCTTATCCTATTCATACCCTCCATCTCATATCTCTTCTCCAAATCCATTCCATTTTGCATACATTTTCTCTTCCTTACAAAACTAGAGGCACTCATACATCCATACATTCTTTGGACAATACACGCCTTCCTCCCCTCCATGCATATCCTTTTCACAACTATCTATCCATCTCATTTATCCTTTATCAACCATATCTCCATCCTTCATCTTCCCACCTCTCCTATGGGGGCATCCTTTGAAACATATTCCTTGGATCCTAATCTACTCATTCCCCATTCTTCAGTCTTCCACTCACATCCCTTACACACCATCCTTCTCTTTCGTGCATCCTTTATCCCCGATCTTTTCATCCTTCATTTTCCTACTACTAGTGTGGGGCATTTCACTTTTTTACCACCTAGTTCTTGAATCTCCATCCTTAAATCCCACATTCCCTATTCATCCATTCAATATTACATATCCATCCATTTCCTTCATTTATCTCTCATCCAATCCATCTCTTCATCTCCACCATTCCTTGGTTCTCCCTTGTCATTGTTCTGAATCCCATTATATCAAATTCATATTCATCCATTAATATCTTATCTTCCTCATCCATTCTATATATCTTCCAATCATCTTATCCATTCCTCTTTCATTCTATCTATCTTCTAATCCAATCCATTTCTCTTCCATTTCTATCTTATCTTCCAATTCTCTCTTATTCTCCAATTCCTCTTATCTTCCTCTCCTCCCATCTATTTATTCTTCCTTCCAAATTCCAATCATCTTCCTTCCAAATTCCAATCATCTTATCTTCCTCTTCTATTTTATCTATTTTCTAATCCAATCCATTCCTCTCCCATTCTATCTTCTAATCCAATCCATTCCTCTTCCATTCTATCTATTTTCTAATCCAATCCATTTCTCTCTCATTCTATCTTCTAATCTAATACATTCCTCTTCCATTCTATTTATCTTATATTCCAATTCATTTATCTTCTTCCAATTCAATTATATCCCATTCATTCCTCTTCTAATATAATACCTTCCTCTTCTATCTAATTCATCTTATCTTCTAATCTCATTCCATCTAATTCCTCTTCTTATAAAATCGCATTCACGCACGACTAATCTTACCCCATCAACACTGAGCTTTATTCTAGACACAGTGACCGCAAATATTTCTAACAAATCAGCAGACAGATTAACTTTCCTAAGTTTCATTCTATTCACAAGCCATTGTCAACGAATTCCTATTTCAATCAATCAATCTTTTGCCCATCAGGATGCATCTTTCCAGTGTCGGCTTTTCTATCAATTCTCACATCAAATTTTTTCAAGGAAAGAACTTCTGGACTGAATGACCGCTTGGTCAGGATGCCTTTTTGTTGATTTTATCTCGTGTTTCAATGTGTCATTCTCGTGATAGCCTCGATTTTTCATATCTTAATTCATTATGGTGAGTACCTATTGGAATACGTGTCATTTATGGCATGATCTTCTTGTTATATATTGTTAGTGATTTTATGTTTGATGTTCATTTATGAATGTGTATGGCTCACTGGGGGTAGGATTCATGCATCCCACATCCCTAAAAAGATATGGGTGTATTGCGTCTCCTCATGAGCAACATTTCATAGGTCTCATCATACCTGATATCTTGCATTCTTGTTCCTAGCAACCTATTTGTCTGAGAGTCTAGTCCACGCAAAGGAACCATGTCACTTGTATTTTCTAGCACATGGTGCATAAATCCTTTTGCAAAATCAAACTAGGGTATGCTCTCCAGCATTAACACGGTATAAATCCCACTGTTATCATGTAGTTAAGATTGCATTTTAGCTAGGTCATATTGCACTTTGCATTTTTCTCTTAGAAAGGTTTATGTTTATTCCCCCATCTCGATTGGGGCATCATGTCCCCGATCTAGCCTAGTTCTACCCCCCCCCCCCAATGACGTGTCTCGTGACATCACCTAATTTCCCCCTTTTCTCTCTTCTTCCTCTCTTTTGCCTTTTTTTGAGAAAATTTCACAAAAATTATTTTTTCTGTTATTTTCTCGAGGGGGCATCATCTCATCTCCCACCATAATTAATTTTCTCTCTTGGGCATCTTATTTTCTTTTCTTTGACGCAACGTCACTTTCAACATCGCATCAAAAAGGGGCAAAATGTAGACGTCCAAAATTGTCCTTATATTAATTTAATTAATATTCTCATAACATTATAGTTAATTTTAATTAATTATATTTGTTATATTCTTTTATCTATTTAATTAACTTATTTAATTAAATATGATTCACCTTCATAACATTTAAATCTTAATTTAAATATTATTCCCCCTTTTAATGTATTAAATCGTAAAAATATATATTTTCCTCGTTTATTCCTTTTAAATAAATTTATAATTTAGTTATTCCTCCACGTGACTTTATTCTACTAAACTACAATTAATCTAAATCTAATTTGGATTAAACTAATTTGAACCTAGATCCTACACTACTTCACATCGCTCTCACCAAATAGACCTACTCACTAATTAACTAAGGTTAATTAGGCTAATTTATTGATTCCTACACATATTAGTCATAATTATTTGCTCACACATGTGTGAGAAAATTTCCAAAAATTGACTTTTCCAAATCATGCTAATTTGGTGCCAACAAGGTTTATTACAACCTTGATGACACTTTCTAAAAGTGTTTTATTGGACAAAAACCCTTGCACCTCTTACAAGATCCCTCGCATGTGTACTTTAAGTACACCTTGACCCATCACATCAAAAGTTGCTCACACATGTGTGAAAAAAGTTGGTCACTTGCATGACTTATGTGTCCCTCATGTGGCACCTATGTGGATGCCACATGAGCTCCACCTCATCCAAGTCCTCTCTTTCCTCTCAAAAATTTATAAATAGAGGTCATTGCCAAGAGAAAATTATCTCTCATTTATGCATTGTTATCATGCTAGTTTAGCTTTAGAGTTCTTAGCTCATTTTTATGTTCATGCTCTTGTTCATTATTGAATCTAGATATTACATGCTAGAATTAATGGTGAATGAATCTAGTTTTCTTATCTCTTGCATATCATCCTAGTGTAGTATTTGCATCTTCATCATCATTTGATGAAGGCTTGAGACAAGTTCCTCATACTTGTTCTTGAGCTCTTCATTATATCCATTAGTTGCATTTAGTTATAATCCATTAATCTAGTGGGATTTTGATATTGTGTTGGGTGAGCACACCTACAATTCTCTAAGAGAAAATCAACAAGGCCTTGGGTGCCCTTGTTCAGCTCATCGGAGGTTGTGATGGAATCACTTATTTTTTTTGTAGTATGATTATTAAACATGTTTAGTGTAGTTAAATGATTTATTTATCTAATGTTTTCATGTCTGAGCATGCTCTCAACAAGTAAGATTTCAGAACATACAACTAGTGGATGACTTAAAGAAGTACTTTGTCTTCATCACACTCCAGCAAGTACCCAGAACAGAGAACAAAGCTGCAGATGTTATGGCTACACTAGCATACATGTAACAATTACAAGAACATCAATTCCGCTATGACTTCTTGGTGGAAGAATTATCCTACCCAGCCTTTGATACACCTAAATACCAAGTAATTTGTGCGTTGAACACCCAAGACCAATATCAGTATGCTAAAATCATTGCTTACCTAACTGACCAAACCATACCTAATGATTTATCCAAAAATGAAAGAAGAGTCTTAATTAGGACAGCATTGTGTTATATCCTCGTTACTAATAACTTATATAGATGAGGTCTCGACGGTACACTTCTTAGGTGTTTAGAACACAAAGAGTTGAATCACTCATTAAAAGAAGTCCACGAAGGTATATGTGGATCACACTCAAATAGATTTTTATTAGCTAAAAAATTGCTTAGAGTAGGCTATTATTGGCCCACAATGAAAAAAGATACTATTCAATTTTCCAAGACATGTCATAAATACCAAACACATGGAAATCTTATCCATGCTCCTACTAGAGAACTCATCCCATTCATAACACATTGGTCATTTCAACAATGGGCCTTTGATTTGGTTGGACAAATATATCCTAATTCTTCAAATGGACACAAGTACATCATTATGGCTACTGAGTATTTCACGAAGTGGGTCGAAGTCGTGCCGCTGATCAAAGCCACTGGAAAACAGGTGGCTATATTCATCTTGAACTACATTATTTGTAGATATGGGATACCCTCTTCAATTGTAATAGACAATGGGGGCCAATTTAAAAACCAAGACATCGAAGACCTTTGCACACAGTTTCACATTTCTCAACATTGTTCCTCAATCTATTATCCTCAAGGTAATGGAAAGGCTGAGGCATCTAACAAGAATATTCTCAAGATCCTACATAGAACTATGAGTAAGTCTGGCAGAGACTAGCATTTACAATTAAATTCGGCACTTTGGGCCTACAAAACAAGCATCAGAACACTAACAGGAGCCACGCCATTTGCCCTAGTCTATGATGCTGAGACAGTATTACCTATTGAGGTTGAAATCTCATCTTTGCGGGTATCTCTCCAAGGTCTTGTTACTGACAAACAATACCGCATTGATAGGATAAATTCTTTAGACTTATTTGATTAGCATAGCCAACAAGCGTTCGATCATCTGAAAGTGCACCAAAAATGCATGTCCAAAAGGTACAATAAAAAGGTCAAACTAGGACACTTTCAAGTGGGGGATCTCGTTCTAAAAGAGAATCCTAAGAACCAGCCTAACAAAGAACAGAAAGAAAAGTTTGAATGAAACTAGTTGGGACCTTATGTCATTACTGCAACTTTTGGGACTGGAGCTTATCAACTAGCTACGCCTGAGGGAGATGTTCTCCCAGATCCCATTAATAATCTACATTTAAAGTGGTTCTACGCTTGATGTCTGGCTAACAGAGCCTATGTAGTAAAAATATCAGAAAATATCAGAAAAATAAAATCAAAAAATTGATCCTGAAGATATTCAAAAAATAGTGGAAAAAGTCCTGACAAAAAGGTACCCTTGGTGAAAACCTAGTAAACAGGCACCTTGATACTACAAAAACCATTCAAAAAAAGAAAAAAAAGAAAAAAAATTGAAAAAGAGAAAAGTGCCTTGATAAAAACTTGGAAAACAAGCATCTTGGTAGAAAAAGAAGAAGCTTTGCCGAGTGGTGAAAACCTGGCAAACAAGCACCATTCAAACTCTCTGCTCTATCTATCAATGTACTGACGACGCTAAATCTTCATACTTACACCTATGCTTATTTGATGACTAATTCCTTTCATGTGTCTTATCCTTTCTTGGGATTTATCTGCGTCTGCGTCTTAGGAATAGTCATTTTGCATTGGGGGCATATCTGCTCGCTTGGTCAGTTCACATCTGCTAGGCTGTCTTGAGCATCTTATCTAGGATGTTTCACCTCTCCAAAAATAGGTAACAAACATCCAGCTAGTGTTTCTCAAACACTTGAATCCGGGAACTTAAATGGACTATTTTTTTTCAACACTTTGCATAATGTTTCTAAAACATTACATGGATTGCAATTACTGACACGATTACTTTCACATGCACTCAGACAGGAAAACATATTGCTTACATTCCAAATTCTGGTTGATGAATCTCTATTGCGCTTGAAAAATGAATCAATAATATCTCTCAATACTACTTAAACACACAATTTGATCTTGGCTTGGTTATAATTCTTTTATGTTCCCATGATGTTTTGTACTAGGGGCATTTAAGCAGTTATAAGTTTTCTTTGATTGATTCTCAATTGACATTTGTTTTGTCTTCCGAGTTACTCCATGATGTCTATCTCATAGACACAGAGTCGCAAGGACAGGGGCATAACATTTTCTTGGTTTTTCTATGTATGGTGATTATTCCAAATGATCCTATAAATTTCACCTAACTTGGATGTTTATGGTAAGAGCTGCCAACATGAGTGGGTAGCCGCATATATCTTGATCTTTGTTATGTGTAAACTATAGTGAGGTTGAAACAATTTCCTTTACTGTTTTTTAAATCAGATTCTCACTAAGTGTACGGAACATAATGTACCCAAGGATTTGAATTTTCAAGGTCTTCACGGGTCGCATATCTTACATTACACTTGAACCGAAACTGATTCTAAATCAATAAAAGGAGATAACTAAATTGTCATCTTGGCTTCTATGCCTTGACGCCTAACTTTATTTCTGACATTTCATCCAATACAAATAGTATTCATACTTTAATGATACCAGTGGGTATTAGTGACAGTTGTACTATCAGGTGATATCCATTAAAAAAAAGTGCCCAGTGATGATAAAATACTACAAAATCAGTGACAGCCCTAAGAGTCTCCATGTAGATGCATTTAGGGATTGCATGATTCATTTTAAAGAGAACAGCATAAAAAGGGATTCAAGCTCAAAATCATTTCTATTTTTCATCCTAAATCCAAGTTAATTACATAATCAAATATATCCATGACATACATTTTGCATTAATAATTAAGAAATGAGAAAAATACAAAAATAAAACATTCATACAGTGCATTTATCTTACATCCATACATTTACTTGCATAAGAAAATTTCAAAAACATTCATTTGTATATTCACATAGTATCATTTGAAACACATTCATATCAGTAATAAGTCAAAAGAGCATAAATGATGTCATCACATATCTAAATCCAACTCATGAAGGGACCAAGGATATAAATCACATGTGCATCAGAATCTAAAAACATCTATCACAGCATGAGAAACCCATGAACATGTCAAAATCAGGAACAATTGCATCAGATATATAACAACTCATGGAAACAGATCAACACTATGGAACTGTCTACAAAAAGAGTATTAGGGTATCTGTATGAATCAGATATACATGTATAAATATCAGGGTACAAAAGAATGATCTCCAAGAGATCCAAATATACAATATGGTCTCACAAAAATGATACACAAATGATACATCTTGTCTGACTCCCACCCTCTCCCTGATCTGGAGGAGGAGGAGGTGGTACAAATGGAGATGTCGGTGGTGACATGGCCCCCTCAGATTGTTGAGCCAAACGTGAAAAAGATGGTGCTCTTTGCCCCTCTGGTACTGCCGCATGATATAGAGCATAATAGTATGTAGCTCTCTGCCCTTGGTGTACTGCAGTACAAGCCTATATATCTCTCTCTGCCTTGAGTAGCTCGAGCTATGCATCTCTATCCACAAGCAAAGCATCTGATGTAGTGATCATGGCCTCTAATGTAGCGATCCTGGCTCTGAGCTACTCCCACTACCGCTCACATTGTGATAAGGCATCTCCATCCCTGCCAAAACCTCTACCTGGGTCCTATCCTGTGGGCCTATCCTGTTAGGCATCCCCTTGCCTCTGCCTCTACTACTCTCTGGTCAGAAGTAGACCAGGATCTCTCTATGGAGCGACAAATTTGAATCGGGTACGCTGACCCTCTCCACTGCCACTAGCACCACCACTACCTCCAACTACACCCCCACCCCTGTCATTTCTGCCATCATCACCATCGTCTGGACCCTGTCCTCTGTCTGGAGGAGGGCATCTCCCATCTCGTCCGTCGTCCCTACCTCCAACTCCTTTATCTCTCTGAGCTCCTCCTCTCACTTTGATCGGATGATAGTTGGCAGGATCATAATTCAAAGGCTCCTCGATACGAGGAATGGCCTCATCCGATACTGTGAACTGTGGAAAAGGATGTTGGATCATCTATGCTAGATATCCATCAGAATAACTTGCATCTGACACATCTAACCAAAGGTCCCAGGTGACTCTGACCATATCCCTAATCTCCTAATGTGTAGTCTCATACCTCAACTGAGGTCCCCATAATGGTGTCTCATCTCAGATCCATGCATATATTGTCATATCCTGGCTCCTGCCCTATAATCGATCGAACTGTCTCAATACACGGGTATGTAAGAAACACTATAATATATTGGGTATGGCTGATCAAATACCTACTCTAAAAGAAGAATGGCATTGTCTTCCTGTCAGATGTGCACTCCTCGCAATCCAAGTATGGCCGCCATACTATTGTTGTCATATCATCAAAAAGGCGATGCCAGTACTCTACCTTAATCAGATGGGACTGCTCAATAAGACCTGAATACATATACACATAAGGCTGCTCCAGTGTACACTGCCTGTCTACTATCAGCCGTGTAACTGGGATGTGCTCCCAGACCCAGATCTGAAGAATCAATATCCCTATAGTTATGCTCCGGGAATACTGGTATACAATCTCATGAAGCTTCCTATAAATATGGGTAAGGATGTAGCTACCCCACGTGAATCTCTGTCCTGAAGCAACCATCTGCTCCAGCATACCTACCCATCCTACCAAAAAACTATGTTGTCCTTTATCTGGCATCAAGATGCCCCTAATCAGTCTTGCTAAGTATATAGACAGCCGATCATAGTGATCACACATATAATCCTAGGTGATGTATCTACGAGAAATGGTATCATCTCCAAAGAAACGACAAGCTACACCAATGGCAACGGCAGATGTCACCTCAAATCGCACCTCACGACCCATAACTAGAACTTGAAGTATCTGCCACACATCCTCTGGTGTGACTGTCATCTCACCGGTCGGGAGATGGAAGGTGTTGTACTCGGACTGTCATCTCTTGGAAAGAGCAGTCAACAACCCTTGGTTTACCCTAATGTCAAGTAAATCTATCAAATATTATAATCCTACTTGGGCCACTATATCTAGCTCATCATTCGTCAACTGTCGCGACAAGGCAAGGACACACTCAGGGTATGGTCCTCAAAATACTACCACCTCAAATGGGACCTGTTTCAAACAATGATAGAAATTACAAAGGCAAATCAGTGCTTTATCTATGACGACTACACAGAAATAGAATCCATTAAGTATTTTTCTAGCCAGCAGATCAAAGATAGTTCACAGTTGGCAGCATTCTAAGTCTACAAACCAAAAATGATCCTAGATCTACAAGGTATGAGCTTCTTACGGGATATGATCCTTGATTTCCAAGATCCGATGGGGCATCCCGGATACAATACAAGATTGATAGGGTGTGAAGCGGGATGCGGTGTATGACCCTATTTCACAGGGTATGATGCAATTCAAAAGCCATTCTAAATCTATTTAATATGATAAAAAATTGCAAAATAGGGTACGATCCTGGAAATCTTGGATACGATACAGGATTTCTTGTATCCACAGGATATGACATGGGTTGAGCAGGGTGCGATCTAGAATCCCAGATATGATGCAAAATTCATTTGGCTATAAATCCTACAAACATGCATAAAAATTAAATTTGCAAAAATCACAGGGTAGATTTACGAGTACTTACCAGAGGTGAGTAGTCGGTCAGGCACTGATGTCGACGGCTGAGCTTAAAATGATGCTTTGCTATCAGGACCACCATCTTCTCTGCAGAGCTCTGGAAATTACTAAGGGTAAAAGTGAAAATGAATAGGTAAATGGCAATTTTTGGGATATATATTGGACTTTTGAGCTGTTTAGGAGCTCTGAAACTCCTTCCAGACAACTGAAATTCTATTTTGTTCTCTTTTTGATCAATCGGGAACCAAATCAAAAGTACCTACGCCATTTTAAATTGTAAAGTACAGTTTTACACCCATTCCCAAAACTGCAGATTTGCTCCATGTGTTCTGAATATGATTCGCTAGCTTCACACACTCAATTTTATGGGATTTCTTTCGTCAAAATTGCACATTATTAGTTCAAAAATCTTAGTCAAACATCATTTAATCAAACTTCAAACTCACATTTTCACATAATTAACTTGGTACCCATGTATTTTCTCTAAATACATCCTCACTTCATCATTTCTTCTAATCCATTCTTTCTCGACCTAACCGCTCCATGCAAGTGGTACATCATTTCAATAGAGGAATTTTATTTTTTCTTTTGATTTTTTTCCTGATGGGGTATGATCACACTATCATCAATCAAAATTTTGCTCGAAACAGCATTAAATTGACTTCATTATCAAAAAACTAAAGGCATGACGGTTCCTTGACTAAGTCGAAACTGTTGGATTGAAGGCTTCGGTTCTCACAAGTTGGACATCCTATGTCTACTTTTTCTTAGATTCTTATTAAGCTCCTGGCAGCTTTATACTGACCTTCGTTGATCAACTTCAAAGTCGGTATTATCAATTCTCGAATGACAACCAAGTTTAGAATTGGTATATTTAAGATCTTTTCTTATTGACCTTTGTACGATAATCAAGTTCAAATTCAATTCTATCAGTTTAATTCAATCAAGTGCGAGACTGGTCTCATTAAGCATTTTGTTCGATCATGAGCGAAATTCTCAAACTTTCTGAAGTCAACATCAAAAACTTTCTTTGAATCAACGTACTGCTCGCACATTAATTCAAAGAGGGTCAAATGTAACCACCCTAATTTGGTATGCTCTGACCATAGACCCTATTTGCCCTAAGTGTGATCATACCCCCAATTATGTTAAGACAACTCTTCAATTGGTTGGCATAATTCTTTTGAAATCAAATTTAATTTTCTAAGTGATTTAATCACTAATTTACATTAATTACCTTAGCCAATCCAATTAAATCAATTCAATCCAAATCAAAAACATGGCTAAGTTAGTTAATTTAAAAGGAATTAAATGAAATCCTAATTATACCTCATCACTTGCAAAAACCTATCCCCTAGCCTAAATTAATCTAATTAATTGGCTATAGTCCTAATTAATTATCAAAAGCAATCAAAAGCTTAAATAATTAATTTCCCTATTATTGAATCAATATATTAAATATAATTTATTTCATTAATATTCCCTCTAACCTAACCTACCTCAACCACCTTAACCCTGGGTTCAAACTAATCCCAACCCCTTCAACCATACTAAGCCTACTTCTAATCTTAATCTCATCCTAACCCACTTCTTAATGGTGTCACATTCCTAATTTTATGATTAGGAATTCAACCCTCTCTCTAAAGTCAAATTTCTCAAGCTTGACCTTAAACCCTCACCCATGCTTCTTAAACCCTCACACATGCCTCATAAATGCTTTCATAAATGAAGCATTTATGCCTCTTACACATTTTGTTCCACACTCATCATTAATGAGTCTTACACCCTCATTAATGGCTTCCCTTCTAGAGTCTTCTCCCCTTCCTTCATTTCTTCTATAAATTGGATAAATTTTGAGCACAATTGACCCTTAATTTTTAGAGTTGAAAGCATCCTTATGCTGCCCATATTTTGAGATTGGAAGTAGTAGACTCATGTTGCTCACATTTTTAGTGATTCCTATTGCGTTTTAGCTCATTTCCCATTTGAATTGTTATAATCTTTTATTTTGGAGTTAAAATGGACATTTCTTTCAGAGCATATTAGATTAGTTTCATTTAAATTTTTCATTTTAGGTTGTATATGTCATTGATAAATGCATAATCTGAGGGTATATTATGGCATTTTTTTATATTCCTCCTAGATAGGAAGCAGTAGGTCGGTTTTAGTTATTTATGTCAAAACCCTTTCTTTTTATGATTTTTCACTAATATAATGATCTATTGAAGTGTTGTGTCTTTCTTAACAGGTACACAAAATCACACACAGACCACTTAGTATTGTTTCAAACATGGACACCAAATTCATGAGCCATTTTTGGAAGACCTCATGGAAAAATATTGGCACTAACTTGTCTTTTGGATCTTCCTACCATCCATAGACAAATGGTCAAATAGAGGTGGTCAATAGGAGTCTTGGTAAATTGCTGAGATGCCTCACAAAAGACTATGGTCAAGCATGGGACCAACTCATTGGACAAGCTGAATATGCATACAATGATACAGTGAATAGATCAAGTGGTAAGAGTCCCTTTGAAATAGTTTATGGTTTTCACCCAAGAGGGATTTTTGAACTTAGAGAATTGAAGGAATGCATGGTAGTCGATATGCTGAGGACTTTGCTCATTCAATGAGAGAAGTCCATGAAAGTGTGAGAAAGAACTTGATTGAAAATTTTGAAAGGGTAAAGCAAAAGGTGGAAGCAACAAAGAGGGATGTTCAATTTCAGATTGGAGACTTTGTGATGGTACACTTGAACAAACATAGGCTGCAAAAAGGTTTTCCTCATAAGCCACAGATGAAGAGGCTAGGTCCATGTAAGATACTTGCAAAGTATGGAAACAATGCATACAAGGTGGAGCTTCCTGAAGACATTGGGTTGTCACTGGTTTTCAACATTGCAGATTTAGTAGCATACAAAGGACCAATTCAATATGTTGATGAGAACCTTCAAGAGGTAAAAGATCTGAAATTAACCCCTACTCCATCTAGGATAGCTGAAAAGATACTAGACTCAAGGGTCTACAAGAAGACTAGGAACAAAGACTATATGGAGCACCTTTTCAAATGGCATGAAAAAGAAGATGTTGATGTTACTTGGATCAAATAATTAGAGTTCAAAAGGTTGGGCATTGACTCAAATATGCTCAATCCAAGGGTGGATTAACCTTTCTTTTGTTTGGGGGAGTATGGTGCAGGAGCACAACTAGATTAACCCCTATGTTTCTTGCTTTGTTCTTTGATTCTAGCATGTACTGACTCTAGCCCAGTCAGGGGAATTTGTGTGGACCTTAGAAGGTCATTTGTTTTATTTCCCTAAGATGGATATGACTAGGTCAATCCATGTATAGATAGGTTCCTTAGTTGGTTTCTTTTAGTTGTGTGTGTGAGGTAGTTTGTAATCCTCTGGAAATCCAACCAAGGCATCAGGAACTTTTGATAAGCTAATCGGTATGAATGGCGCTCGATATCACTGGTGCTCGGTTAACACTGTGAATTATGGTTATCACTGTTAGTTAACACTGTGAATTTCAGTTAACACTGGCACCCGATTAAGACTAGTGCTCGGTTTTGCATTACTGTTGCTAGGTAAATTCAGTTGTAACAGCCCATGAAAAGTGGATCTTGTCTTTTATGGACAGTATGGGCAGTTGTAATGGTTCCTGAAGAGATGCTTACGAATATGTGGGCAGTTAGGGTTGTTTCCAAAGAGAGGATGGTTAATAATGACATCCCAAGCATTCATCTAAAGAGAGGAGAGTTTGAAAAAGAGAAGTGACAGAAAAGTTACAGAGTGGAAGATTATTGTATTGTTTTGTTTTGTTTCCAAAAATGAGAAGTTGCATACTGTGTTTAGTAAATATCAAGCTTCGTTGTTCATTTTGTTGCAGGTAGATTAGTTTACTTTATTTGTATTTTGTAAGTTGTTATTTCTTCACCCGTTCTGGGTTGTAAACAGTAATGGCCCCTCGAGATTCCTGAATCTATGGTGAGAATCATGTGTTGGAATGGAACTCGAGAGGAGCCCTTGTATATAGTTTCCTTTTTGTTTTCTACAGGAGAAGAAATAGAAATGAGTCTAGAGATCTTACCCTAGGCGAGCTCGGTAATAGTCCGGCTAGGGAAGAGAATGAAAGCAATGTTCTGGAAATATTGATTGAGTGAGTAGAATGAATCTATTTGTGTAGGTTCAGTGAGGAAGATGAATAATATGTCGATGGGGAATGAGTCTTGAAGGGGAGGTAAAGCTGATAGAGACTTACCTCATTTTAGGGTTGTGAATACCCTAAGAGATCTAGGAGAAAGATCTCAGGGCAGAGCCAAGCTGAATCTGTAGTAGCAATGAGACTCCAGTGCCACATCAATAATCCTAATTTTGTGTCTAATATGTGTATCAATAAAGACAATAGTCAGCAAAAACCACTTTTTTCTTATGGTCCTAAATGAATATTTACACCTCTTGGAGAATCTTTGGAGTCAGCATTGTGAAAACTTATCTCTCACAAGGTTATCACACTACCAGAATCAAGACCTTATGAGCCACTAGTGAAGCCAAATGGTGGAATGATGCACATTATTGTGAGTACCATCAAAACAAAGGGCATAGAACGAATGAGTGCATGAAACTGAAGCACTTGTTACAAGACTTGATTGAAAGTGAAGTCATTACGGTGGATGGTCACAAAACAAATGACGATCACACATATTTCAAAACACCTTTGCCTAACTATGAGAAAGGAGAAACATCTAATGCGAAAGGAAATCAGGTGAATTATGCATACTCTCATGACAATACCATCAATATTAGAGGATTTAGATCAGAGAATCAATGTGATAATCATCAAAGATAAACAAAAAGCTTAATCTACTAATGAAGTAACAAGAGGAAAAGCCAAAGTGGTACTAAAAGGAGATTCTTCAAAATACCTACATCATCAAAACCTACATCAACCAAAAAAAATCCATCATCACTCTCATATACTATAGTTTGGTTGATCAATTACAAAGAACTCCTACACAAATATGTATCCTTGAATTTCTCAAAATTTCTCCATCACATAAAGAGATTTTGGAAAAAAGCCTTGGTCGAAACGAACGTTCCTAACAATCTAGACATAAATAAATTCCAAGCCATGGTTGGAAACTTGACTACAGCTAACTATTTATCCTTTTCTAAAGAAGATGACAATGCCCTGAGTCACCCTCATAACATACCACTACATATTAAAGTGCTAATTCAAAGACATAGCGTGAAACGAGTCTTGATAGACGGAGGAGCAGGCCAAAATATTTGCACTTTAGGTTTGATCAAAGCATTGGGATTCTCAGATGAAGATATTGATCCTAAAAAGAGGATAACCATGAAAGCATATGATGATGAAGAAAGATCATCTGAAGGGCTGGTAATATTGCCAATCAAAGTGGGACCCATGGAAACAAATGTGGTGTTCTAGGTGTTAGATCTTAAGCTATCCTACGACATTCTTCTAGGAAGACCCTGGATACATGAAATGCAAGGTGTCCCTTCCACTTTTCAAATATGATTAAAATTTCCATACAATGGAGAGGAGATCACCATTCCCGCTGACACAAGTTATTTCCAATCTTGTAATAATGCCCGGAAATCAAATGAAAGAATGGTTCCTCATAACAGAGAAGCTACAAAAGAATAATCCCCAGAAATTTCAACCACAACAATGCTAAGATACTTTGAAAAGAAATTAAAATTGCATGATAATGGGATTGGGGAATACAAGATTGATCAACTACTCTCTGTAATAGCATTACCTTTGTCACCAAGATCACAAGGGAGACCGTCATCATCTACAATGGCAGAAAAACCTAAACCACAAACAATGTATAATGGAACATTTGTGAAAGGAAAATCAGTGGCCGAAGAAAATGAGGACAATGAGGTGTTAAAATGGCTATACAAGAAAAGGGATGAATCTCATCAAGACGTTACACATGTCCAAATCGCAACTCAACCATATGGACGTGGTCTATACATCATGCAAAGAATAGGATATCAAGGATAAGGACCCTTAGGAAACAATAAGGAGGGTCTTGTTGAACCAATTTTGACACAATTCAGAGATCCCAAGGACAAAACAGGCATAGGGTATACAGAAGAAATCCAGCTATGTGCCCCTCATCCGAGATGGACCAATTTTTGATGAGGAGAAAAAGAAATCTGAAGAATAAATTGAATTCACACCTCAATCATATGAACGATTATTGCATATTCATGGTGAAAATCCTCATTATCAAGGTGAATGCTACATTCCTTCATTTTTGGGAGATAAATAAACAAAAAGGGATGAAGAAACACATGTCACTACTAGAGAATCAAACACTTGAAGATGATCAAATTGAGATTCACTAAAATGACTCAGATGAAGAAGTCAATGGACAAGAAAATCGTCATGCCAACTGGGGGAAAAGGGTAACAATCACTCATGTTCTAGATCTTCCACATTCCACTGATACATATTCCAATGAATATGAATGGGACTCATTCTCTGACGCTACTATGGATATAGAGATAGATGTGATTCATCAATATGCACCTCATCTTGAGAGAGGAGAAATTTACAATGTTGTCATTCATCCAAACATGGCTACAAATTCACAAGATATCATGATGCCCAACATAATTGATGCAGACATATGACTATTGATAGAACTTGAAGAGTTTCAACAAATCCTAGCAAAATCATGTCTCAACAATAGGACAAAATGTGAAGAGGGACAAAGCTCAGGTATACGACCATTCAAATTTGGTTCACATAATATTGACGATGACTCGAGTGAGAATAGTGAGGAGGTTCTTGATATAAACAATCTTCAGGAAGGCACTGATATAGATGTCATCGATACATTCAAACACGACGATCACAATTCAATCCTAAATCTTGAAACCAGTTAAAACAACCCAAATGATGCCCTTCAACTCATTTATCCCGACCTAATTGACTGGACCTTGTCTGAACCCATGGATATACCCATGTTCCCTAATAACCATTCTATAGCTTGTTATCTCAACGTGATAGAACCCATAACATATTCCACCAGGAATTATAACGCTATGGAGGATATCAAGTTTTCCAGTCGCAAAAGAAAAAATAAAATCAATCAAAGATTTGAGGGTGAAAACCATTCTATGGTGGTCTCAGATCTTAAAAAGGGAAAAATAAAGGATGTATCTGATAGTGAAAACCTCGTTGAGGCGCTAGAGGATGGGAAACTTGATATTCTCTTAGATCACTCTCAGGAACGGTCTCTAGTGCTCATTGAACCCACTCAACCAATCAATATTGGTACAGAGGAGAAACCGCAAATCATACATATTGCTCAATATTTATCTGATGACGAGAAAAAGAATTCACACAATTTTTTAAGGAAAAGAAGATTAACTTTGCATGGTCTTATTATGACATGCCAGGGCTAAATCCTGATTTAATCACACATCATTTATCTATGGCTCCTAGAGTGAAACCTGTCAAGCAAAAATTGAGGAAGATTCACCCACATATTTCTCTATTGGTGAAGGTTGAACTAGAAAAATTGTTAAAAGCAGGATTTATAAGAGCTATTGCCTATGCGGAATGGATATCTAACATTGTTCCTGTATCTAAGCCAGACAAGTCAATCTATTGTTACACTGATTTTCAAGATGTAAATAAAGCATTCCCAAAGGATGATTTTCCTTTACCAAGCATAGATGTCATTGTAGATCTCATAGCAGGATATGAGATGTTGTCACTAATGAATGGATTTTTCGGACATAATCAAATAAAAATTGCTCCAAAAGATCAAGATAAAATAGCTTTTACTTGTCCATGGGCTACATTTTGCTAGAACGTCATGCCCTTTGGACTCAAAAACACAAGAGCGACATATAAATGAGCAATGACAGCAATTTTTCATGATATGATGCATAAGAACAAGGAAGATTATGTTAATGACACTTTAGGGAAACATCATCACTGAAAAGATCATCTACAAGATTTAGCTAAACTCTTTGACAGGATGGAACAATTCAAATTTAGGTTAAACCTAAATAAGTGTGCATTTGGGGTTACCTCGGGAAAGTTGCTAGGGTATATTGTTTTGGCTAAAGGAATTGAGGTTGATCCAGCAAAGGTAAAATCCATCATTGAAATGTCGCCACCAAAAAATATAAGTCAGGTGTGATCATTATAAGGCAAGTTGCAGTCAATCTGTAGATTCATTGCTTAATTGGTTGATAAAGCACAACCTTTCACCAAGCTTATGCATTAAGGTATCACACATAAATAGGACAAAGCATGCGAGACATCATTCAATCAACTAAAATAATATTTGGTAAATCCACCCATCCTGATGGTTCCAATAGTAGGAAAACCATTACTATTATATGTTTCAGCAACTAATACCTCACCGAAGTCATGAAATCCTTGTCTCTTTCCCCTTTTACCTGCTTTGGTCTCTTAACCAAAGCATATCAGACTTCAGAGTGAAGAATGCCCCAATTTTGCATGTTGGTCTTATCAATCTTATAGCTGACTATGCCAGAAGTCACATCCCTGACCCCATTCCTGCCCAGGTCAAGAAGAGAAAGCTGGTGGGGTCTCAGCCCAGCCCCTCAAAATCTAAAAAAGTTTCCCCCTCCTCTGGCCCGTCCTCTTCTTTACCTCCTGATGGTTTCAA
>MU217961.1:645572-655599 GCA_018584345.1 Thuja plicata | reverse complement strand
TTTTAAAACACCAATTGAAATATGCTCTAAGATTAGGTTTGCATGATTAACATAAAAGTAAACAACAATTAAAGCTATGCTAAGAATGCAAGATAGTTAAGACGAAAATGCAGCATAATAACATTAGCTAAAAGATTAGGATCCTTTTTGAAGGAAAAGAGTTTCTCTTTTACAAAAACCCAATATTATTTGCCAAGCTTCCAAACATGTGATCATAGCGGATGATTTGTATCGATGAGGTTTTGATGGTACTTTACTAAGATTTTTAGATCTTGAAGAATCAAACAACTCTTTACACTAAGTCCATGAAGGTATTTGTGGATCGCATTCGAATGGTCTTAGTTTGGCTAAGAAACTCTTGTGTATTGGATATTATTGGCCTACAATGGAGAAAGATGTCATTAAGTTTTCAAAATCTTTCAAGAAGTGTCAAATACATGGAAATCTTATACATGCACCAGCACGAGAGTTGCTACCCTTTATTACACACTGGCCTTTTAAGCAGTGGGCCTTTGATCTAATTGGTCAAATTTACCAATCATCCTCCAATGGTCACAAGTTCATCATCAGAGCAACTGAATACTTTACAAAATGAGTTGAAGCTATACCCTTAATCACGGTAACAGGAAAACAAATATCACTGTTTATCCTCAACTATATCATTTTTCGGTATGGTCTTTCCCTATCAATTGTGACAGATAATGGTAAACAATTTAAAAACAAGGATGTGACAGAACTTTGTAACAAGTTTCAAATCACTCAACATTTTTCCTTCATCTATTATCCTCAAGGAAATGGACAGGTAGAGGCAAGCAATAAGAACATCCTCAAGATTCTAATACAAACGGTCACTAATTTTGGTAGAGATTGGCATGTTCAAATAAATTTGGCTTTGTGGGCCTATTGAACAAGTATTAGAACACCAATTGGAGCTACAGCTTATTCTTTGGTTTATGGGGCTGAAGCAGTTCTTCCAATTGAGGTAGAAATTACATCCTTAAGAGTATCTTTACGAGGGTTGATCACAGATGATGACTACAGGGTCTCACAATTACAACACCTAGAACTGTTAGCTGAAAGACGTCAAGATGCTTTTGAACATCTACAAGGATATTAGAAGACAATGGCAAAAGGATACAATAAGAAAGTCAAACCTCGTGAGTTTCAAGTGGGAGATCTAGTGCTACGGGAAAATCCTAAAAATCAACAACACAGAGAAAAGAAGGGAAATTTTGAGCCTAATTGGTTAGGGCCTTTCATAATCACAATTGTATTTGGATCTAGGGCTTATCAGTTAGCTACCACAGAAGGAGACGCACTTCCTGATCCAATCAATACCAATCATTTGAAGTGATTCTATGCCTAGATTGTTGTAATTAGTTGTGGAATAGTGGAAAAGATTCTAAAAAACTCAAAAACAGTGGGAAAAGTCCTAAAAAATACTAAAAAATAGAAAAAGAAGCTAAAAAATGATTGTCCCAGTGAAAACCTGGCAAACATGCGCTTGGATAACATCAAAAAAATCATAAAACTGCAAAATACAAAAAAAAAAGAGGAAAAGGGAAGAAAAAAAAAATTGAAAAACAAAAAAATTCGTGCCTTGGTGAAAAGAGGTACCTTGGTAGAAAAAATAGAAATCCTACGAGTGGTGAAAGCCTGGTAAATAGGCACCATTTTTCAGTTCGCTACTCTGTCTATCAATGCTTAGATATCTCTTCAACTGGTGCTTCAGGACCTCTGGACCCACACAAACAAGATCACATTCCTAGTTGTTTGCTAAATCATTTCCCAAATCACCATGGCTTGGAATCCAATCTCATCTTTCTTGAAAACGGACAATTCAATCTGCCTCAAGGAAACTCATCATAGCCAAAGGTATTTCTCAATACCAATCAATCAAACAAAGGTATTTCTTAAATACCACCAACCAAGAAAAGGTATTTTTCAATACCACCAATCAAGTCACATTTCACATCAACAAAGAAAATAGTGTTTCTTAAATACTCATCTTGTCATCAAGTGATCACATTGAATCTATCAATCAGTAACACAAGTACAGAAATGACCAGTCGTGTGGTATGCTTGCACAAATTCTAATTTCTGAGTAACTCTCTGATGTATCTTTACTAGAGAAACAAAGGAGACACGATATTTTTCTTTGAATGACAGCTTGTTCATTATCGGTTTTTCACTTATCATATCTCTCGAGTGCTTCAATGATGCTCTAATGCTAGAAACGCAAGGACAGGGGCATGATATTTTTTTTATTTATGTTTGTGATCTACATCGGTCTTTGATAAGGTCTATGATGACAAGACTAACACTACATGAAAGGCTATGATTCTGAGACCAAAGCAAACACCTATGTTAGACAGGATTGTTATCTTTTTAATTGATGATTATCATATCTCCGAAGATATTCCATGATTCATTGTACTAGAATATAAAGGAAGGAATATGATATTTTCTTTGGTTTTTGTTTGTTTGTTGATGCAATCGATGCTCAGGACATCATGATTTGTCATATCTTGATGCTTGTGTCAAAATGCAATATCAAAACTTAACTCATTAGTATTCATATCATCAGGATAAAGCAATTATTCGTGGTGGTTGTACTAATTAAAACATCTAACACAAGTTGTATTCATATTATCATGGTCGCCTAAGAACTAGTGATGATTGTACATACTTGTATCCGAGAAAAGTGATATTCATACTAACATGATCGCTTGAGTATCAGTGTTGGTTGTATCAAAATGGGGGTCCACTAAACCTCAATGATGACTATAAGCACACAATAAAGACAAGGATGGAAGTTGCATTTGCATTCTAGCATTTCATTGCATTCTAGGAGTTGCATGGCATTCTAGGAAATGGTGTTGTGAAAGGCTATAATAACATCAATATAAAGAGGGAAAAGAAAACTTCAAACATTCAAGACGATATCATTTCTCTTATGATTGAGTATTTTAATCACTGAAATAAAAACCATCAACTGCATAATCATGTCAACTACATTTCATTAACTATCATTAAACCATTTACATATGCATCCATAGCATTAATCTAACATCACATATATGCATCAAAAACATACAAAAATAAATGCATCCATACATTTGCATCCACAGCATAAGGAAATAAAGCAAAGTGCTCAAAGCATAATCATAATCATCTCATCATGCATAAAACATCAGTGACAAAGATACAAAGAAATCATAACAAGAGAATGTCATCATATATCAATATTGTCCATGGGATACATCGTACAAATCGAGCAAAATGGTGCTATACCACAGTAATATCAATACATCATCATCAAAATATGTAGGCAATGCTCAAGGACAATCATGACTAACTGTCAGTGTCATCTCTCAATGGTCCTGGTGGAGGAACATCATATCTGCTCGGTCCGGCACCCTCTAACTATGTTGTTCCTCATGAAAATGGGGTAACCCTGGAAGTAGGATCTCGTACTGCTGAAAAGTATGCAGCCTGATAATAGGAAGCTCTACTATGCTGCAGGGTGGCATCTCTCTGAGCTCTGGCTAGGGATATATCCCTATCTGCCAATTGTGCATGTAAGATAGCTATGTGGGTCTGTAACTCACCTCTCTCTATGAAGCTAAGAAATCAAAGTCATGTCACCTGTACCCTGTGGTAGTACTCCTGTCAAACTAGGATCGGGTACTTGTACACCTATCGGACCTACCTATACTCCTCTCTAAGAAGGAGGACTTGTATGAACATCTATATACCCTGTAATCTATTGTGGTGGGGTACCTGTCTACAATCCAATCTGACTCCCAGGACGAGTACCTATACCAGTGGTCCTAATAACTCTCAACTCGGGAGACACCTATGTAGATGGAAACACCTATGTAGCAGGAGGCATCTGTGACGAAGATGGCATCTGAGTCGAAGACAAACCCTGTGATATAACTGGCATCTGTGATACGCCAGGAGTCTAAGAAGAAGTAACAATAGGATGCACTTGTGACGAAGGAGCCTAAGAATAAGAAGGTACCTGTGTAGCCACTGGCTGTGTCGGACCTATGATCTATACTCTAACCTGTCTGGGCTAACCACTAGGAGCTCTACCACCAACACCTCTACCACCCCTATCCTCAATACTGCTAGAGCGTCTGTGAGAAAGGGCCCTAACTGCTCCACCACCTCTGTCATCATCATCA
Source organism: Thuja plicata (assembly GCA_018584345.1). NCBI lineage: Eukaryota > Viridiplantae > Streptophyta > Pinopsida > Cupressales > Cupressaceae > Thuja > Thuja plicata. Next base: position 651,406 of record MU217961.1, on the reverse strand, counting down.
TCATCATCTCCAGCATCTAACATAGCAGGTATTTCCTCATTAGGAGAGGTCAATCATGGAAAGGGATGCTACACAAAATATGTTGAATAATTTGTAGTAATACTAGTATCTATAATATCTGGGGCAAGATCCCACTGAATAGGTACTAGTCACTGATGCTCAATAAGTGTGTTATCATATCTTAGACAAGGGTCCCACTATGCCTCCTCCAAATGTGTCCTCGCATATGCAACCATATCATGGGGCATTGGATCCACCACACCAAACTGTCTCAGGACACATGTAACTAAAAATCTCTCAATGACAAAAGGAGTGTGTCCAATAAGAAAATGCTCAGTACATACATAAGGCATCTATTGCCTGTCACTATCCCAATCCTCACAATCTAAATATGGTCACCAAATCACGAAAGTCATGTCATCTATCGCTCATCTCCAATATGCCAGATTTCCAAGACATGGCTGCATAATATCTCCATCATACATATAGATGTAAGGCTCATCTCTCTGACAAGATCACACTACTACTAGCCGTGTCACTGGGATGTGCTCCCAGGCCCAAATCTATAACAATATCAAACCAACTAACATCGATCTATCTTGTCGATAGAACACCTGATGAAGATCACAGTACAAGTGGGAAAGGAGACAAGTACCCCCAAGCCATCCATCAGGGACTCTGAAGTAAATCCTCCAATAATCTACCCCAACCTACTGAGAATCCCTTAGCACTCTAATCCGGCACAAGGAAACCTCTAATCAATCCTGCTAAAACTCCAGGAAGCACTAGGCCCTATCTCTCTATCCTCGCCCAGGTAATGTGTCGCTCCACAATTAAGGGATCCTAGAACACTAGAAAAACAACATCAATGCAGACGCATCTGATAGAATCATAATATGGAATCTCTCCCATCACAGGAATGCGCAGAATCCTCCACACATCCTCTGGAGTCACTGTAATCTCTCCAGTAGGCAAGTGGGACATATTATGTTCTGAATGCCATCGCTCAATCAAATTTGTCAACAATCCTCTGTTGACTCTATACTTAGGCATCTCCAGAAGAAACCCTAGCCCACAGCAGGCGATATCCTTATGATCCTCAGCAGACAGAGATCAGATAAAAGACAATACACGAGGGTATGGCCCTCGCATCTAAAGAGTACCTCTATCAACCTACAAATGTAAACACATGGTAACATCAGGTATTTGAGGGAGACAAGAAGGTGAAAATAGGTCAGACTCAAAAGATAACTATTCTAATAGGTTAACACTGACAACAACATTTGGGCTTAACAAATTTTCAGACTTCAAAATTGAGTTTCAAGCTCACAGTCCTGACAACGACGTTTCAGGGACCGTGGATGAGGTTTTGACTGCAAACAAAATTTTATCTAGGAAACGACCTTCTATTCCTCGGAAATGACTATTCATTTCGTAAATGATGCTTCTCATACTAGAAACGACACTTGTCAGACCAGAAACGATAGATTCCTGGATTTGGCTATTGGACAACAGGAAACGATGGTTCAACTACCAGAAATGATGAAACTTTCTGGAAACAATTTTCTAATGATCTAAAACGACATTTCAAAAAGAAAGCAAGAAATTCAAAAATTATGCGCTTAAACGAGCATTAATGATGAAAATTACAAGAGGTTATTGACTACATACTACTGGACAGTATTGGGCAAGACGTTGGTGACGTCGGATGACCTCAAACTGATGTTTCTCCACAGGGATTGGCATCTAAACTCTCTAAGCTCTACAATTCTCTTACTGTGAATAGTAAAAATGAATAGCAATTTTTAAAATTTTACCCTATTTAATCTCATTTTTGGGGTAATTAATTTCAAAATTTTCACCCAAAATATTGCTCATCACTTGCAATTTTCTGGCTCTATCTTCGTCCTATGGAGTTTGATTATAACCAAATGAGAATTAGTTTCTTCGTGGTTCTCCCCACTATCTTTTCTATTGGAATCAAAATCTCCATTCCAAGCTTATCATTCTCATCCAGACATTTTCACCTGGAAATCAAGAAAATCCCATGTCCATTTTGATTCCAAGGGGACATAATCAATCATTCTTAATCAAGTGATCATGTTACCAAATCATTTCAATAACTAGGGCGTTATCAAATTATGATTTGACTCTATAATTGATCATGCTATCAAACAAATCAAAATTCCAATAGCTGGGGGAATCTTCACCAGACATCATATTAAGTTGATAGTCATAAATCAACAAATCAGCTAATCTCGCAATGAGTGATATCATCGCTTCACATCAAATCACTCACTCTTATCAAAATTCAAGTTGTAAACATCAGTGGAGATATCAATTTCAACGCACCGCATCAAATTGGTAGTCTCTTCATTGGAACATCAAGAGATAAGTCACTTTCATCAGGATCCATATCAAGTTAGTTATCTCAATCAAATTCTCAACATTGATCAGTTTCAACGCTTCACATCAAATTGATCATTTGTTTAAATCTTTTCTAGAAATCAGTTTCATTGCATCACATCAAACTAGTTGTATGGTCAATCTTTCTGAATCAGGTCTTGAAAGAAATCAATTTCATCGATTCACATCAAACTGAGTATTTGATCAAGACTTCAGACATCATTGTAATGGTAATTGTTCAGGTTCAGAATTGTCACCCTAACTCAGGCATTAGGGCTACATGACAATTCCATCCTAACAATGGAAACCTCTCCTAGCTGTGGGTAGACTATGAATGAAGAGGAATCTCCGGATTCTATGTCGGTTCCTATAAAATATGGTATATCACTTCCTGATTGAAAATTGAATTGGGAAAAAGGAGAAAGGGATTTATAACTAAACTTGCATAAAAGAAAGGTGATACACCAAGGATATTCAGACTCTTTTTGAAGCTTCAAACTAACATATACTTGTCATACTCTAATGGATCTTTGGACTATCATTCACTGCTCAATACATAGGTTAATTGAAAGGTGACAACTACGGTTTTGACCACAAGCAATACTTCTTCCATTAACAACATGCACATTCCACAAAAGGCTTATATTTCTATAATATGAAATAGGAATTAATGTAATTCACCAAAATATATTGCAAAAGTATTACTCTTATATGCAAAAAATTGAAAAGGAACTATGAGCAATGACCACAACAAGAAGTATGTGAAAGTGAGGCAATTGTATTATTCTCAAAAATCTGTGTATAAACTACATACATGAATTCCAGAATCAATGGCAAGGAATGATGAAATCCTCTTGCACAAAATCCAAATTACAAGTATGCACTTACAATGGAATACAAAAAGAAATGGATCCACAGCAATAGGAATTCGAAATTCACTAAAGCTAATTATCCACCAAATTTGACTCCCTTACTAAAATCTAAAAACCCCCTCTACATAGCCAACATGGCTCATTTCAAATAATCTTTTCCCTCCAAAAACCCTTAACAACTAACGGGTTCAATCAACATCTAAACCAACCCCTAAGGTAAAGCCTTTATCTTAGGCACATTATTTACATCTTCTAACACATCATCGAAGGCTAAGAAAACTTATCCATCTCGATTACCATGCTTTGCAAGAGTTTCAAAAAAACCCTAACTAACTCGGCATCTAACTACTCATACACTGTCGACACCATACCCGAGCATTTGGAGGTAATTGCAGTTTGTTATGAATGTGCTGTTTGACATGACTATCCTCAAGGAAAAGATTTTTGCAGTTGTTTCGTGGCACTTAAAGTACTAAGGTGGCAATGCTGAAGGGATGTCGATGCACTGTCACTGACATAGAATTTACTTCAACTGACAATGGAATCCAAATGCGAGTAAAATACAATGCATCCCATTTTATCAATTTCATTTGCATCTCTTAGGGTTTTATGTTTATCTCTGGCTGCCGCCATGTTGTAAGTGGAAACCCTGAAACTATGCTGTGAAATCCACCATGTTCTGTGGAGAAACTTTGAGTTTCATGAGTTCTATGAGGAAAATGTTGTTTTCACATTCCATGGCCTCACTATTATAGCCTTCTTCTTCAGTAAAATCCGCGGCTTTTGATCTTCATCTGCTCGAACAAGGCTCGAACTGTAAGTTCGCATGTTCTTACTTTAATGCTGGGATTTTTGCTGATATTGTGCCATAACATATGGCGCTGAACAATGATTTGTAACTTAGTCTGATTCATCCCCATCATGGGTTTTGAACTTGCAGTTTGTTTGAAGGCTCAGGGAGTTCTTATCTGTTTGTGATGCCACCACTGCACTTGAAAGTGAGACCACTGCCACCTTGGAATGGTTTGGAGCTGTGGCTGAGGTGTCAAGCCCATGAACTCTTGACTATGAACTGGGGATGTCCCAGCCACAGCTTCAGGACTCATCCCCAGTTGTCTGTGTAACACGGGATCCCATCACTGCTGTCGACCTTGAGTTGTGGTTGAGATATTGGGAAAAGCCCTCTGCCACAGCTTCAGACTTATCCCCAGTTGGCTGTGTAACCATAAAGTACCACCACTATTGTCTTTCCATCAAACCCGCGGGTAACAGACCAATATATGAATTTTTTTTATGTGACCATCATGCGGGTTTTCTGGAACCGTGACTTTCTTCAGCATTTTTGAAAAAATGGAGCTTGTGACTGAAAGATGGAGTGAATACATTTGGTTTCAGCTTAATGACATCTTTCAGTCATAAGCTTTAATTTTTCATGCGAGTTGCTACAGTTACACTTGAGGTTATGAAGGCATACACCATGCACATACAGATAAGTTGGATTCTCTGTCATTTTTGTTCATTCTCATTAATGATCTTCTCTGCATTAATATTACCTTTAGTTGTTGTTTGATGAATGCCGGCATATTATGTTTGATGTTAACTGTAGCTATATAAAATGGCCTTTATATGCTCTCAACCCACTATTGCAGCATTGTTTGTTTGTGAACCTCACTGTCATGCTATTATTCACATTATTTCAAAACACCCACATGGCTTTGCACTTACATTTACCAGTCTTAATGTTTGTCCGAACCTTGAAGTGGAAAACGGGTTTTGAAATGTCTGAATGTTTTTTCTTTTTCTTTTTTTAAAAACATCATCCTCGTTGTCTTCAAATATGTAATAAGCACAACATATGCTTTGGTTGGATGACACTCCACTGTCTAAAAAAGAAACACAAATGAAACTTAAACTACAATATATGTTAAAAAACACATCAACTTACAGTCGTACTGATAATAGCGAGCATCTTTTAATAATATAGACTGAATATATTGTTGTCTTTTATGCAAGAATATATTGTTGTCTTTTTGGAGCATACATGAAAAGAGAAAACCCGTGGAGTTCGAGCACGGGCTCGTGACACCCATGCGTTTTACTTCAAAACAGTAAACCACAATCTTTGTACATAATTCTGTCAATATTACATGTTGTACTTTTGTTATCAAGAATGTTCAAAAAATCTATACGAGATATAAACTTTGCAAAAGAAACGGTCTCAACAGGTGATCTAAAACACATTATACAATTGCAATATTTCATCATGATCTAGCATAGTCTCTCTTTAACGCAGTTTCTAAATATCTTGGTGGCACTCTTTCCATCATGTTTGTTTCCTTTATGTGTACACCCATGCTGATCTGGGACTGTTAATTTCTGTCAAATTTGCAATTTTCACATTTTTTGTTCCATGCTTTTATTCTATCAGTATTTTCTCTTTTAACACAGTTTATGCATAATCTTTATGTATGAGATTTCAACTTGGATCCTCCAAGTGAACTTTAACAAATGCATAGCAGTTAGATACATGTGAAGAAGCACTTATTGTAATAGTAC
>MU217961.1:619643-633828 GCA_018584345.1 Thuja plicata | reverse complement strand
CATTCAGTTTGAATGCACAATGTAATTGATCAAATTGTAATTTGAAACTTTTGGGAATATGATCAACTCTTAGAGTACAAAAAATGACATTTCTGAAATGAATGTATGTAATTTACAAAATGTTTATCAATAATACTTGAAGGATAATATTAATAGGACTTTTCTAAAAATGCAATCTTTTCTTGTTTATGATTATTTTGATGCATGCTGCAAATTAGGATAACAGTAATCAATTTCATCGCTTCACATCAAATTGATTAGGTGTTATTATCCTCAATAATCAGGCAGGTAATCAATTTCATCGCTTCACATCAAATTGATTATGTTGGTCTCAATCTATCATTAGACATCAAAACAAGCTAGGGCATCAATTTCATCGCACCACATCAAATTGATTCCCTGGTCATCACATCGATTTCATCAAGCAATCTAGAATCTCCAGCAGCTTCAATTGCTTTTCGTTGAGTCAAGTTCGGAATCGATTTCTAATCGATAATAGTTTCATCGCTTCATATCCAGCTATTTGATTGCTAGTCAACATCATACGTTCTTTGGATCAACGTGTTGATCACACATCAATTCAAAGAGGGGCAAATGTAATCACCTGAAAATGGTCTGATGAACTCATAAGCCCTAATCTAAAATCAAGTCCTCCATGTCCTAATTAAGACTTTTGATTCAAATCCAATCACAATTATATAATTGAACTAGATCGGTTTAAATATATAATTCATCAAAAATCAAGAATCCAAGATCACTCACCAAGAGGCATTAATTCATCAATTAATCTTGGTCATTTAAATCAAATCAAAATAAAAAATACATGGCTAAGAAAATTAATTAAAAGGAATTAATTAAATCAAAAATCTCCAAGCAATGATAGGTATCTCAACAGTCAAATTTGAATTTGAATTTGAAATCTTTTCCCTCCAAGAAAAATCTATAAAATGTAGCCATTCTAGCTCATTTCATATAGGTGAATAGTGCATTTTAGCATCGAATTAATGTCAATTTCATTCTAGCATAATCTAATTCATTTGTTTTTAAGCTAAATAGTTCAATTTCATGCATTTGATCATAAATGGAGCATAATTGAACATCTTTTCTGATGAACTATAATTGATTAAATGTTTGAAGATGTTAAGTTGATGATCACCGAGCTGAAGAAAGTTAATGCAAGACATTAAATCAATTAATGTATTGTATTGTCATTGATGTCAACTTGATATAATTTGATTGGTTATATACATTTGTCAAAGACTTCAAAGAACCAAAGAGATAAAGGTTATGTTATCAGTAATGCATAAAAGTTCAGTATACACCAACTGACAACAAACACCGACGGACAGTGCACACCGACGGATAGAGAAACCCGATAAACGTCACAGTGAAACCCAAGCAAGCATTACCGAGCAAAACCTATGTGATATCCGATCAAAACTAAATGTCACAGTTTTGCCCGACGGACAGACAACCCTGACGGACAGAGATGCCCGAGGACAACTGAAGTCAAGACCGAGCAAACAAGGAGTTAAACACTGATAAAAACTGAAGTTCAGAAACGACAAAAGACTTAGCTGGCAAGAGCTAAATATGGAGTTAACTGATTGATTGCATTGTTTTCATCGACCAGTTAAAAGCTACAGATAAGCTAGAGATTAAAGATAGTTTTATTCTAGTTGTCAAGGAGAAATCTGCGAGATAAAACTAAAGCAAGTTTTAAAGCAAGAATGGCGAGATTTGCGGATCACATCAAGAACAAGAAATTCAAGGACTTAGAAACGGTGAAATCATGTCTATAAGATAGACAAGCTAATTCATTATGAATTAGGGGGAAGAAAACAGAAAAGGATGCTGAAGAGAATACTAGTGAAGAAAAGAAGTCTTCACACAGTCCTGATCAAACAAGCTGAAGAATAGAGCTAAAGTTTTATGCGGACACCAAGCAACAGAGAAGCAACAACATCATTGAGCAGAAAGAAGTGGAGCAAAGGAACAGAAAGGAAACATTGATCAAAAAGGTATTATGAGCTTACAATAGATCTGATTATCTGCAAGATTAAATTGTATTTACGAATAGATCATATATTGCTTCAGTTTAACCATTGATTCAGAAAATCTCTTAACAGAATGGGATTTAACTATCCTTTATATATTGAGATACATCCCAAGGAGCATCAAAAAGTTTCTCATGAAGATAGCATAGTGAAATGTCAGATATCAAGTGACAAACTATTATATTTAAATCCTCTAACAAGGTCACACTTAATAGTGTGTTTGTAACCTTTAATAGGGTTGGCTCTTCACCGAGCTCACTTTAGAAAAGTGAAAATTTTGGGTTAACGGTCCCAAGTGGTTTTTCCCTTAACAGGTTTTCCACATTAAAAATCCATGTGTCAAATGTGTGTATGGTTCGTTGCTTTGATGTTTTGCTTTACACATTACTAAAACAGGATAGATCGGTAAACACTAAGTTATTTACTGTATTTCGGTAAATGCTAGACTGTTATTCGGTAAAACTTAAGAAAAAATATTAACATTGAACTCCGAGCAGTAGTTAGTTGATAAAATTATTTAAGGGCATACATCTTGTAAGATTGAAGATAACTAGAGGTTTATAATTGTGGTATAAAGTTTTGGGTTGATTTATTGGATTATTTTTTGAGGCCACTGATTCACCCCCCTCCCCCGCCCCCCTCATTTATTCTAACAATTGGTATCAGAGCTTGTGTGCTTAGAAAGGGAGTTTAAAGACTCAAAAAAAAATCACAAGATGAGCAAACGAGATGTGCCTAAGTTTGACAAAGACAACTTTGCACCATGGAAAAGCAGGATAAGACTCCACCTATCAGATATTGGAAATGATGTTACTCAATACTTGGATACTGAATATGTGTTGCCTACTGGACCTCACACACTTGATCAATTGAGAGAAAAACATGAGCACAATTATATGATGATAGAACTTGTTTCCTCACTCTCTGATGTTGAATTTGAAGATGTCAAAACATGCACCACTTCAAAGCAAATGTGGGACAAATTGAAGCTGGTACATGGAGAAGATGCAAATGTACTAAAAGCTAAAGGTTGAAAGCCTAAGAGGAAAATTTGATGACCTAAGAATGAAAGAAGGAGAAAATATCACTCAGTACAGCAGCAGAATCAAAGAGGTAGTCAATGATATCCGAGGAGTTGGACGTGTACTTGAAGAAGAAACGACGGTATGTAAAATCCTAAGAACCTTACTGCCTATTTATGCTATTAGAGTATCTTCTATACAAGAAATGAGAGCAGTAGCAAATAACAATGTCACTCTAGATAGTTTGGTTGGTAGACTTATTTCATTTGAGATTAATAACGTTGACAACAGTGTCTTACCATCTATTGAGTCTGCATTCAAATCCTCTTTCAAAATAAGTAATTCAAGTCATAAACACACTATGAAAAATGACAATGATAGCGATAGTGATGATCAAGAACTTGATGAGATTGAAGCACTAATGGCTAGAAGATAACAGAGAGACAAAGGTAGATACAAAGGTAAATTACCATTGGTATATTTTAATTGTAAAGAGATTAGACACTTTGCTACTAGATGTCCTAACAAAAGAAAAGAAGACAGAAACAGTGACAGATCATATGAAAAGAAGTTTGACAGAGGTGATGACAGAGATTACCAAAGCAACCAACAATCTGACAGAAGAGACAACCGAGACTACAAGGACAAAGGAAAGAAAGCTTGTTACCTGGCTGAGAACAAAGCTAAAAATACTGACACTGAATCTGATGAAGATATTGAGGTGGTATTTGTTGCTATGAAGGATGATTCAGACAAAAAAAAAAGGTATGTTGAGACTGCACTCATATCTAAGGTTAGTAAAAATGATGTCTGGATTATTGATAGTGGTTATACTCACCACATGAGTGGCGATAAGAAAAAGTTTGAAACTCTTGAGTATTATAATGGTGGATCAGTAATAATGGGTAATGACTCACCTTGTCCGGTTGAAGATAAAGGAACTATAATGTTGAATAATCTGATCAGATGTGAAAATGCATACTGGGTAAAAGGACTTAACTATAATCTATTAAGTGTTTCACAGCTGAATAACACATGACATCGAGTTGCATTTGAGAACAAAAAGGCAAAGATCTTTAATGAATCAAGAAGGTTGATCAGAACTTGTGAACAGACAAAAGGTAACCTATTCTATCTTGATGATATTAACACCACTTTTTTAATGGCTAGAAATGAAGACATGTGGTTGTGGCATAAAAGGTTTTGTCATGTGAATTTTGACAACATAGTTGGGATAAGCAATAAAAGGAAAGTAAGAGGCTTACCAAGCATGTCAAAACCCGACCATGTCATGTGTAAGAATTGTCAAAAAGATAAAATGACAAAGTCTAGTTTCAAGAGTGAAACTTACACATCTAATGTTATTCTAGAATTAGTCCATACTGACCTATGTGGACCCATGAGAAAAAAGAGCTACTATGGTGATAGATATTTCATTCTATTTGTAGATGATTATTTTAGAATGATGACAGTTATGTTCTTAAAAGAGAAATCAGAAGCATTCAAAATGTTTAAATGGTATAAAGTTATAGTGGAAAAATAAAGTGGAAAGGAGCTAAAATATTTAAGATCAAATAGAGGAAGAGAATTTATTTCTGATGAATTCACTAACTTTTGTAATGAGCATGGAATTCAAAGACGGGTTTCCACACCAAGAACACCACAACAAAGTGGGATTGCTGAAAGAAGGAACAAATCCATTGTTGATTGTGCCAAAACACTAATGATTGAGAAAGGCATCACTCAAAAATTCTAGAGAGAAGTTGTCAGTATTGTTGTCTATACATTGAACAAAATTCAATTGAAGAAAGACGCCAATAAAACACCTTATGAGCTATGGTATGGACACACACCAAATGTAAGTTACTTTGGAATTTTTGAAAGTCAATGTTATATTTTGAAAGATGATAGAAATGGAAAGCTTGACTCCAAAGGTGAAGGAATATTTTTAGGGTATTGTACCAAAAGCAAGGCTCATAAATGTCTTAACAAATCCTCTAATAAAATCATTGAAAGTGCAAATGTCAAAGAAGATGAATTTGCTGAGAAAAATGATGAGGAAAGCAGAAAAGAATCAGAAGACTATAACAGGTTTGTCTATAGTGAATAACCTAACGCTCTACCCGAGAAACAGTGTATCGCCCCCAAGCGACAGAACAATGCACCTGAGCATCAGGCTACAAACATCAAAAATCGGGAAATTGCTCACAATGATGTGCCGAGTGATGGAGATCACAATGAAGCTCAAGATTATTATCAGAATGATGAACAAAGAGTCGAACCGGTACTTTCCAAGTATGTCAGAAGAAACCATCCACAGAACCAGATCATAGGAGACAAAAAGGCTGAAATGAGAATAAAAAGTAAGTCACTGAACACTAGATGTTTAATTTGTGATTTTGAGCCAAAATGTGTTAATACTGCACTTGAAAATGAAGAATGGGTCAGTGCTATGAATGAAGAGATAGAGTAGATTGAGAAGAACATAACATGGACATTAGTACCTAGACCAGATGACAAGAATGTCATTGGTACTAAATGGATATTCAAAAACAAGTTGAATGAGAATGAAGAAGACACAAGGAACAAAGCAATATTAGTATGCAAGGGGTATGCACAAGAAGAAGGTATTGACTATGGAGAAACCTTTGCACCCGTTGCTAGACTAGGAGTCAGAATTCTACTTGCTTATGTTGAATTCAAAAGATCCAAGATATACCAAATGGATGTCAAATCTGCATTCCTAAATGGAATACTAGAAGAAGTATACATTGAACAACCAGAAGGGTTTGTTGATCCTGACAAGAGAAATATGGTTTGTAGATTACACAAAGTCTTGTATGGATTGAAACAAACACCCAGAGCATGGTATGAAAGACTTCACTCATATCTCATAAGTATTGGATTTGTAAGAACAAGTGAAAACAGTTATCTGTATTTAAAAGAAGATACTGATGATAACATTCTGATTGCTGAAATATCTGTTGATGATATCATATTTGGGGGTAATGATATGTTATGAAAATCATTTGTTGCTGAAATGAGAAAAGAGTTTGAGATGTCAATGTTTGGGGAGATCAAGTTCTTTCTTGGTCTACAGATTCTTCGACAAGATGCAGGCATCTAAATCACACAATTCAAGTACATCAAGGAAGTTCTCAAGATATTCAAGATGGAAGACTCCAAGCCAGTTGGAACACCTATGGCAACCGGATGCAAGCTGACAAAGGAAGACAAGTCAACCGAGGTAAATCAGACCCTATAGAGATCAATGATTGGCAAATTCATGTGTGTTGTTCATACTAGACCAAATATAGCACAGGCAGTTGGAATAGTTGCAAGATTCTCTGCTAATCCCAAGGAATCACACGTGACTGATGTTAAAAGAATTTTGAGATATCTAAAGAATACCGAAGACTATGGCTTATGGTATAAAAAGGAAGGCAAATTTGAGCTTCAAGTCTGCATAGATGTTGATTGGGCTGGAAACTTAGATGATACAAAGAGCACAACAGGAGGAGCATTCTTTATGGGTAACAGACTTGTCACATGGATAAGTAAGAAGCAAGGATGCATCTCACAAGCTACTGCAGAAGAAGAATATGTGGCTGCTGCTACAAATTGCTCTAACATTGCATAGATCAAACAATTACTAGAAGGTATGAATATGAAAATTCTTGAACCAGTGATTATCTATTGTGATAGTACTAGTGCAATAAACATATCAAAAAACCCTGTCATGCATGCTAAGACAAAGCATATTGCTATCAAATATCATTACTTAAGAAAACAAGTGCAAGAGAAAGAGGTGATACTGGAATATGTTCAATCCAAGGAACAATAAGTAGACATATTCACAAAGTCATTGCCTAAAGATACATTTGAGTACTTGAGAAAGAGACTAGGGGTCTGACCCTTGTCTATTAGTCACTAAGCTGACTAGGAAGTTGCATCAGCGTACACATAATCAGAAGATCATTCATGTTAATGAAAGCAAAAAATGGACTGCAAAGATATATCAGTACACAGCAAGGTACTTATCTGCACCGAACACCAGAGTTAATGTATTGCTGATGGAGAGGAAATTCAAGGAATATATTATAAAAAAAAAAGATATAGTTTGGCTTGTTGTCAAAGGGAGAGATGAGTTAAGGGAGAGATTATATCCATATGAAATATCTATCAAAGTATTCAAAAGAGAGATGTACTTAATGAATATGGAGAGAAATATATAGTTGCCAAAGGAAAAACAAATATGAAATCTCTATCATAACTATCCATCAAGAAGAGGAATAGTCTAAGGGAGAGAAAACATCAAAGAAAGATTCAAAGAAACATCCATCTAAGGGAGAGAATTTGAAAAATTAAACACTGCATATTTATCCAGAAAAGGGAGAAAAGATTCTACAACAAAGGGAAAGACAGAATCAGAAGTTGATACATTTATCCAGTGAAGGGAATGAAGAATGAAGAAGGTACTCTGCAAGAACCAAATCTAAGCTAGAAGAGTTTACCGAGAGTCGGACATTTGTATTGGTTATAGAAGAATAAGTTTGGTAGAGATTGATTATTTACTACTGATATATTTCATATTGTATTAGTAGAATGTAGTATGTTGTCAGCAATGCCAAAGGGAGAGATTAATGAACTATAACTGATTGAATGTTTGAAGATGTTAAGTTGATGATCACAGAGCTGCAGAAAGTCAATGCAAGACATTAAATCAGTTAATGTATTGTATTGTCATTGATGTCAACTTGATATAATCTGATTGGTTATATACATATTGTCAAAGACTTAAAAGAACCAAAGAGATAAAGGTTATTTTATCAATAATGCATAAAATTTCAGTATACACCAAGTGACAACAAACACCGACGGACAGTGCACACCGACGGATAGAGAACCCTGTGAAGAGTCACAGTGGTACCCGAGCAAGATACTCGAGCAAGCATTACCGAGAAGAACCAAAGTCATACCCGAGAAGAACTTAAAGTCACAATGTTGCCCGACGGACAGACAACCCCGACGGACAAAGATGCCCGAGGACAACTAATGTCAAGACCGAGCAAACAAGGAGTTAAACACCGATCAGAACTGAAGTTCAGAAATGACAAAAGACTTAGCTGGCAGGAGCTAAATATAGAGTTAATTGTTTGATTACATTGTTTTCATCAACCAGTTAAAAGCTAGAGATTTTAAGCTAGTTTTATTCCAGTTGTCAGGGAGAAATCTACGGGATAAAACTAAAGCAAGCTTTAAAGAAAGAATGGCGAGATTTGCGGATCACGTCAAGAACAAGAAAGACAAGGACTTAGAAACGGTGAAATCATGTTTATAAAAGAGACAAGCTAATTCATTATGAAAAGAGGATGCTGAAGAAAATTCTGGTGAAGATAAGAAGTCTTCATACATACCTGATCATACAAGCTGAATAATACAGCTAAAGATTTTTGCAGACACCAAGCAACAAAGAAGCAACAGCATTCACCGAGCATAAAGAAGTGGAGCAAATGAACATAAAAAAAACATTGATTAGAAGAGTTATTATGAGTTTACAATAGATCTTAACATCTGCAAGATTAAGTTGTATTTATAAACAGTTCATATATTGTTTCAATTTAACCATTGATTCAAAAAATCTCTTAACAGAGTAGGATTTAACCATCCTTTATCTATTGAGATACATCCCAAGGAGTATCAAAAGGTTTCTCATGAAGATAGCATAGTGAATGTCAGATATCAAGTGACAAAGTATTAAATTTAAATCCTCTAACAAGGTCGCACTTAACAGTGTGTTTGTAACCTTTAACAGGGTTGGCTCTTCACCGAGCTCACTTTAGAAGAGTGAAAATTTTGGGTTACCAGTCCCAAGTGGTTTTTCCCCTAACAGCCTAATAGGGTTTCCATGTTAAAAATTCATGTGTCAAATGTGTATATGGTTCATTGCTTTGATGTTTTGCTTTACACATTACTAAAACAGGATTGATCACTAAACACTAAGTTATTACTGTATTTCGGTAAAGACTAGACTGTTATTTGGTAAAGCTTAAGAAAAAGGATAAACAATATATTCCGAGCAGTAGTTATTTGATAAGATTATTTAAAGGCATACATCTTGTAGGACCGAAGATAACTAGAGGTTTATATTTGTGGTATAAAGTTTTGGGTTGATTATTTAGATTATTTTGAGGCCACTGATTCCGAGCCATCCAGATTCACAGTTTCTTATGGGCAAGCAACACGTGGCAGGGGAGACTTGTCATATCCCCAAATAATCATTATTTGGCTAATTAAATATAGGAATTAAATATTTAATATTAATTACATGAACAAATTAATATTAAATAATTATAAGGAAACATTAAGTTACATGTAAATAAAGTATAATAAAGTAGTTCCTTTATAGGATATAACCGATTTTGGTTGTGAATAAAAGAGACGGGCTTGCAAAGACACGGACATGCTTGATTATGTTGGGAATTTGAACTTGTTTTGGCAGGTAGTGGATACATTGCTGACTCCTTTCGTCAGAATCTTTGACCTATTGGAGTTTGGAAGAAAGATACAAACTAGTGGCATTCAAAATTATTAAATAATGGTGCCAGATCCTGTCGTCAGACCTTGTCTGGCCTAGCGGGTATACTTATCCGGTGATTTCAGAAGAGACAAATTAAATTTGTCTATTCCAGTTTGGAAGGGAATCATTATAATTGGAGACGGAGACATTGATGATTATCGGCGTAGTTGTTACACAACGGAGCCCAAAGCCGACCACATCATCGAGTTTACTGTGTTCGTCGTCGTTGTCAGAAACATTGATTGCCACAGCCATCGGGTTGGAATAAAATTACGCCCTTGGCACAAACCAGCTCAACATTGGTTGAAGAAGTTTTCGGTGACATCTGAGCCGCCGTGGGTACCAAATAATAACATCCATGTGTATGCTGGTGGGGGAGTTCTTCAGCATTGCTGATGGTATTAACACAGTCGTGTTTGGGAGATTGTCGTGTACATGCTGGTGGCGGAACTCTTCAGCGGTGACAAGTGTATTGAGTTTAGACTGAGCCGACGTGTCTGGAGATTGACGGTTCTTATAGCACACAAACAAGTAATTCTAGATTTGATCGTGGATCAAACCACAATTGCACCAATCTTTCCTTATTAGTTATATTAATGTAATTGATGGGTAGAATTAGTATTGATTATAACCGAAATCTGAAAGTGATGAATCTACATTGTTAATGTTGTTACACAATATCTTCACATTTTGTCAGAAACCAACTTCAGTTAATTGTTTCACAAATTCAAACCAATTATTTACTTATGTTTCAAGCAAAACCAAGGGCTATTTAAGAAATTTTTTGGTTATTTTGCATAGCGATTCTTCGGGATTTTACAACACCATTCAAAGAAAGAGTAACTGAGCAGAAAACATTGACTTACCACTAACGCCTTCCTCAGCATTGAACAAGCCGACAATCATGGTTGAAACCTTCAACGGGTGCTTGCATGTGTTTCCATTATAGTCATGTTGTCAACCACAAATGTATTGCGACATTTTTTTATCAAAATTATAATGTTGATTGTTTCTACTCGCCTAGAAGAAATCTTTGTTCTGTTTTCTTTGTACTCTTCACAACTGTGGTCTCTATGGGACACGTGGATGTATGCACATTCAATGCCTTCCCTCTGACTCCCCTACGACAAAAGTCTCAATTCTATGGACTGGAATTGTCGCACACAAGTCTGTTACCTCATCATCTTCCACACCAATTGACTCCACTTGATTTCATTAGATGGGAAAGGATGCACTCCATCGCCAAAGTCTTGCACTTCAAGTTGGGCGAGCAGGTGCCACTGCCACTTGCATTTTCTCCCCATCACAGCAAACTGCAAATGAAAAGGGGATGTACAAAAATTATATTTTGTGGTTCAGCAACAACATTAAGGGCTTGTGAAAAAATAACTAGGGTGAGACTAAAAATTACTTGCACAATTACATAAATTGTGTCTCCTAGATGCTTGGGAAATCAAATATTATAAGAAGTGCAACACATTGATTAATAAGCATGGAAATTCAATCCTTCCACTCGCACTCGGATGTCAAGTGGATTTATCACATGTACAAGACACTTTCAGACATCGTTACACCAAAATAAGCATAGTATGTTATAGACTCCCTTGCTACCGAACACCTCTATGTCCTCTAAGATGTTAACTATTGCACAGTTGCAATACAAAACAAAGAATACATTTTAAAAATAGCGACGCCATTGGGTTGGCCCAAACATGTTTACTATGGAGTAAAAAAAGTGATGGACCAACTGGTTGGAAGATATCTTGTTGATTCACAATTAATGCTTAACAGAGTAGCCGGAAAGTAATTTGCCCCTCCTCATGCATGCATATCCCATATTTGAATCCACATCTGCATCGAATAGACAAAGTGTGCCCAAATATTCATAATTTTCAGAGTATGTTGAATACTATGTGCTTTGATTTAAAACTTCTTTTACATAAATCTTCCTTCACCGGAATAAAACCTTTCAATCATGCAACTTCTTTTTACTTGTATGAACAAAATATTACACCAAATGAGCAAGGCAAATATCCCATCCTAGACACTCTTCATGGGAAAAACTATGTTCTCGGCACTGTAACCAACATTTCTGTGATTTCTACACCATATGGACACAACATAACTATCAAGAAGACGAAAAAATAAACATTTAACATTACAGACAGTGCACTGTGTTTTCTGTAAGTTTTAGGCACAAGAAGTGCACTGTGCTTTCATCATCTGACAAGGGGTCGAAAACATCTTGTGTTTTTGTCATCAACATAACTTGTCTTCTCGCTGGGAGAGTTTACACTCATTCCTATGGACAATGTTATGTTGATAACTTTCATCAAGGTAACACTGTTCTTGTTTCGACGAAGGAAAATGTTGTATGTTTCGATATCGACGTAACTCAGGTGATCGCTGGATGATTTTGGGCCCCTTCCGATGGGCAATGTTGTGCCAACATCTTCTATCGAGGTAACAATAATTTTGTTTTGTCGAACAAGTAATGTTGTTTATTTCACCCTACAGATTTTGAACGGTCCAAATTTCATCACGCTTGCGCAATTAAACTTAAGATCATAGTTTCATGACTCGGACTTGCCTATGACTCGACAAGATCGACTCAACCCATGACTCGGCAACAACTCAGCTATGACTCAGCAAAATGAAAAAACCAGAGATTTTTTACAATTTAAAACTTGTTTCATGCACCCATTATTGAATAAAGCTTAAAGACACTATACCATCATCAAATAGAAGCTAATTTGATCACATACATAAACATACATCCATCACATAAGTACAAACGTAAATTGTAGCTAAAGGAAATAGAAAAGATAGATATGCAGGATTATAAATATTATCAAATGTATATAAAATCCATGTAATCCATGACATCAAATCTTCCCAAACATATGTGTAAACAAAAACAAGTATATGGCTCAGGCTCTAGAAGTAGTTTGTCTGCATCCTACAAATGTGTCTGAGGTAGGTCCTGGATGACTGGCAAGCCATAGTCTCTGCATGTGAGGCGCCACTCTGATCAACATCATCTGCACGGGCAATTGATCGTGTTCTATCCTCTTCCTCTGTCATAGTCACAACCTCAGCCTCTTTGTCTGTCTAGTCAACCCACTCATGGCCCTCCTCAATGAAAACATGATTGGTGTTTTTTTGTTTTTAACTTGACGGATGACTACTGCCACGCGCGGGTCATAAGCCATGGACCCGACAGGTCATGGCATGACCCACTGGCTTGGTGATTCATGCTGGCGGGTCATATAAACTCGCCAGGGACTACACGGCCCGCGGCCTGCCTGAACTCGCACGACTCGCTGCAAGTTATGGAACACTGCTTAAGATGCACAAAATTTTAAGTGCACAGTGGAAAACATCAAGTGTTTTCTATATTGTAGGTCGTAGTTACCTTATTTACAAGAAGTTTAACCAGCGATCATCTCTTTCAAGATCAACGGCTGATTTTTAAGCACGCTTGTGCGATTAAATATAATATGGAGGAACTGTTAAGTACGCATGTGCGGGCAATGGAAACTGTTGTGGGTTTTTGCCATCGGCATAACTCAGGTCATAAGTTTCTAGAAAGGTTTTGTTGATCAGGTAAATGTTGTTCATTTCGGCCCACGAAATTTAACATTCTAGATTTTATCACAGTTGCGCGATTAAACTTAAATTTTAAGCGCAAGTGCGCGGTGGAAAACGAGTATTTTCTCTATTATGGATCTTGTTGATGTGAGTTTTGTTCCACTTGCACAACATGCAGGATTGAAACTCAATGTTTCAAAGTGAAACATAGAACACGAAACCCTCTCTTGAACAAAGTCATCTCCCATGCTAAGCTCTCCAATTTGAGATCATGGAATGACTCCAAGGCTCCTAAAACTTGAGGATACCTAGCTCAGTTGAAATGATGTGATTCGTTGGTTAATCACTTAGGGGGACTTACGCTATTCATTCAATGGATATCAACTACTTGCACTTCTGAAGATTTAGCTTCACAATGTGCAATGAAAATATAGTTTTTGTTTTTCCAACTTTTCAACTTCAACTTCAACAAACTTAAACTTCTACTGCTACTTCTACCTCTAACTATGAATGCAAGAAATCATGGATGACTTGGAGTCTACCAAGTGAAATCTTGTCAGCGACCTCAACTTCACCTAGTACAAGCTTCTAAGGATCTCAAATTGTTTTCATATCAACACCTTCTCCTTAATCCAACATGGAAGTATAAACTAAGGATCCAATGCCAATTGAACTTGAGTGCAATGACTAGCTTACCACACAAGGCTTCCTCACAATCACCAAGGAGGCTAGTGACCTAGTATACTTGAGTCAAACAAGTAAACATCCACAATTACTTTCATCCAACTAACTACTTCAACATAGAAATAATCTACTCCAAGTAAGAGATTGAAGAAACCATGAAATACTCCAAACGTCACATACATTCACCATGAAAACCAACAATGAAAGAAGGAATAATTTTGGTAGTATTATATCAACAATTTGATCAAGTC
>MU217961.1:590647-619441 GCA_018584345.1 Thuja plicata | reverse complement strand
TAATCCTTACAAACCCTAATTAGGGTTGCCAAATTGTCAACCAATTACATGAGGACACCACATCATGGGCCAATGAGAAAATTACAATGATTTTTCCAACCAATGAGAAAATTCAAATCCATAACAATTGGATAAGGGTCAATGACATGTGGACCAATGAGAAGAGAGCACTTGTAGACAATGTCACCTCATCACCTTGGTAAATGTGTTCCTCATCCTCATCCTCTTTTCACATTCAATGAACTTGGACATAATCTCATCAAATCATCACCATGTGACACTTGGCATGCTTTTATTGATTGAGGAAATGACCGCCACCTCATCATTCTCATCCAAAAACTTGATAAATACCCCTTTTTGCTTGCTGATGAGAAATCATTTGTGATAGCTCACCTTCTCAATTGCTTTGTCTTCTTGAAATTCCTTCTCAATTTTGCTCTTGGAAGTCTTCTCTTTGCCATGATTCGAACTTGATTGAACTTGCATCTCTCTTGAACTTGATCTTCATCTTGCCTTGAACTTGCCTTCCCACTTGAGATCTTTGAACTTGAGCTTGAAGCGCTCACTTGTTGGCGAGATGATGGAGGATATGTATACCAGCAACACTCTTATTTTCTAAGTTGTTCCAAAAATGAATTTCAATTCAACCTCTTTCTCCTTCATATCCATCTTTCGCTTTGGTTGCCCTTCATTTCTTGCATGAATTCCTCAAGCTTGAACTTGGCACCATCTCCCTGTCAATCTGCAAGAGCCAAGAAAACATGTCATAGCTCGCATGATTTGATAAAACATTGCCATTATAAACATTGCAAGCCAGAACAACGACCGGGTAAAATTAAATTGAATTAAGATGTTAGCATTATATTTCAATCCAACTACAACATTAGAACCTCCTCCAAAACATGATTTCAAGAGCCAAGATCCGACAATCGAATGAATCCAAATCTAGCTCAAATCTTATCATTACAATGCGACATCATACAATTATAATCAAAATGATATGACTGGGTTAAACATGATAAGATATGTCATAATGATGCAAATAATAATCCAGGTCAGCATGCTATACATGTATAATTCACTTTCGAATACATGGCAAAACCATCAAATTCACCCTCCAAAAGCTAGATATGAAAGTAAGCTTCAACAAATGACAACTTGGGAATGAGGGTAGGGGATAAGAATGCTCTCAAATTGACTTTCAAAACAATGAATTTTATAGCCCTTGAATTCTGATTTGATTACAAATGTTCAGATTTGGATGCCCCATGATGAGATCTTTATGAAATTATGGCTTGGAATCGTGGCTACTTCCATCCAAAATCGAAATACTTCTTGCCAACCACCACACGCTCAGCTAGATGATCAAAATCACTTATTGCCATCTCAGATCTGCATATAAAAATGACGAAATGAAGGACCTAGTTTGTTGATTGCTTGGAGTTGAGGGCTTGGAATGTATTCTCACCAAGATCGCTATCAAAACATATAAAACTTAAGTCCTTATAATGCTGATCACGCTCAGATTTGCTCATGATGATGTAAAATACAACAAAAATCTGCATGTAAACAATGGAAAAATACCTCCACCATATCCATGGCAAACCACCAAACTCTTACCTTGCAAGCTGGCAAAAGAATTACTTTCAGCACTCTAACTGATTTGGCAACACTTTGTGGCACCTAAATTTCCAGATTTATCCACAAAATTAATTCGCAAACTCCTTAATTCTGGTTTGAGACTTAAGTTTGCAAATTCAGATGCTTATAGGGCTGAATTGGCTTGCAAAACGACGAAAGGATGATGCCCTATATGCCACAAGATTGAATTGTCAATTTAGATGCTCAGATCTGAATGTGAATCCATGGAATTTGATGCCCTGGGAGCCACAAAATGATGTCAAAATTGTAATGTGCCAACTCCAAATTCGGATCTGCAAGAAAAATGCAATTTGATGAGCATAATGGAGATGGAAATCGTGTGTAAAGGGGCTGAAGATGATGTCCAATGAAGTTGCTCAAAGCTGGAGATGAAATCTCAAACCCTAGACATGGATAGTTGATGAGCTTGGATGTTGAAAAAGCCTCCAAAAGTCTGCCCTAGCTGTGAATTCGACCTGCAATAAAACTCCTCCAAATTTGCTCCATATAAAAGTTGAAATGACCTCCAATGTCCCCAAATATATACCCAGCCAAATGCTTAAAGTGGGACGACTTGTTTGGGTTTTAAAAAATATTTAAAATTAAATCATAACCCTTGGATATAGGGTCGACTTGCTTGGGGTATTTAAATTAATTAAATCTGAAATTAATATAAGGCCCTAAATTAAAGTTGAACATGTAAGCATGTAGGCCCTCTTAATTTTGAAATTAGCAAGGCAAGGGGGCTGATTAAAATTGTCTCAATTTTTTCACCATGTAGGCTTCATATTTGCATCGAATTTACCAAGCATGGGGCCCAAAAAATTGAAATTGAAATTATCACTCATGGCCCCATAATTAATTTCGAAAATCAAGGAGGGAGGATCAAAATCAAATTCAGATTGCTCTTGAAATACATCGAACTTTGCAATAAACATAGCATGGGGGCTAAAATAGATTAAATCCGAAATTGATGTAGGCTCCAAAAATTGAATTTAGCAATATGAGGTCAAGTAAATCGAAATTCATTTACACAGCATGAGTCCCAAATATTTCAAATTTCAACACATCAAGAGGCTCTAAATTAAATCGAAAGGTTGGAGGGCATTAATTAAAACTCACTAGAACCAAGTTGCCACCCTTAGGCTCACCCTTTTATTTCCAACTAGCCTTGAGATGGGACGGAATTTGGTTGAACCAAAATGGAGCCGGGCTCAAAATCAGTTGAGCTAAATTGGAGCCGGGCTCAAAATCAGTCCATCCCAACTTCTATTTTATTCCTATCTCCCCAGACTTAGCCAAATTTTCCTAATTTTCTCCTTTTCGACACTTAGCCAAATTTAGCAAAGTCATTCCCACCTTGACACTTAGGCAGTTTTTCCAAGATTTTCAATGAATGCCACCTAACTACGAAATTGTTCCCAATCTTCTTCCAACACCTAAACCCACCAGCAAAAAGAGGGGGTCCCCATTTGCAATGGGGCGATGGTGTGAAAACCACACATCAGGTCCCACTTACCTATGTTGGCAAAGCTTAATCGGCGTTCATCTTTGTCAAAATCAAAGGTTGCTTTTTAATCGCGCTTGCATAATTAAATATAAGACGGATGAAAGGTTAAGTGCACAGGTGCAGGCGGGGGAAACTATTGTGTTTTCACCATTGGCATAACTTAAGTAATTGCTGTAAGATTTTACGCCCGTCCCGATGGGAAATGTTATACTGATAACTTCTATCTGAGAAACTTTAGTTTTTCTATGTCGATGCGTAAATGTGGAAATTATTGTCTGTTTTCGACCATTTTGCAATAATGTTGTGGGTTTTCGCAAGGGACGTTGAAGGAGCAGTCAAACCCTAGACATTCAAGGTCGAGCTGGTTTTTTTTCCCATGGACACCCAATGCCTACAACTACATTTTTTTGTGCTCATAGTGCATCTACAACCCAGCCCCTTCAAAACCTAAATCCGTTAACTGATAAAAAAAATCCAATACGCATGTCACATGAATACAAGTTAATGTACAAAACAAATCATAGATTTGAAAAGTATGGAGACAAACTATTACCACACACCTTTTTGTAATTGTACTCTGGGCTAACTCTTCCCCACCAACGCTTGCAAACGTTGTGTGATTTCACTCCGTCACGCTGAAAATTCATTATGGATTCTACTCTACAACTCCAAATACAAATACAACTAAAAAAACAATAATTAAATGCAGGAATACAAAAAAAGGCAATACCAAATGCATATTGGCAAATTTACAAAAAAAAAAATATAAAAGTATTTTTTTCAATATACAACACACCTTTTCTCTACTCTACTATTCTCTGCACCCGCAAATTGAAAACCTTCTGTGTTTTCGCGGCCAATCGTCACCAAAAATCCAAAATGTTTTCTCCCACTGTTGGCCAAAAATACAAAGTGTTTTCGGAGACTAGACAAATGCAGCAACCTTTCGCGTCATTTTAACGATGATATCATGCTCAGTTTTTCTCACCGCCTCAACCAAGACTTTGTGCCCATGTTTGCTAACTGTACTTATTGTGGTTAACGTAACACTCACTGTGACTGGTTTTGTTTCCCCAAACTGTATGCACCGACCCCTAGATGACTGCAGACTGTAACATAATTTGTTTGCAAACGGGCGGTTACATGACCAAATTGTTGTTTGTTTAACGCCACTTGAGATCCGTTTGACTGCAATGTGTTGGCGACAGTCATTTCATTGAGCTTTTCAGACTTTCCCGGCCTACTTCTTTGTCCCTTCTCCTACGCTTTGTCCCCGACAAAGCCTGTCAAAATTGTACCCTACGTCCTGTCACCACCTAGAACGCCTGCATGGTCATCCATTGCCATCCATGTTACCATCCATTAATTTATGTTATTTTATGTATGTATGTTGCAATAAAGTGTACATCTGGTGCAATCTATCGAGAGCTTAACCGCGTCCTTTTTTTGGTACCTGATGCATTCTTTGGACGCTTTTTGCGTAGGATAGACGACTCCAAAGTTTAATGGGATCAGACTTTTAAAGATTAATAATTGTCTCCAGCTACAACAATAGAAACTTAGGTTAACAACCAATAGCAAATTGTTGTTTTAAAACAAATTTTAATTAAAAATTGTACATATTTATTTAAATATTGGCATTGTGAAAAAAATACACCTCAAAGATGATGTTGGCTAAGAAGCAAAGATTACATAAGAATAGTAATAAGCAAACCTTCGTCACTGTCTTCCAAAAAAGCGTACATGTGTACCTTCATTACTGTCTCTAAACAAGAGTGGTGGTGTGCCTGATAGATACAATTTTTCAATAATTCTTTTGAATACACTTAATGCTTTCCAATCTTCACCTTTCTTCACAGTAGCTATAAGCCCCTTATGCACTACAGCATTTCTGATCTTAACCTGACTGCCATCCAATTTCTTGCCATGATGATACATTTCTTTTGGGCCTGTATGTAGAATTGTAACTAACCAATTTCCCTGTAAAAGAGTATGACCAAGACCTTCCAGATAAGCACGATTAGACGCCACAAGTAAAACACAAATATTGATGGCAGTCAATGAGGGTCGCATCTCCAGGGATGCCTCCAGGATACCATTCTCATTCATATGAATTTCACCAACTTCATCAGCACCGATCAGCCCAGTAAACAAATTTGCATTTAATCTTGACGCTGCTTCATCCACTGCCTCCCTTAGTATAATGGTTAACTCTGACGGTAGTCTCTGCAATATTTTTAAAGTTATATTGTTACAAATATGTTTTCAGAACAATAAGCTGAATAATGAGTAAAGCCATATTTTATAGCAGATAACCCATAAAAAGCAAATGTAAAACTGCAGCACTATATTATTTTATTATAGATCAAAACAGAATGAAATGAACTGTCACAGAATTTGTGTAAATTTCCTTCTATCTCCAGCTCAGCACCTACCCAAAACAGAGCTTTATTTTCCTATATACAAAATAGCCACCCCATTGCCCAACTAAACACCACTCAAAAGAAAATTGACAACAGCCAGTAAATAGCACCCACAAAACTGCCCCAAAACAACACTTACACCACCAAAAAAATACAAAGCCAGTAAATAGCACCCATAAAACTGCCACAGAAGAAAAGACTAAAAATAGAAGAAAATGGATCCTGCTGGAAACTGAATCTAATTTGCCATAAAGGCTAATCACCATCTCAACATAAATAATAGTAACAGAAAAACACATATTATTAGATTGGTTTGTAACTCACAGCAACAAAGGAGACAAGAATAGCAAAGACCAGGTTGAGGCAGTTCGTCTCATTCTCCCCACATTTTAAAAAAAAACTTAACCTCCTGGTTCAAAAGAACTGGACTATGTTGACACCAGTATTAGAGTGTAGACCTTCTAGTAGTTTCATCTTCA
Source organism: Thuja plicata (assembly GCA_018584345.1). Taxonomy (NCBI): domain Eukaryota; kingdom Viridiplantae; phylum Streptophyta; class Pinopsida; order Cupressales; family Cupressaceae; genus Thuja; species Thuja plicata. The sequence continues at coordinate 613,388 of MU217961.1, read as the reverse complement.
AAGTATTCTTTTGGGATCCCTTCTCACAATTCAAGCCACCACTAAAGCTTCCACCTCATGTTGTTCTAGGAAAAGTTGCACGGTATCGGATATGGATACGGCTATTTTTAAGACCCCCAATATGAATATGGTTGGATACGACATTAATAAAAAACACATAAACATATATTTAACACAATTTTCTAAGGTATTAGAGCAGATTTTCATTACTTTAAAAACAATATAGACAAATAAATGCTACATAAATAATTAAAAGTTAATTTAACACTTCACAATATACAAAAATAGTAGAGTTGCATTGGAAAATAACCCAAAAAAATGGGTCGCTGAAATTGAAAAACATTTCTTTTGTCTTTCTCATTTGGTGTAGGTTTTGTTTATAACAAAAAAATTTAAAAATTGCATAGATGAAGCTTTTCTAAATTAAATCTAGGAAGATTTACATCAGATTTTAAAAAAATCAAAGCGCCATATTCGGCACAGTTGGAAAATTAAGGTTTTTTGGGCACACATGGGTACGGTATTTGACGTGTATCCGGGCCGTATCGGATACGGGGATACGCGAGCCCAAGGAGGGACAGAGGAGTTTCTGGCTACTCTGCTTCTAGGATCAGAAATCCAGTGCTGAATCAACTATTCAGTTGGACCAGTAAAGCTAGGCAAAGACCCTAATATAGAATCAGCAGAATAATCACTACTGCAACTATTAATAGACTTAAAAGTTTCTTCTCATTCCAATCATACTTCACAATTCACCTCACTGCTCTCATAATGAGTTAGGCAATCACTTTTGACTAAATTTTTTATCACATCCATGGAAGATTTTTTATAATCCTGATCATATCCCCATAATCACTATTTCCTTCAACCCCATTACAGTCAACTAAAACTTTATCAAACTTTTGAGGTTCATCTATAATCTTGTTAGTTGGATCTCATTGCAACTCCACATTAAATTTTGGTTGTATCTCACTCTTCAAATAATTTGTCCCTTTTACTCTCAATTTTCCTTCAGATTCTATCTTGGCTTATTACCTAGAATTCATTGTTCTCTTCAAGCTCAAATCTAGCTTCTATTGTAAGAGGCAAAGCTACCACTTATAATGTTCCTTCCTCTTTCCATGGTTTTAAGAGTTTTTTTCCTTCCTTCATGCTTAACCTCATAGGTATCGTCTCTACCTCAGTAGATTACATTCTGCTGATATTCCCAAGGCCTACCCAGCAAGTGACATGCATACATTGGCACCATAATACAGAGCACTTCATCTACATATGGACCAGTTTTGAAGGCAGAAAGGCATGATTTATCCACAAGTAGACTATGACTTTTCTTTAACCAAGAAATCTTAGGGGTTAGCTTTTGGAATGCAAGCAAACTGTAATTTATCAATTTTTTCTATACTCACTAGATTTTTGGTAGATCCACTATCTATGATCACCTTACACATCTTGTCCTAACATTTAAATTTGTTTTGAAGACACTCTTCCTCTTCCAATCAGATTTAGGACTTTCTTTCTCCCTAGATAGTATTCTTCTCAACATTAGGTTCTCTCTTAACTCTTCTTCAATCACTTTTGTCTGGGGTTCTTCTTGGGCCACCATCACCTTTTGGGGTTTTGAGGGCAGTCTATGGCCTTATGGTTTTCATTACAGATAAATCATCTCAAGGGCTTCCAATCTCCAAAAGATTGACGCCCTCCTCCCTTGCCTCCAAATCCTCCCCTTACTATGAAGTCAACCTTCATATTCTCGCCTTCTAGTTCTTCACTCATGGTAGATTCTAAAGAAACACCTGTCCCTTTATTTTTATTTCTATCACCCCATTTATTCACTCGTGTTTTTTGTGTGTTCAATTTCCCCTCTATCTTCAAAGCAGATTTATAAACCTGATCTATAGTAGGAACTTTCACTAATGCAAGCTCATCTTGAAGTTGAAACTTTAGTCCATTCACATAGCGGGCAGCCACTTGCCCTTGACTCTCATACATATCCATCTAAATTTGAAGCCTCACAAGTTGTTCAATATAAGTCTATTAATTGATCCATTTGTTTAAAATTTTGAAATTTTTCAAACAATTTCTGTTGGTAATTTGAGGGCAAGAATCAAGCTCTCTAATGTTTTGAGATCTTAGGCCAATGTTTAAATTTCTTTTCCGTTCCTTGTCTTCTTCTTTAACTTTGCACATTTTTCCACCATTGGAAAATGTGCGAGTTAATTTGAAGGCAGTAATTTTTACGCTTTTTGGATCATCTTCGTCCATGTCTTCCATCTCAAAGCACTCAACACCTACATCAAGACTAGGAATATATCAGGGTTGAACTCACCTTTAAAATCTGAAATATCCAGCTTTACTTCGGAACTTAGTTCAGTCAATGCTTCAATAAGCCTCTCCATAGGGTCTAATACCCTAGCAACATTAACTAAGTTGTTTGGTTCCTCTTTGGACTTGTCCAGTTGTAATCTGGTTTCAAGGGCCTCTATCCTTCTGAACGCTTCACTAGTGTTCCTTTGAGGACCTGCATTCCTCCTGCTCCTTGTTTTCACTCAGATTCCCCTCTACCAATCGTGGATTGCTCTGATACCAAAAAATGATGCAGATGAAGCCTTATGCTACTGCAAATCAGCTCTTATAGAAGTCTAAGGATTTTATTACAAATATGTATTTATAACTAGAAAACTAAATAATGAATAGAGCCACTTTTTTATAATGGAGAACCAATAAAAAATAATGCTAAAACTACAGCATCATAATTTTATTATAGATCAAAACAATATAATAAACTAAGTTACCAGATTCTTCTAGAAATCGGTCCGGCCCAAATACGGGTCCTGATGCGGTTCACCCTAGGTTCGAACAGGGTCCTGCAAAAACCCTGTGGGTTCAGCACGGAGAATTAGTGAAGAATTTGCGGACTTAGTGAAGCATTAGTGAAGAATTTGAAGACTTTTGATGATATTTGATCAGTGATGGCTGATTGTTAAAGCTGACATGATCATTTTTTAACTGAAACATTGATATGGTGGCATATATTGGCATTTTGCTATGTTATTTGGACTAAAACATTAATATATATGGTGGTCTATTTTGTTATGTTACTTTACTATTAGCATAGTGGTGTATTATGAACTTATTTGCTGCTGCATATATGCACATATTTTTTATTTTTATGTTTTGTACGGACAAACCCTTAGTAAACCCGAACCCCCCAAGAAAATTTTGATTGAAGCTGTGAACCTGAATCTTGAACCCAAAACCGAATCCGAACTGGGACCGACAACTTGGATAATAAATTGTCACAAAATTTGTGTATTCAATATCCTTCTATCTCGAGTCCAACACCTACCCAAAAAAGAGCTTTATTTTCCTATATAAAAGATTAGTAACCCCCCACAACAAAGACTGCTAGCTCCAACATGAAAAAAAATTAACAGCCAATAAATGTCTTCAACAAAACTGCCTAAGAAAAAAACGATAAGACTAAAAATAGAAGAAAATGGGACCTGCTAAAAACTGAATCTAATTTGTCATAAAGACTCCATCTCACTACAAATAATAGCAACAGCAGTAAAATTCCTATTGTTAGATTAGTTTGTAACTGCCAGCGCCAAAGGAAACAAGAAATAGCAAACACCAGGTTGAGGCGGTTCACATCACAATATCTCCGATGCTAGACCTAGCATTCCCAGCGTATCCTTTAAGGTCCCAAATTGTCATGCTTAGTGTGTGGTTTCACAAGCTCTCTACTCTTATCAATATCATTTGAATGCTGATATCTAGATTTATGTTTCCTAGGTTCTTCCAACAATGGACTCAACCCTGCTATTGTTCATATTAGAAAACAGGACAAGAATGCTATCCCTTGGGAAGATATGCTAGCACTTACCTTTTTTAGAAGTTGATCCATTGAAAACCACCACCTAGATAAAATCTACCAAGCTTCAATACTAAATCTGTACTGTTGAAGACTCTGCAACCAAGGAAGCTCAATTTTGTGTTCATTTGCACTTCGCGGAGATAGGAACCATTTTTTCAGTCTTTCTCAAGGAGCTCGATGGTTAGCTCTCTTTTGAATCAAAATGGCCCATGTTTGCCTTGCCTCTTTGTCTGACATTGCAAGAGATTTCATTCACCATCATAAAATGAACATTCAAGCTCACAAGATGTCTTTGATCCATCAAGAAACTCTCAATTCTTGCTTTGAATTGGTGTATTTCAAGCTTTTAGGGATTCAGAGATGGATTTGTGACTTCCTCCTTACTTTAAGAGAGCTTAAAGATATGCTCTCTATTATGGCTAATGTCAAATACTCATGGCACTACCAAGATTGTACACAGAATGCAAATAGAAATATAGAATTCAGAATATATTGTTTTCGAGTTTGTTAATCAATACTAAACTCCTTATTTTGATCAATCACAGCTGCATTGCAGCCCTGGTCATTAAAGCATTCAACGTATCTGCAAGTGAAAATTGTTTTGAGTATCTAGTTTCATTCATATCTCAAGTGTGCATATTGTACATCTCTTGAAAGTTTGAAACATATGGTTATTTATAAATTTAAAGTTCAAATCGACTGAAAAACTTTTAAGCAAAAATACAATTGACTGTTAGCTCCATGCTTCCATACCAAAATAGTACTATTGACTGTTATCTCCACCCATTTTCCAGATGTTGGAATCAACTTGAAAATCAGATTTGTAGGATCTGTATTTTAAAATTTAAGACTTTCGCAATGTCTCACTGTTAACTGGCAGGGCACTACGAAAATTGAATAATCTTGACTGCCAGAAAGTTTGGTTAATATGTTACCATTTTGATTATGATCGTGAGAAGGCATACTACACATTTCAGATATTACCGTCATGTCAAAATGTCACGTGTATTGGCCACATTACTACTTAAAATGAGATATGATATATAACAAAGATATGGTGTATTGGTTGTATTATAATTAAAAGGAGATATAATAGATATTACAAAGATGTGGAAGCAAATGATAACTCAATCATCAATCATGTCACTGCCAGACAAAGAGATGGATGTTTTTTATTAGATAAGCAGGGATTTCGAAAGGGCCATGATCCCTTTCACAAAGAAAAGATGAAGCATTCAGCTGAGCAAAACAACAAACAGCAGCCAAAGAACAGCAACTACACAACAAAAATCAAGGCAAAACAAACTAAATAGCCCCAACAAAAGACAGGAAGACCCACCAAAAATCAAGGTGGTTTGAAAAAATGTTCCAAGGAGCTTTGCTTTACCTCTGAAATAGGGTCCTTCTCCACAAATCTAAATTTATTGTGTCAAAGAGGCATCATAAAATCATTGGCAGGACCTTCCTCCAACTCCTTTGTAGAACTGTCCATAGGGGGTTTCCTTTTGATATCAGCTTTCTGAACCTCCTAAACAGAGGAAAAAGAAGACTCCATGGAAACAGGGATTTGCTCCTTCACTTTCCAAACAAAGTGCAGATTCTTACTTTTCAAACAAGTGGTGGAGGCATGTCCCACTTTACCACAAGAACAACAAATAAACAGGGAGTCCTCAAACTCAATTTGCTACACCCACATACCAAATAAAGAGGCTATGGTAATATGAGAAGAAAGCACCTGATCTTTCTCTACATAAACACAAAATCTCGCAAACAGCAACTACTTCATAAGTTTCAAGACCTTATCCATAGCACAATATTGACAAAATGTCAAAAAGAGTTGGCAATAATCCTAAAAATGTTTTCAATCCAAAATTCCAAAGGTAGCCTTGGCAAACGAACCTAGATAGGAAACTTGAGAGTTTCCTTTTGAGGGTTGAAACTAAGATACCAACTTCGAATACAAAGACCATTCATGCCCAAAAAACAAGGGCCATCATAAAGAATCCTAAAATAATCCTCCACACAAAAAAAGGAAAAGAGAAAGAAACATTGAACATCGTAGTTACCTCAGCTTGTCACTAAGCTTCCAAGTCCAAAGAATCCATCTACGCACAATGTGGATATTGGGGCGATTACCACAAAATCTCCCAACAAGAGACCTCTTCAACCAAGTCATCAACTCATTAAGAAGAGAATCAGGAACAAAGAGTTTAAAGTGACCTTCCTACATTACCTCTGAAGGCTCCCTGAAACTCAAATAGAAAGATTGTCTTAAAGGAAACTTTGGGGACAAGACATCCTTATCAACCGCATCACTCACCATAGCACAAGGTTCCAACAACAGCAGGAAGAGGGGAAGCAACAACCATACCTCTAGCTTGAAGAGTAGAGACTTGTTCCAAAGCTAGAGGAGAAGGAGCAACATCCTTAGGACCAGAAATATTCCACTCAACTCTGCCAAGAGAGGAGACAACAAGCCTAGAAACAAACTCAAGATTATTCTTCAAAATATTCTCTAAAAAATTTGGGGTGGAGGACAACAAACCACCTCATCCTCCACTACCTTAGACTAAGACCCATTTTCATCCAGAGAAAAAGAGGAAAAAGACCTTGTTGGAATCATTTGTCATTAAGTCAAAAGCTCGAACTCTCAACGCCCGATACAAACGCCAAATTTAACCCAACCACAGGAGGTGGTGAAGCCATGTCACGAGTCCCCAAGGAGGTGTTGACCACCAAGTCAACAATCTCCCACTCAGCATCAACTAAGCCTTCAACACCCACTGAAGGGAGACTCAAACCTTGTGACCCAAGGCTCTAATACCAATTGTTGGAATCATTTGTCGTTGTGCCAAAAGCTCAAACTGTCAATGCCCGATACAAACACCAGATTTAACCCGACTCATGGGAGGCGGTTAAGCCATGTTACAAGTCCCCAAGGAGGTGTGGACCACCAAGTCAACAGACCTATCCACTAAAATGAGATTCAAATCGAAGGAATATCTCCCAAAGAAGGTGAGAGAAACCCTTTTTCAAACCCAAAAACTTACCACAATCAGAGGCTTCCAAATCAAGACTCGCAGCTCTCTTATTCATCAAATGAGCTTCCGATAAGATGTCCATAAGGAGCTCATTCTCCTCATCAAAAACATCAACCCCATCAAAAGGGGAAAAAATTAGAGAAGACAAAGGGAAAGAAAGATCTTCCAAAGAAATAAGAGCCTCCTTATTCCAAGAAGACTCCCACAGAGCTTCCAAATCTTCGAAAACACCCCCCTCCCTCAAGGAAAGAATAGCCAATAATCAGATCTGACACAGCAAACTCGCATCAACTCCTAGGTCTTCATCATTACGTCTACCCTCCCCAAAAACAGAAATTGCCTCCACCAAAGTTGAAGCATCAACAATGAGAACCTCCTCTCCATCGATTGCAGCAAACCCATGAAAGGCCTGCACAACATCATCTTCTTCATCCTCCTCTTTGTCCTCCTCAGAGTCTCCAGCAACTCCATTGCTAGAAGCCCTAGTTGCACCAGAAAGCGTCACCTTGCCCACCATAATCCTTTGCTAAGAAAACAAAAAACTAAAGAAAGCACCACAACTCGATCCCCAACCTAACCTACACACCAAACCGCCTCTACGCCCAAGTAGAAACAATGCCACTCACCCCTGAAAGCTCCCTCAAAACACAAAAAAAAAGAGGAATGGCGTGGCTACAAACCCCAAAACTAGTAAAAGCCTCACAACTCACCCCAAGAAAAACACCAAACAAAAATACCAACACAGTCCCTTCCCTGGCAAAACCAGACATAATGCCTCTAGTGAAGCCCAAATCACAACAAAAGAAAGGAAAGGGAATGCATTAAATTAATATCTTTCAAGAGATGTATGTTTCTAGTACCCTACAATTTGAATTGTCTAATATTGATGATGCATACATATTAGATGCACCAAATGATTATCTAGTTAATAAAGAAGTTGATTAGCCTCTACATCAACCTTCTTTTGTGGCTAGGTTTGGTTCAACGTGGTGCTAAATGGAAGAAGTGAGGAGTGATCACAATTCAATTGGCCTCTGTATCAACCTTCTTTTGTGGCTAGGTTGGGTTCAACATGGTGAGAAATGAAGAGAGGACTGATAACAAGTCAATTGACAATATTAATTAGCCCCATATTAGGCTCCAATCATTTAACAAATACAACATGAAAGGATTGTTTGACATGGGATTCTCTACTATATTCCCTACCAATGAAGCAAAATGGTTGTTGTTATGCATAAAGAGTATCTCTATACATGAAAATGCAGTCCATCTTATGAAGTATTATGATAAAAAGTTTAAAAGTTGACGACGATGGAATTGAACAACCTATTTTGTAAACCCACTAAGCCCAACCATAAGCCTTAGGTACACAAAGTAAACCAACATCATCCAATAGAGGACTTCCTCAAGAATGCATAAAACATAAAATAAAACTAAAACAAGTATACCAAATGCACTCAAGAGATGCTTGACTCCATTGTCTTCCTATCTTTCCAAGATCTTGTATATGAAATGTTGGTGTTGGAGGCTATGGGAGAATGGAGGTTGGTTGATTGAATATGAAACTATGCAAATGATGGTATGGAGGCAATGATAATGATATGATGATGATAGGATGATAGCTATGGGCTCTCAAAGATCTCAAGTATGCAAGGGTACAAGTTCTCCAAAAGCTCAACTATACAATAGTTGATCAATCTCAAATGTGAGGAGAAAGTCTTGTTTATAGAAGTCTCATGAAAATCAAGGGCTACGATTAAGAGGTGCTGGGAGCATAAATAGAATTAGAGAGTAAGGATAATGTGGAGGATAATGAGTAGGTAGAGAATGTTGTGAATAAAGGAGATTAAGAGGCATTAGGAAATGAGTGGTTGAGATGAAGTGGTAGGTAGAGGAATATTGACTTTTTGGAAATACATCACAAGATACATTGAATCTAGACATGTGAAGGTGGAAAAGTCAAATGAAGAGACAAGCGCCATGTGTCAAAAGCTCAAAATTTGTGGAGTTGATCCATGTGAGCTAAGGTGATTGGTGGGATTAGAAAGAAGAGGATTAAATATACTTATAAAATAAATAAAGTTATTTATTCTATAAATAGGAGAAAAGGGAGATGGTAAATGGGTAATTAGATAAATAAGAATATATATTTTAGAATAGGAAAGGCTTAGTGAACTTGATAAATAAATAAGATTATTTATTTAAATAATAGAGGAAGAGGCTAATGAAATAATTAAATAATTAAAATATTCATTTCATTAATAGATGAACTTTACTGATTTCATGAGGACATTTTTAGGTGTCTACAGAAGTCGCCCTAGATATTGATATTTTTTATTGAGCTTGATGATGATACACCAAAGCCAATCAGCAACAATATGGAGAAAACGGCGCACTTGTGACAATTGTAGATTTGCAACAACATTTACAACTTCTCAATGACAAACTATATGACTAAATGATATGTTTTGAATTTTGATTATGAGAAATTAATATTTATTAGCATATCTGCAAAACTGAATTGCTAGATATGATAACACAATTAGGATGCCTTAATCTTTTTAATAACAATAAATCACAAAGTGACTTGATATTCATCGACTCAAGCCCCAATAAATTCAAAGAATGCATATAGTGGAGAAACATAAACATAGTTTAAAATCCTCATATTGTTGCTATGTAAATAGAACATCACTTGAAAAAAAAAATATCATCAAGTCCTTTTGAAGCATTTTTTAGTGAAAGAAGTGGTGGAAAAGGATTTAGTTAAAATCCATATGGTTGTTAATATGTTGTGTATGTTATAAAATATATAGTGTAGCTTTATTAATAGTGTATATTGCTCTTGAAAAATTTCATTTGATGAACATTTGGCCATATAGATAGATGATACACAAAACGTAAATATATTAGATCGAAATAATTAAAGTGAGCTTGCAAAAGTAAATAATTTCTATAAGAAATTCATTAGTGAATGTAATTCGTTCAAAAGTCATGACATAAATATTCATGTAGCATGGTCTATGGAGAAAGGTCTTTAATCTAAGTTACTGGGTACACCCTTAAGGCGTCCTGTACTCATATCAGGAACGTCCGAGCATGGGTTTGTCCAGGGGTACGCCTAGGTACACCCTGGGTATGTACCTGGGCATCTTGGTACGCTCAGGTACATACTTGAGCACACCCAAAGGCACTAAGTGACAAAAAGAAAGGAAAAAAGATAATTTTTTACTCTCATTTTGCTAGTTAGTGGGATCCCTTGTCATATAAGAAATTTGATTACAATGAGAGGGTCTAGGAGTGGAGACCGAATCAAGAACTTAGACAACTATATCACTATTAAATGCCAATTGATAAAGATAAATATTTAATATTTAACTATCAATTGACATTTGATATTTATCTTTATCACTTTGGCATTTGGCATTGATCAGTGATGAAGTATCATAGTACATACTATCAAATGCGTTTGGTTTTACAATTCTATATATTTCTTTAAATTTCTTGTATGTAATATATACAATCCTGATTATGCCCAATTAATCCTGAATCCTAGAGCCGGCCACTTTATTCCCTAGAAAAATCTTGATTCATGAAAAAATTGTTGACCAAATGTTGACCCAATTCTCAATGACCTTTTTGCATTTAAAGTGCATTAAAATCGCATTAAAATCCCTAAAAATGGCAAAAAAACATAAAAAATCATTGCAAAAACCTATGAAAACCTACAAAAAACTTACAAAATTGATGAATCACTTAGAAATAGGGTTGATTCTAGGACGAAAGTGAAGTCAATGTGGAATCGGCGTGGAAACAATTTTTTATTTTGTTCCTTTGGTTTTCTTTCCGACCTCTAGAAGACCCTAAACAGAGGAACAGGAGGAGCAATGGCGATCATCAACCAAATTCGAAAGGGCCTCAATCATCCTAAATTGTGGAGGCATGTGAGATAGTGTCAAGGCAGCTAATGAATTTGCTATAATTCACAATTTCAATATGACCCGAGCTCTCTACATGCCTCGCCCCATAGATTTTGATGTGATCAAATATATAATTAATATTACACACTAATTTTAAAATTGTAACTATTATGCACTATTATAGATGGCCCTTTAACGGGGAAGCAACGAACCCCTATAGTTTATAATTAATATTATAAAGTAGTTACAAAATTTAAATTATTGACTATTAATATACATTAATAGTTATATAATAAATTAAAAATAATGTAAATTTTATAATGTATATATTAAAATATATAATTAATATATTCAGATTTTAATATATATATATATATATATGTGTGTGTGATTTTTAAATTATAATTAATATATTTAATTTCATCATTAACATTGGTCTCCAACTAAAATAGTAGTTGCCAAAACTAGTGGCTTGCTAATCATTTACTTCAACTAAACAAATGTCTTTTGTTGAATTCTACCGCATATAAAGGACTTACCAATTGCCATTAAAAATATAAAGCATTCCAATTGCGGAATATGATTTGATAAGCTTTCTCAAATATTGAACTACCCCTACAAAACTCCTTGCCTCAATCACAATGAAAGTCTTGGAACACTCCAAAATGGTTTCTACTTTTAATAAATTTCACTTTTGATAAATTCCTTGTAACATGCCAGGTAAATTTTAAATGAACTAGAACAAGAAAACTAAGTTGTGGACAGAAAACAGCAATAATCTTTTTTTTTAAAACATGAAAGCATCATATTGATAGAATCTTTTTCTTAACAAAGTATCTACTTACAAAATTTATCAACTTGCATCCAATAAAATTAAGTAATATCCAGTTTTCAGTTTCCTTCATAAGCAAAATCGTTTAACACATGAGCATAACCAAGGCATAGGAATACATACATGCTTCTCGTTGTTAAGGTAGATGCTGAGAGAAGAAGCTGGAATAAGATGCTGAAAAATCAGGAAGGAAAAAGGTATCATCAGGGCGTTTATCCTCCCAACCATGGATCAACTGATCCTACCCTGCACATTTCTATTGAAATAGCCCGGCCCTCCACAAGTAGGAGCATGGTCATGGTAAATACTCGGAACTGGTGTAAGGTTCCTACGGACGTAATCGATCAACCCTATAGCTTCTGCTAACATGGTTGTCTGCTGACTACATCTGTATCTGGTCCCTTATTCTAACTAGTACCACATCTCGGTAGTATCCCCTTGGCCAAGGAATTTAATCTACATGGTTAGATCATGTAGCTAGTCTCACACCCTATCCATCACTTCAGTAATAGTATTATTCTTATTTTATAATCTAATTCTGTTCTCTTACCCATGTCCTAGGTAGCTGACTACAGTTACAATGTTTCCAGGTAACTAATTATCAGTTAAGACCCTTCTGAACAAGAAGGCACAACCAGGAAGTTGCTTGCGGTAAAGACTGGAGTAATTCAGAATTCAGTTCGAATAGTTGAGAAAACTATTTCCTTCTAATTCAGATGTTACATAACATTAGGAACCAAATGACAACTTCCAGCTACAAGGACCACAGAAACAAGAAGGAAGAACATTATTATTTATGTTTTGTTGGCTAATCCATCCAGAATTAAGAAGACGGAATACGTCTTACGCACCTGCATAGAACAGTTCCTACACCGCAAGGAACAGAGGAATGGTATAGGGTCCTACTGCAACAAGAAACACTATGATGCAACAAAAGCTATCGGGATACTGGAACCACACGTAGGAGTGGACAATCCTCTCGCCTCATTCAGCATAAAGAATGTACATTCATTTCACTATACTCAACTAGAATAGTTGTCGTATGAGTCATACTATCACAAGGAAAGAAAACATTTCACTATAATCAGCTAAGAATAGCTGTCGTTTAAGTAATACAATCACAAGGAAAGGAAACGTTACATTATACTCAGCTAAGAATAGCTGTCATTTGATTCTTACCATCACAAGGAAAGAAAACGTTACATTATATTCAGCAAGAATAGCTGTCGTTAAATTCCTACTATCCCAAGGAAAAGAAAACGTTACATTAAACTCTGTTAAAGATTAAACTGTCGTTTTATTCATACTGCACAAATCATCACAGACATTTCATTCCACAGAGCAGGAAATGATGAGGGATAAGGATTAAGGAAGGACGGACATGCCTGTTGCAGGGCAAGCAGTCAGTCGAGCTCCTGTGTTTTTCCTTCTACCTCCTACTCCCGTTCTCCTTTCCTTTTTCCTCGACTCCCATCTCCCCTATTCACTTCGCGGAAAGACCCTTAACCCACTCCACTTCGGCGGTTCTAGCAACTGCCCGCGCAAGCTGGAGTGACTCAGCTTGTCACTCTGCCACCATCCTATATCCTATGCCCGACATACGACAAGGACATTCCTTCTTTCAAAAGAACGGCTTGCCCGGAGATGTTATTCTCCAACCATTAACAAGAAGGATGGACTTTCGCGAACTAAGGTTGAGATAGGAAGAAAAAATTAAAAAAAATTAATCGAGATGAAAACACCGAAAGAGTAAGAAAAGGCCCCCACCCAAAAGACAACACCCGAGTTATAAGTGATGAAAAGCGATGAAAGTCTAACGAAGGCTAGGAGTTAGAATTAAAGTCACGATTCTATGTTAATAAGGTGGCAAGGGTAGCTCAAAACGTAAGCACTACGCTACAACCTCAACTAGGGACCTTGGCCAACATGGGGGTTCCTTTACTCATAGTACTAGAAGGTCACCAATGTTCATTCTAGTTTACCATGAACATGCTCCTTCCTCTTTCCCAATGATACCTCTTCCCCTTCCGGGCTAGTTGGTCCTGCATCCACTTGCAAAACAATTTGTAGTTAATTCCTTGTCACGATAATTACTCCTAATCAATAATACCAAGTGAAAAATACGAGAAGATAATTAAATCTAGTGTTCCAAATTTGATTACTTAGTTTCATCTAGGAATTCTCGTACTAACTAATTCATCTTTTAGTAACAAGACTTTTCACATTTGCTTAACATAATTGAATTGTTAATTTAGGCGCCTAACCATTAAGTACATACAATACTAGAAACCATTTAGGCACAATGTAATACCAGATACCATTTAGGGCTTAATACAATACCTGAAACCATTTAGGGCACAATGCGATACCAGATACCATTTAGGGCTTAATACAATACCTGAAACCATTTAGGGCACAATGCGATACCAGATACCATTTAGGGCTCAATGCAATACCAGAGGATGTTACATTCCTCACAGTAGTTCAATCGTTGTCTAATAAATTTTGATCTCAATTAGTTCATAGGCTTAGCTAATATTTGATCTTAGACTTAAACAACTATTTGTTGACTGCCCTCTTTAAAAGTCTGATAGAGATTTTCACACCATCGCCCCATTGCAAATGGGGACCCCCTCTTTTTGCTTTAGTAGCAGTAGTGGTCTTAGGTGGTCTTAGATGGTCTTAGTTGGTAACGATTTTCAAGTCTCCAAGTCAAAAAGAGTGAGTTTGAGCAATTTTGGCCTGTTGGGAAGTCAAGTCTGTTTAGAATGTGAGTGAGAGCTAGGCTAAGTCTATCAGAGATATGGAGTTGAAATCAAGTGATTTGTGATGAAATGAGTTTAAACCTTTTGAGAATCCTTGTTCCAGCTTCAATTTGACATTAGAAAGCCAGGATAGGTTGTAGAAGGTAACACTACTGAAGGCATGTTGAACCCTGAAATTTGGTTAACTCTAGAATTTTTTAAAAACTCCCAAAATCTAGAATCTTTATTTAAACTCCTATGACGTTGAAACCTATCTCAAACATCCTGACAGTATTTATATAAATATGACTTAAAGTATAAGTAAATGTAACTTATACTTAAATGTTATATTTATATAAATCCTCCCGCCCCTGAGCTGAAAATGACTAAGTATGGACACTAATGGTACAAGAGGAAATACTTGGAAGTGGCAGAATTCCGCGACCCCAGAGGATAAAATCCTCTTCCACCTAAGACTTTTGCCTTACATTTTTTTCTTAGAAACATAACTCTCTCACTTCCAACTTGGAATGATCAAGCAAATTGAAAGATCCGAAGTGATTAAACAAGTTTTGAAGACAATTAGAGATGGCGGAAAATGAGGTTAGATGAGGAAAAATCCTCAAGGCTAGCGGAATTCCACATGCCTTGAGGAACCAAGGATTCCTCTCATCACTGAAAATCCCACCCAGCTAGAGATCTCTTGCCTCATGTTGATGTTGGAAACATGTCTTGAGCGTGGAAGGGTGAAAGAAATGAGTGAGGTATGTGAGGATTGAATAAGTTTGAAAAATGAAGAAAGAGGAATCCTCAGGAGGAGGCGGAATCCGCCTACCTCCTAGGATTCACAATCCTCTAATGCCTGATAATTCCACCCCAAGCAAAATCCTCTCCATGTTCGGATTTCCGCCTAGCAAGAGAACAAAATCCTCTCTCATGCCAAATTCCTGCCCAGCTGCTTGAGATAATCCCCATGTATAGGGAGATTCCGCCTTAAAGGTAATCTGGTTTGATGAATTGTCTTTAGTCTCCAAATAAATGAAAGGGAAGAAAATGATGAATGTGATAAAGGTTGATATGAGAATTTGAAGGTTGAGAGTGGAATTTGAACAAAATTCAAGAGAATTCCTTGAGGGCTGGCGGATAAAATCCTTTGACATGTGAAATTTCCACCCCAAATAGGAACTTGACCAAGCAGCAAATAGGGGGGGCGATCTTGTTAAGGAATGTTAAACATTTAAAAAATCCTTCAAATCCTTAATACAAGTCGGCCTACAGGGCTGAAAAGCATTCAATCTAAATGATTTTTTTTCATTGGCTAATGAGGCTAAGTCGGCCTTCATAGAATGTTGTGCCTCTTCAAACCTCAAACGCCTATATAGGAGAGGCTATTCAGTTCATTTCAAACCAAAAACAGAGCAATTCCATCTCTGCTCTAAGACAGCGAACTACTCCTAAGAAACAGTGAATTGCATCATTGATTAACAGCGAAATCCTCTTGGATTGGAAGCAATTTTCTCCATGGCAACAACATATCAACATAAGGAAAATAAAATTTCTTGAAGGGCAATAAATCTGTGTTAATTGGATCAGATTTCTTCCCAAAAATCAGAGAGAAAGGTGGTAGGAAAGACTAAAATCTGGATGTTGTACTGAAAAATCCATGTATTTTCCAGATTTTCACATAACACCATTTTTAGATTTGCAAAAGGGAAAGAGTAGTTTACTTTAAGACTAGAAGGAATCCATGATCAAAGGCCTTTATTTTGATATTAATGCAATTATTTTATGAAAACATTCAGATTTCACTTCATCATTCATGAGCTTAATGCTCTCTTGTTTTGCAAGGTAAACCATTCGAGGAGAAGCCAGGAAGGCTTGGAGGGCAAGGAGATGTTCGAAACTTCAAGTAGTGAGATCAAACTCAAGATTACAAGCAAGAAGGATGCTCGAAGACTTCAAGTGAGAAGGAAATTCAACCTCAAGGTTATCGAAGGACAAATTCAAGTCAAGATTCAAGTTTGCAAGTGCAAGAGCAAGTTCAACTCATGGCAATGAGAAAATTTCCAAGAAAGAGTGTGAAGAAAATTTGAAAAGATGAAGCAATTTGGTAATGTGCCATCACTGTTGAAGGCTTGGCAATATTGAGTATCAAGAGATATTCTCCCTTCACCAAAGGATTGATCAAGTCTATAGGATAAAGATGTTGAGGCGGCACCTAGTTGTCTTCTACCAATCAGAAAAGTTACATAGCACAGTCAATCATATTATGCCAAGTGTACAATTTTCTCATTGGCTTTCAAAAACATTGTAATTTTCTTATTGGCCCACAGAGTGGTGCCTTCATGTAATTGGTTGATAGGGTGGCTGTTGGATGATATCAGTTTTGGGCATTGATCATGCTGTTGATATTCATGTTTTGTCACTGATGTCAACATATGTTTCTGTCGAGAGGACAGACTAGTTACTTGACTGGCAGAAGTGTACGGACACTGTACGGATGATTCAGATCGATCGAAGTTGGATTTATGCAGAAGAATGTGTGTTGACCTTATTCCTAAGGTCGCTTGGCTTTATGTTGCATATTACGGATGTTATAGTTGATTTGGTGAAGACTGGTTTCTGGACTGTAACTGTGATGTTGTACAGAGAAGGTCTCTGTATTTTGGGTATATCTTTCTGCCAAAGATATTTCAGATGAAGCGAGCTTACTGGTGGACAGCCGACATATATTGGAATAATGGGTTGAGTTCGATTGTTGTTTGATGACTGGTGACGTCAGTTGTGGCATGTATTCTGGAGAAGACCTATTTGGTGGCCGACTTCAGACATGTAGTGTATAAAATTAATTGTGAGCGTGGATTACGAATCTGGAAGTATAAGTGATGGATTATATTTGATGTTTACTTGTTATAGGTACCCTGTGTATCTTAGCAAGGGGTTATATAATTATTTGTATATTGGAAAGCCTTAATTGGCCGACCTGATTGATTATTTGTATATTAGGAAAGCTTAATTGGCCGACCTAATGAATTATTGTAAGAGGGTATACATGAGTGATCTTTTCTTTTGAAAAGATGTGACAGAGATTGAAAAGGAAAAGAAGTGAAAGTTGCGAGGCTTGTTTGACTACTAGATGTAGAGCAAAGTTTATGAGAAGAGTACTTCATTGGAACTGACCAAGCAAAGACAGTTGCTATCAGACAGTTCACTGGATTGTGTATTTGCAATACACTTGTTCGGATTGTGAATCCTTGAGGGTGGCTTTAACCTTCTTTGGGCAGTGTGCCAGGGCAGTGAGCCTACTATTTCTCTTGACTCCTAACAGGGACTATGTACTGTAATGTTGTAACAAGCTTCTAACAGGGCTAAATCTTTTAACAGGGATACTATACTCTCAGTACATTTTTTGTGGGTGCTAATTCCCACCGAGGCTTTACCTTTAACAGGGTTTCCTCGACAACAAATATTGTGTTATGGTGTTGGCATTTACTATGTTATCATTTACATTTGCAGATTTGGTTTATAAAATTTAAAGTTTAATAATCTATATTACAACTGATTCACCCCCCCCTCTCAGTTGTCTTGTGGACTGTTATTCCTAACAATTGGTATCAGAGCTTGTGGTCCTTAGAGAGAAAGTTTAACAGCTTGAGGTGATCATGAAGATGACTTACTATAGGAAGGATAGTCTGAAGTTTGATCCTGAAAACTTTGACAGTTGGCAGAACAAGATGAGAACACATTTGCTATGTCTGGGAATTGATTACTGGATGATCACAAAGAAGAATGAAAAGATAGCGACTGAGGATGAATTAGAAAAGGCTACTGAAGATCAGAAGAAGTTATTTTCATGTAGTATGGTTACAAGGGAATCTTTGATCAGCGCACTTTCAGAACGAGAATTCACTGAAGTAAAGGACTTGGATTCTGCACATGAGATCTGGACAAGATTGGAAGCATTATATATTGGAGATAAGTTTACAAAGCAGGCAAAGCTACAAAACTGAAAGACAAAGATGGAATCGCTGAAGATGAGAGAAGATGAGAACATTAGGGCATAAGAATTACTGAAGTGGTTACTGGTATTAGAAACTTTGGAGGTACTTACAGTGAGGAAGAAGTGATTGCGAAGATACTCAGATCTTTGACACCTGCATATAGAACCAAAGTACAAGCTATAAAGGAGATTATACCTTTGACACCGAACTTCACCAGAGAGATGTTGATAGGAAAGCTAACTACATTTGAGGCCACAGAATTGGGAGACACTTTACTAAAGTTGAGTCAGCATTCAAGGCAACTGTGTACAAGAACAAAAAGACCTTATCTAGAAATGCAAGCACCAGCAGTAATGACCTAAGGGAAGAACTTGGAGCCTATGCTGATGAATGGGAACAGATACAGAAAGAAGAAAGAAAGCTAGATGAAGTTGTGGCACTGATTGCTAGAAGAGAAAAGAGAGGTAAGGGAAAATTTGAAGGCAAATTAGCTTTGAAATGTTTTTCATGTAACAAGATTGGTCATTTTGCATCTAGATGTCCTACAAGAATTCCAAAGCACAAACCTAAGTTTTTCAAGTCTAAGTATTCAAAAGACAAGGAATGTTATTATGCTAGTGAGGGTATATCTGATGATGATGGTGACTATGATGAAATCGGATTTATTGCTATTAAGGATGATAAACCTATGCATGAAGAAAAAGCCTTAGTATCCCGTGTTGAAAAGAAATTTGAATGGGTTATAAACAGTGGTTGTTCACATCATATGACTGGAGATAAAAACAAGTTTGTGAGTTTGAAAAGACATAATGGTGGTGTTGTCAGATTTGGTGACAATACTCCTAAGCTTATTATTGGAGTTGGATCTATTTCTTTGGATGGAAAGACTAACACTGACAATGTATTACTTGATGGAAAATGCTCAAGAAAAAGCCTTAGTATCCCGTGTTGAAAAGAAATTTGAATGGGTTATAAACAGTGGTTGTTCACATCATATGACTGGAGATAAAAACAAGTTTGTGAGTTTGAAAAGACATGATGGTGGTGTTGTCAGATTTGGTGACAATACTCCTAAGCTTATTATTGGAGTTGGATCTATTTCTTTGGATGGAAAGACTAACACTGACAATGTATTACTTGTTGATGGACTTAAGCATCATATGCTGAGTGTTGGACAGTTAGTAGACAAGGGTTATCAAATTGAAATTCATTGATGGGAAATGCTCTATCAGAAGTAAAGCAGGAGACTTGATCGCATCTAGTACTAAATCTAGAAGTAATGTATTTGAATTGAACACATATGAAGCTTCTTGTTTTATTGCGAAGGTCGATGACAGTTGGTTATGGCACAGAAGATTTTGTCATGTTAACTTTGATAACATTATGAAGGCGAGTATAACAAAAGTAGTAAGAGATCTACCTAAAATTGTGAAGCCATCTAACACTGTGTAGAGAGTGTGTTATGGGGAAGTAGACTAGAAGCACTTTTAAAAGCAAAGCTTATTCAGCAAAAGGGAAGTTGGATCTGGTGCATACAGATCTGTGTGGTCCTACAAGAACAAGATCATACTGTGGTGAAAGGTACTTTATACTATTTGTAGATGACTTTTCTAGAATGATGTGGGTTACATACTTGAGAGAGAAATCTGAAGCATTTGACAAATTCAAGTTATTTAAAGCAAAAGTTGAGAATGAATCTGGTTTGAAGATAAAATGTTTGAGATCAAACAGAGGTGGAAAGTTTACATCAGACTTATTCAATTCATACTGTGAAGAGCATGGAATATACAGACAAACATCAGCTCCTAGAACTCCACAACAGAATGGGATAGCAGAGCGAAGAAACAGAACTATATTAGATGCTGCAAGAACTATGTTGCTGGAAGGAAATGTGTCACATGTTCACTGGAGAGAAGCAGTTGGCACTGTTGTGTACACCCTGAACAGAATTCAGATCAGAGAAGGTACAAGTAAGACTCCTTGTGAATTATGGTTTGATCATACACCTACTGTAAAATATTTCAGAATATTTGGAAGTAAATGTTATATCAAGAGAGATGATGAGATAGGCCAATTTGATGCTAGAAGTGATGAAGGAATTTTTCTTGGTTATTCCACTAAGAGTAAAGCATATAAATGTTTCAATCTGAGATTGAGAAAGTTGGTTGAAAGCACCAATGTGAGGATAGATGAAAAGTTTCAAATTCAGGAAAGGATATATGATTGTGGTCAGATTACAGAAATGAAAGAGGCTACTGCTGAACCTGGAGAACCTTTGATGATTGATAATGATATTGAAGATGAACAGACTGAAGCTACTGAGACACTGAGGACACCAAGGTATGTTAAGAAGAACCATCTTGAAGATCAAATTATTGGTGATGCAAGTAAAGGTATGATGACTAGATCTAGAGCTAGAGATGAAATCTATTTGATTTCTCAAGTTGAACCAAAGACTACTAATGAAGCATGTAGAGATGAATCTTGGACTAAAGCTATGGAAGAACTTGAACAAATAAAGAAAAACAATACTTGGGAATTGGTTCCAAGACCTAAGAACAAAAATGTGATTGGTACTAAATGGGTTTTCAGAAATAAGATGGATGAGGAAGGAACAGTGGTAAGAAACAAGGCTAGACTGGTATGTAAAGGCTATTCACAACAAGAAGGCATAGACTATGAAGAAACATTTGCTCATGTTGCTAGATTGGAAGTTGTGAGATTATTTCTTGCTTATGCTGCACATAAAGACTTTAAGGTTTATCAGATGGATGTGAAGTCAGCATTCTTGAATGGTGATCTAGAAGAAGTTTACATTGAGCAACCTGATGGTTTTCCTTTGACAGATGATGAAAACATGGTTTGCAGACTGAAGAAGGCACTGTATGGACTGAACAGGCACCAAGAGCATGGTATGCAAGACTGGACAAATATCTACTTCGTCTTGGTTTCGAGAAAGGTAATGCAGACAGTAATTTATATTTGAGAACTGATGAAGATGGAATCTTAATTATAGAAGTTTTTGTTGATGATATCATTTTTGGAGGCAATGATAAGATGAGTAAGAAGTTTGCTAAAGAAATGGAAAATGAATTTGAGATGTCAATGATTGGTGAGATAAAAAAATTTCTTGGTTTGCAAATTAATCAAAGTAAGAATGCCATTTTTATATCTCAGACCAAGTATCTTAAGGAAATGTTGAAAAAGTTTGGAATGGAAGATTGTAAACCTGTTGGGACACCTATGGTGACTAGACACAAACTGACTAATAGTGATGAGACTCAAAGTGTGGTACAGACTAAGTACAGATCGATGATTGGAGGTCTACAATATCTAACTCGCACTAGACCAGATATTACCAATGCAATTGGAATTGTGGCTAGATATCAAGCAGATCCTAAAGAGACATTTTGTTGTTGTAAAAAGAATTTTCAGATATTTGAAAGGGGCAATAGAATATGGATTGTGGTATGAAAAATCAGAAGATTTTACTTTGCAGGCTTATACTGATGCTGATTGGGCAAGTAATGTGGATGACAGAAAGAGTACAAGTGGTGGTGCATTTTTCCTTGGGAAAAAATTGGTTTCTTAGTTGAGCAAGAAGCAGAACTGTATTGCTCAATCTATTGCTGAGTCAGAGTATGTTGATGCTGCAATAAACTGTACACAAGTTGTTTGGATGAAACAAATGCTAAAGGACATCAGAAAATTTTTGAAGAACCAGTGGTTATCCATTGTGATAACACTAGCACAGTGAATATGTCGAAGAATCCTATAATGCATTCAAAAACAAACCATATTTCTATTAAGTATCATTTCTTGAGGGAGAAGGTAGCAGATAAAGAGATTAAACTGGAGTATATTAGAACAAAGGAACAGATAGTAGATATATTTACTAAACCTTTGCCAAAAGATGCTTTTGAATATCTCAGAGGCATGCTTGGGGTGATGGCCCCTCCCAGTGGTAATTAATTGATGCAGATATGCATCATTCCAGTGGATCTCAGAGCTATATCATTCTCTGGACTTGATGTATGAATCTACTCCTCAGGGGGGGTGATCGCAGGAGAATACTATGGAGTACATTTGGGTGATCTTGCACCTGGTTGATGGACATGAAGATTTGAAAAAGCTACACCTTACAGACGATTGCAGATGAGTTATGGCACCCTTTGCCATTGTTGCCAAAGGGGGAAGAAATTGTTGATGTTAGTTTTGTACCACTTACATAACATATAGGAATTGAATACTTGATACAGGATATCAAACACTCAACCCTCTCTTGAAAAGTAAATACTCATGAAGAACATGAGAAAACTCCAAGGT
>MU217961.1:566413-577045 GCA_018584345.1 Thuja plicata | reverse complement strand
CATTAAGGGGACTGTTATGTAAATCCGAGAACAGTGAACAGAAATTTATTTTAGAAAAATGAAAAATAAAATAAAAATATCATACTTGTTATGCTTCTTGAGTTCAAAACCGGCGAAATGGGAAGCAGAGTGGAGAGCTGTTTCCCACTGCTCCAGTTTGTCTAGATACCTTCCTTTCCTTTTGTATTGAGAAAATGCTTTAGCGTAGGTTCCCTGATCGATGTGGCGAAGCTCGAAAGGTTCCACTTGGTAAAATACAGGAATAAACAGCGCCTCCGTCTGTTGCAACATTAAGACCAGCTCGTCCAGACACCACTTGGACTCTGCAAATCCTCTGGAAAAGATGGCGATTTGAACGCAAGATGAGCAGATGACATCTTGAATGGTACAAGATATACACTCACCGCCTTGTATTTCTTCAGAATCAAGAAACGCTCGGTGTCCGCTTTTACGAAGGGACTCGTATATTTGTTTAGCGAGAGTTTCTTTGACATCAGGGCCACGGTGGCTAATGAATACATCGTATGATTTTGGATATGCAGCTGCCCTTTTTCTTACAATTCCTTCGCAGTCTTGATGTGCCACATATCCTCCTTCAGAAGAGGAGGAGGAGGAGGCAGCCATTAATGGAGGAACAGAACTCGTTTAAGTCAATTTAGGAGTTAAAGCTCGTCATTGCAATTTAGAGCACGAAGTGGTGTGTGCCGTGTTAGGTTGACTGACTTCGTTTCGTTAGGTCAAGAGCAAATATTCTATGAAGACTACTCTGTATTGGTCTTCTGACAAAACTATAAATTTAATAGTCAAAATTCACAGCAGCAGATCTAATTTTCAAAGGAGTTTAACAGATTTTATTAGGTTTGGGTGCGCGAGGGTCCTGTGCTGCTCTTTGGTCCATATGCTGCTTTGACCAAGATTAAAAGCTATCGCTTCCACCAACAAGGTGCAATGGTTAGGTTGATAGTTAAATATACTTTATATTGCATATTATGGAAACGTCTAAATAAGCAAATTAAAAAATGTATCTTACAATGGGGGCATTTAGTTTTTTTCAAACAAGTGTCTTTATTACACTTGGAAAAATGAATATGAATGGATGCATATTATAATTTAGATTGACGAAGTTATGTAAAATGTTTTTGCAATAAAAAATATTTCTACAACATATAAAATCGATTTGTTACTTACATTTGAAAACATGTATTTGTAATATATGACATGTCTTCAAAACATGTAAAACAAAAGTAGCAAAATTATTAGACGTTAAGCTTATGTGTGAAATTTTGAGAGTAATTATATAGGGTTAATTAGTAAGTAAGATGAAAAATTATATAAAATTAAAATTTGGGAGATTTCAAGCATTAATTACTTTTTAATTATTAGTTCTGTAATGTGAGGGAGATATGGGCGAGAGATTTGTACCTTGATTTGTTAGAGGGAGAGTTGTTGCAATCAAACTTCCTCTTTTTTTCTTATAATTGTGTATGGGTTGTTTTGCATTTTTCAGTATCTCTTGAAGGAGAACATTGGTTGATTGTGAAGGTCGTTTAACGACCTAACTCTAGACATGGTTGTGAATGTTAGGCCCTACCTCTCTATTTTGCCAATGTTAATTGTTGTTTTCTATAGCATTAGTCCCTGGAATTTTTGTATGGTTATAGCTCATGCCACTATGATTGGTATTTTCCTTCAACTACCTAGTGATATAGGAACTATTGGTACAATTTTAGGGTCATTTTGGTTCCATGGTGGCCCGTTGTAATTTTTGATCCTTGCTACAACATACATCGGAACATCAGGTGGTCTGGAATTGGGGCTATCAATAATGTCAATTACTTCGTCGAGGGCTCCATTTACAAGCTATGTTTGTGTCCATATATTCATTGTGAGCATGATACACTAACCTTTCCAAAGTAGTACCAGTTTTTCAAGTTGGTCATTGCTAGATGCATTGTCTACTATGCTCGAAGTGCTTGTCACAATGCTTATTGCAACTGAATAGTTTAACAGTTTCAACATTCTTTTATTGTGTAGCTTGACTAAATCATTGGTAGGAAATAGGTGCATTAAGTTGTCAAATTCTTCATTTTCGTTTGATGTAACCTATTTGTCTATGTGTCTCATCAAGGGCTGCCAATCTTCTTGTCTTAGTTCTGTATTTCATATGGCTTGTAATGCTTGACGATATTGTGTCTATGTTGATGTTAGGACATTGTTTATGAGGTGACAACTATTGTGAATTGCTCCCACAATGTCATAGCATGTGAATGTGATGTGTAGATAGGCTTGTCCATTACGAGTGGTAACTGTGTGAGGTCACCAACCAAGATTATGGAGACTCCATCGAAGCACTGGTGTTGATTTTGTGGAAATGCCTAACGCAATGTATACTGTTTATTTTTAATAGCAAATTTGGCCCTATGAAGCTCCTTTCATCAATAAGAACAAATCTTATTTCCTTTAATTCCTCTTGGAATATTGTCAATGCTTGTCCTTGCAATGGCTACATTTCTCTAATAGGAATCCTAAGCATTGCATGTATAGTCGATGCATGTATGTTAAATGTAGCAACTCCTGTGGGAGCTAGTGTGAGCAGATGGATTTTCTATTGCGGTGTATTACCCTTGAGTGCATTTGTTATGCACACTATTAAGTAGGATTTTCCTGTACTAGTCATTCCTTAAATGATCATGTAAATTTGTTTGGCAAAGGGGCATTGTTGTGGTTTGTAATTACTGTGGGTGATGCCACTTTCTTTGCCGACAATGTAAAGCTTGGAATGTCAAAGTTAGACATCAGGTTCTCATCTTGTTTACATGTTTTATTTGCATTTATGAATTATGTTGCGATTTCATGTAAGTGTTGGGGTACTACAATCCGATCCCATCTATTGTTAGTATCAAACACATGTCTACCAAGCATATCAAGTTCATTTAGACTGATATTATTTGAGGGCCCCATTTGCAAAAACAATTCACATTCATCCATCTCTATTGTGTCTTCCCATGTTTGTGTCATTATCGCTCTCTTCTTCTTCTTCTTCTAAGGTTGCTTCCTTTTGGGTGATGTGATTGACATGTCATACATTATATCTAGTTGCATTCATTTGCTTCCAATTTGCAATTATTGAATCTTTGGTAAGGTCTGTGTCATTTTCTATATGGAAAAAATGTTTACATAAGAGTAGCTCACCTAAACAAAATATTTTGAAGTGTTATGAATCCTCATTAGGGATGTTGTAGAACTTTAAGTAAAAATTGACAATGAATTTTACCTATCTCCCTTTGCATTTACAGTGCTTATGATTCATGTAATAGGGTATGTACAGGATCATGAGGAGCCAAAAAGTGGCAATGTGAAAAAAATGTGGTTTTTATCTACCCAAAAATGTGAAAATTTGTGTTGACTTTTTATGACACAGCCAAAGACGAAGGATCCAGGAATGGACAATCCAACCTTGCAGCAAACAAGACAAACAATATAGCGTGAAAACACAACATAGTGATATAACACCAATATCAATTCATATTCATCAATATAATGCAATTACACCAAACATGTCAGGTTGTAAGGCCTTCCTAGTTACGGCCAGATACAAAACAACAACAAGAATTGGATCTTCTCACAGATCTGCCCAACCCCACAATGCACCAAGCTATAATCAACTATCACATTCAGCTTCCAAACTACAACTGATACCTCCCTGCTCAGAGCTCTATAAGACTTGGATCTGCACACAAATCTA
Organism: Thuja plicata; assembly: GCA_018584345.1. Taxonomy (NCBI): domain Eukaryota; kingdom Viridiplantae; phylum Streptophyta; class Pinopsida; order Cupressales; family Cupressaceae; genus Thuja; species Thuja plicata. The sequence goes on along the minus strand of MU217961.1, from coordinate 573,300 downwards.
CCCAAGCTCAGCTCTAGCTTTCTTTTGATACTTAGCTCCCCCAAAAAACTACTTCTATAAACTCTAGAACCAACACTCAATTTATACAACATAGCCACAAGTCATCTTTATAAATGAAATAAATCAAATAAATAATAGTCAGTTTCAAGAACACAACACCCAATGTGTTATCCATCAGTTGGCATCCAACAGTCATCAAATTTACATAGGAGAGTGAACTAGATTAGATTTAGGTCCTCACACCTCCAATGGTTGATCCAAAACTTGAGGAACGCAACCCCAAATTAAATTCACCAATTGGCCAGCACAAACAAATAGAAAAACTCAGTTGGTGATCAAGAACACCGAAACCAAACCACTCGGTGAGAGGCACAACCGAGCCAAAATCCACCGAGCAGTATGCTACCGTGCAAGACACCACTGAGTTGAACACACCAAACAGCTACAGCTGAGTAGTGTATCTCCCAGAAGAATACTACCGAACATAGAACACCACCGAGTCCAGTCACCGAGTCCGTCAGTGAAGCAACACATCTTCCAACTGAGAACTACCACCAAAGTGACCGAGCATCTTAGGTATCCAACTGAGCTTGCTAACAAAAACCAATACAAAACCAAAACATCTTTTTGGTGATACATGATTGCCAACTACCCTAGGATGCTCCTGCATCAGACACCCCAAGTGTGAAAAGATGTTCTCAATAGCTCAACGAACATTTGTTGGGGTTCAACATAGGGATCCCAAACTTGTCCTTTGAGTCCTCAACTGACACACTCATGCCCCGGTTCTTCTTCTACTTCCTTTTACCACTAACACTCTTTGATTTGCCTTCAGATATTTGACCACTCATGTCTGCACTAACCTCTGTAGCTCTCTCAAATATCCTTTCAATGCTCAAGTTCCTCACTCTTTTGTCTTCATTCCTCAAAGGAGTCAAAGTAAATCATTGCCCATATTTCATAATAGTAATGAAATTTCTTCTAAAGTCATGAATAGCCTCTCTATTATAATGTAAAGTTCTCCCAAGTAAAACATGACAAGAACTCATATCTATAATGTCATAGAATACTTCATCTCTATAAGGACCAATTTGAAAACTTACCATGCACTGTTCCTTCACCTCCACTGCATGATCTTCTTGCAACCAGCTTATCCTATAAGGACAAGGATGTTTCAATCTCCTCAAACTAAGCTTCTGAACCATGTCCTCACAAAACAAGTTATTAGTCCTTCCTCCATCAACAATCACCTTACAACATTTACCACCAGACTTACACACAGTCCTGAACAAACTTCTCCTCTAACAAGGATCAACTTGCTTCTTGGTCAGCAATGCTCTTCTAATCATCAAATTCTCACCGTCCTTGGGTTCAGCCATGTTCTCAATAATAGGATCCCCTTGAGTCACCAGAATCTTCTTACACTGAAAATCTTTATGCCCATTATGTTCACACTTAAAACAATTACCTCTGAATTCACCTCTACCTAACCCTCTCCTCAGTTCAATAGGTTTCGGTTCATCCTCAACTCTCGGTTTATCCTTTATCAATTTCTCTAATTTCTCCTTCCCTTGGGTGTTACTATGATGTCTCCTCTTCAGATTATCTTCTACCTTAATGGCATACTAGTAAGCATCCTCCACTGAGTCAATCTTCAATATACCAATATCATCCTAGATGTTGAATCTTAGTCCATTAGCATACCTCTCCACCTTCTCCTTAGAAAGTTCTCTATGTCCAAACCAAATAGTCAACTTATAGAACTCCTCTATATAGTCTTCTACAGTCATCTCTTTCTATTTTAGGTTCTTCAATTTCTTGAATAAATCAAGTTCATAATCAACAAGAATGAACTTAGTCTTAAGTTTTTCCACCATCAACCTCCACCGATTGATCTTCATCTCACCTTCTTCTTCTTTGTCTCTCTGCAATTGTTTACACCATAAAGGAGCATGTCCCTTCAACTTAGTTCGTGCCAACCTCACTCTAAGCGGATCTCCATTGTCTTCCAACTCAAAGTAATCTTCTAACTCACCTATCCAATCAATTATCTATCCTCAGGGCTCAATGTACCTAAGAAATTGGAAACCTCCATTCGGTAACTGGTACTCAACTGACTACTTGATCTATGCAACCGATCAGTTCTATATTCACCAAATATCTACATCTGATCAGCTTTGTCATCTCCACTAGATCCAACAACCTCAAAGTTTTCAGCAGCTTCTTCATAACCATCATCTGTTCTAGGACCTCTCTATAATACAACAACAACATTTCTGATACCTTTCATGAATTCATTCCTCAATTCAGTCATTTCATTATGAATTTCATCTTGTAGCTCTTCTTTCATCTATTCAATCATCCTTGGGTTTAGTCTTCTAGTAGGAACCTTCAAAACCTTAGTGCAACTACCTTTGATTGACGATCTGTTCACCAAGGAGATACCAAGAATCACAACCCTCTGCACCAAATCTAGGTTCTGAACATGAATTTGCAAACACCACAGCATCGATTTCACTCTGATACCACCTAACGTAGCCAAATACGGAGGATCCAAGAATGGACAATCCAACCTTGCAGCATACAAGACAAACAACACATCGGAAACACAACACAGTGACATAACACCAATATCAATTCATATTCATCAATAATATGCAATTACACCAAACATGTTGGGTTGTAAGGCCTTCCCAGTTATGGCTAGATACAAAACAACAAAAAGACTTGGATCTGCTCATAGATCTACCCAAGCCCACAATGCACCGAGCTACAATCAACCATCACATTCAGCTTTCAAACTACATCTAATACCTGCCTTCTCAAAGCTCTACGAGACTTGGATCTACGCACATATCTACCCAAGCTCAACTCTAGCTTTCTTCTGATACTTAGCTCCCCCAGAAAACTACTTCTAAAAACTCTACCCAACCCTCAATTTATACAACACAGCCACAAGTCGGCTTTACAAATGAAATAAATCAAATAAACAATAGTCAGCTTCAAGAACACAATGCCCAACGTGTTATCCATCAGTCAGCATCCAACGGTCATCAAATTTTCATAGGAGAGTGAACCAAATTAGATTTAGGTCCTCACACCTCCAACAGTCGATCCAAAACTCGAGGAACACAACCCCAAATTAAATGCACCAGTCGGCCAGCCCAACCAAATAGAAAAACCTCATCGATGATCAAGAAAATTGAAAACAAACCACTCGATGAGAGGCACAACCGAGCCAAACTCCACTGAATAGGAATGACCAAGCAGTATGTTACCAAGAAAGACACCACCAAGCTAAACACATTGAACAACTACCACCAAGCAGTGTATCTCCGTGCAGAATAGCACCAAACATAGAACACCACCAAGTCCAGTCACCGAGTCTGTTGGTGAATCAACACATCTTCCAACCGAAAACTACCACCAAAGTGAACGAGCATCTTAGGTCTCCAACCGAGCTTGCTAACAAAAACCAAAACCAAATGAAAACATCTTTTTGGTGATACAGGATTGCCAACTACCCCATGATACTCCTGCATCAGTTTAGTAGGCCTAGGTGTTACTACACAAGGCCATGGAAAACACCTAAGCATATTGGATATCCAAAACATATTGAATATCTAATATGTATGCATATAATATTAAAAAATAAATTAGACACACACACACACACACACACACACATATATATATATATATATATATATTATAATAATATAATATATAATATTAAGAAGAAGAGATTCGGGAAGAGGAGAAGGAGGAAATGCCTGTGACTGAAGAGGAAGCTCAAGAGATAAATGAGGAGGCTCTAGTGAAAGATAAAGATGAACAGGTGAATAAGGAGGACACTCAGATGAATGAGGAGGAAATGCCCTTGAATGAAGAAGATGAGAACAGGGCAAATGAAACTGGAAATCAAGAAGAGGAAAAAGATGAAGAAGAGAAAGAGGGAGATGATAAATTGGATAAAAATGAAGAAATAAATGAAGGTAAGGAAAAGGAGGAGCAGATAGAGCAGCCAAACTCAAAGGCTGGTAACAGGAAAAAGAAAAGACAGAGAACGAACCCGGACCACAAAACTATGGTAGGGTTTGAAATTGATGATAGAATTGCAAAGTGCAAGGGGGATCATGGGGCCAGCATGGAGAATTGGCTCAGTGAGGAAATGAAAGATATGAAGTAGCACCTGAAAGAAATGCAAGAAGCTATGGAGCCCTTCAAAACCAAGCTGGAAGAAATGGAGAAGGATTTGCTGATTAAGGTAAATAATAACAACAGAAATGAGGAGATTACGGCCAGAGTCAATGCACTTGTGGAAGAAAAGCTGAAAGACATGAAAAATCAAATCAGCCACAATGGGAATATGATAAGTATTATTCTCAAGAATAGAAATGTAGGGCTTAAAGTCTCTATTCAAAATATCAAAGCGTTATATGCCTACTTGGAGAGTATTCTGCTAGAGAATACTACAATCACAATTGATGACAAAGTTGGGAGCTCGGGCTCGGGTACCAGAACCCGAAGTGGTATAAAAAGGAAAATTCTAGAGATTCCAAAGGAGATGAATGCGTTGAAAGAGTCCATTGATAAAATGGAAGACATGCAGAAAGAGGCTGAGGAAGCCTATGAAAGTATGAAGTAGTTTTGTGTTGGAATCTGGACTAGAAGTTGTGCTGGAAACTGTGTTTCTTTTTGTCAATTTTTTGTTTTCCTTTTTTGGTTTAATGGGGGTTCGTCAGGGTCCTACTTTTTGTTCGTAGCAGGATTTCTATGAGTGTAAGGGTTGTAGATGCTTATCTCTAGTACTATTATGTAAAAGGTTTTGGGGTCCTTTCAAAACTTGTATTTACCTTAACCAAAAACATATAATATTATATATTATATATTACATATTATATTATACTATTATAATATTATATATAAATAAGATATTATTTTATTCTATTACTATTAAATATATATATATTATATATATATATATATATCAAAGCCCCTCTCGACATGTGAATATATTAAAAAAAGTTAATTTTTGGTATCAGATATCTGATATCTGTGGATATAAAATAAACTTTTGCAACAGTCATGGGTCATTTTTACCCACAACTATTGTAAAAAAAATGTATTTCATATCCGATTGCTACCAGATATCCAATCTTGTGAGGCAATTTTTGCTCAAATCAACCACTGGGTATGATTTTCGTTGTATTTTTATCCATTTTTTGTCAGTTATTTGCATTTTTTAATTAGATTTTTTTGTTTGTTGGTTTAAATTAGGTTTTATTAATTTGAAATTGTTTATATTATTTAAACTACATTTAATTATATAAATTTGAAACTTAATCAGGCATGGCAAATAACATTGATAATCTTGAGCTTGGAAAACCACACCCCAAAAACCCATAGCCTAAAAACCCACAGCCCACAAACCCACAGGCACAAAACCCTCCACCTGCAAACCCTCGAACTAAAGAAGACCTCATAACTAGAAATGTTAATCAATTGAGGGGTATCAGAGATGTTTATAATATGATCCCTATATAAGCCCTAATGTTTGATACATTTGGATCAATAATAGGCAATATAGGAACCCTCACTATGCAACATAATGTTGCACTTTGATGGTGGGATTTCATGCATGCTCAGTTTAATGATGGGTTAGATTATAACTGGGTGAAGGTGCCTGGAATAATAAAAGAACAAATAGTTTCCCATCCATGTACTGGATAGCCATGTGATACTAAAAACTGAAGTTGTCCATGAGATGTTGCACGCATGTTGTGATGTGAGACAACTTTGGGATTGTTGGTGGATGGTTTCACTAGTAGAATTGGCCCCTATTTTTGGTGAAAATTGGTCGAATTATCTACCCAGTTTGGTCGAAAGACCCACAAATTGCTTTGTCGGTATTTCTGTCATCAAAAGATCGACACATTGTTGTTAATGTCAAAATTTCTATGCAAACCTGGTCGAAATTATCATCTTCAAACATCCATATTATTTGTCAAAACTTTGACAAATGTTTGTTGAAATGTTTCAACCAAATGTGGCCGAAATGTTTGGCCCATCCGACCAGGATGCCAAACCCACGATGCAAAATTTTGACACGGATTGGTCAAAATGTTTCGACCAAGGTATGTCAAAATTTTGACCAATATTGAATTTAAAAAAAAAACAAATTCTGAAACCAAATAGCCTCAGTTTTGGTACTTGGCTTCAATAGAAGATGGACCAATAATAAATTGCTTCTTTCTCTCTAACAAGCAATTTGTTATTGGTCCATCTTCTATTGAAGCCGAGTACCGAAATTGAGGCTATTTGGTTTCAAAATTTTCTCATTGAGTTTGGTATTCAATCTAAACAAACATCAATCATATTTTGAGACAATCAATGTGCTACTCAAATCTCATGTATCCCAATCCATCATCAAAGGACCATGCATATTGACATCCATATACACTACATTGGGGATCTTATTCATGGACAAGTCATCAGTCTACTATTGCCCAACATCCAAGCAAGTTGCCAATATTTTTACCAAAACCTTCACGTAAAGAAAGTATTCTTATTTGTTAACTTTGTTGGGGGTGTGGGAGGCTTCATCTTGTGGGGGGCATACCTGGTCTTTCCTTAGTCTCGAGTTCCTTTCTCTCTCTATTTGGAGGGAGAGGGGTCAAAGCTATTCTAATATTGTTTTATTAATAAATTTAAACAAACAACCATCCACAGGTCCAAAGTCAAGGCTATACCTAGCCCCAACCAATACCTCCAAGGAACTTTGGTAAGGATGTAACATAACATTATCACAACCATGTATGACAAAAATTAATGCTAGACTTGAAAAGTAGATAAAACTGTCTTTTTTTAGTATACTCTTTGGAAGG
>MU217961.1:476011-509751 GCA_018584345.1 Thuja plicata | reverse complement strand
TTGTACAATACTACAATATATTTTTGAGACAAATGGATCAACTTGAGTACTCTTTTAAGTACAATTTATTTTCATTTCATTGCATTTGGTTAATAGAGTTGCAAACTAATATATTGGCTGGGGAATGAACTATTTTTGCATGAAAAAGAAGCTTGTTCTTATAGATGTTGATTGACAACTGCTAATGAGAACAGTGTAATGGCAGATGATTCAAAGTTCAACAAAATAGGTAATTTGCAATATGGCAGATCCAATTTTGATACTAAAATGGGCACACAATCTGTATGCAAATTAAGTCAATAGGAATGCTTTGTATGTGTTGAACCAAATTTTAATATGATTTTTGTGATAATAAAATGTTATGTATCATCCAAATTTTCAACCATGATAGGAAAATAAAATTAAAATACAATAAATTAAACAAGTATACATAATCAAGGTCTGTTACAACAATTGCTCTTTACTAAATAAGTGGAAAGATGTTAATATTGATTGTATTGTTGAATTACCCATATCTGATAGGGAAAACAAAAAATCTATGTTGGTATTGATGGGAGCTAATTTTTTCATCTCTTCCTTAAGGAAAAAGAAGTTAGTAACTTAAACTATGATTAAATAAAAGTAAAACATAACTGATTGCAAGATTCATAATGTGAACGACTGATGGGGTACAATATTTGGAAAAAAAATATTGCACTTGATTCGTTAGCCTTCACTTTTCTAGGTGAGGCTACCACATAGGCATTGGCGTCATCTATATTAATTGTTGGCTCAGAAAATTTTGATGCCCTAGAAATGCACCACAACTAAACATTCTCTAAAGTAATATCCTCCTCTGGGTAATTGAATAATCTCTGAATGATAGAAAAGTATTTCTCTACCAATAGGGCTTGCATGTTTGGGACAGAATGAGTTTGGCAATAGATTGACTCTAATTGGATGACAATCTGCTATTTAAGAGAACATTTGGAGTGATCATGGCAGAAAAGAGTCCAATGAAAGTTTGACTATTATCAACAGGAATTTAGCATTGTGAATGTTGACTTGGAGGGAAATTGTAGGGGGGAAACTACAACCATTCGTATTTGCTGCTTCACTTGATTAGCATTGTTGAGTATGTTGTATTTGTTGATAAGCCTTATTGGGTGTGCCGTATTAGTGTTTGAGGGTTGTAGCAAGACTGAGATAGTAATTCAGATAGCCTACCAGGTCTGCAACATGTATACTCCTATTTGCAATAATAGATAAAGTTTAAAACCTAAAAAATTGTGATGCAAACATACTTACTAGGCACAAATTTGTGATGCCCTCCTCCCACCCAAAGCACTTCCAAACTAAGAATATGAATCCCACTCTCAGAGTTGGAGATAGTGCTGGAAAATGCACTCGCAGTACTTCCAAGTGCTCATTAACTCAAGCGCCTTGACTTCATCTCTCTGTCTCCCAGGATTTTCCCTACCCGACGGACCCTAGAAATGATGAGATTTTGGCAGTGGGATTTATCTCCCTCCACCATTCATTTCTATCCTCCCACCCAAATGTCGAGTTAGGTTGATTATAGCTTATCTCCCTCTCAACCTGGCCTACTGCGGGGGTAGGGTTATTGATAGAAGCTTATCTCCCTCTCAACCTGGCCTACTGCGGGGGTAGGGTTATTGATAGAAGCTTATCTCCCTCTCAACCTGGCCTAATACTGCGCATGTAATTGAATAAGCAATGAAAAATGTGTTTCCCTTTTCAGTTTTTTTTTTGTTTATAATCCCGTGTTCATTGAACATTCGACCTTTCTTAATACATGTGAAAATTTCAACCTTTTTGGGATCATAAACAAAAAAAATTTTTTACAAGCCAAATTGGCCTGTCGTCAAAAATTTTGGTTGAAAATAGAGGCCTAATGTACTAGTGTTTTTTATAAACACCCAACAACAATAAGAATTTTCTATTTTACTTCATAAAAAACTATATGCCAAGTTTGTGTTGGGTAAGCACATGAACTACTGTAGTATGAGAGAATTCATGGGCATAGGCAAATGCATGCCCTAGGATAAACCAGGGGCACATTGAGTAGTATAGGTCCCATATGTTCCGCCTCCTATCATTGTTCCCCTCCTACAATATAAGATACATACATTATTGTAGAGGTTGCCTCGCAGACTATTAGGATCATTCACTCTTTGAGAGGTTGTTTGATTACCCAGACTGTAGCACTGGTACAACCATGTGTCGATGATGTTGGTGACGGATATGGTGGTGCTAACACATCCTCCTCGTGTCCACATATTTGTGTGCCCCATACTAGCACTATGTGCAAGTGAATATGTTTGGGTCCCCTTGATTGGCCTGTTGAGGAACCTATGGACACATCAGAGTTTGAGGTGCATGATATGGGTGGTGCATCAGATGTCACAACAAGGACTGGAGTGCACTCTGCAGAGTCCTCTCATGTGAGAGATGAGGAGACATATCCATCATTCCTTGAGAATGTCTTGGTAAGACTTAACTTTTAATCTCATAGTGCATTTTATTTTAAATGAATATTTATATTAGATTTAACTTATTAAGACTACACACTTATGAACTTATATGTACATGGTCTATATATGTTCAATTAATGTCACAGGAGGAGATCAGACAAGTCCATGATTCCATGCTCTTGGGCATTTCATTTGGCATTAACAACTCTATGGTATATATTTTTGCACTCATTCATTTACTTTTTTATCAGTACAAATGCTTGTCATTTAAATTATGATAATTAAATCATATATTTATTAACATTTTAATTTTAATTTACTCTTGCAAGTTTCATTTACTGTGAGTGATGTGTAGTGCGATGGAGGTGCAGCGACACACACTGACAAGGGGAAGGTAATTAAGAGTTTGAGAATGATTATGCATGTACTTATTACTAAAGTGTACTAATGTTTATTTACATGGTCTATTTAATAGATCTTGATGTCCAAGGAGGACATGACATAGGTTCATGAGCCTAGCCTCTTGGCCATTTCATTTGGCCATAATGGCCACACAAAATATATTTCTTCACATAGTTTTTTTACATTTTTATTGTATACATGCTTGTCATTATTTTAAATATATATTAACTAACAATTTTATCTTATTTTACTCTTGTAGGTAACACCTAGTGTGAGGGAGGTATACTGTCAGGAATTCACATCCTTATTGACTACAACAACATTGCCAGAAGAAGACCTAGCATGGGTATTTTTTTATTTTAATTCAGGTGCTTAGTAAATTTATTTTCCTATCACTCACAACTTTATATGATAACTTGTATAAATTTCATGCTTGTGAACATATATAGGTTGACATTGTTTGTGTGTGTGTATGATAGGGAGAGAGAGAATGTGTGTTTGTGTGTGTGTGTGTGTGTGTGTGTGTGAGAGAGAGAGAGAGAGAGAGAGAGAGAGAGAGAGAGAGAGAGAGAGAGAGAGAGAGAGAGAGAGAGAGAGAGAGAGAGAGAGAGGGNAGAGAGAGAGAGAGAGAGAGAGAGAGAGAGAGAGAGAGAGAATAGGATAGGGTGATAAGGGGAGAGAGAGAGAATATATTATGTATTATATGACATTATTATAGTTTATGCATTATGTAATACACACACACACACACAGTTTGATATATTATATATAATTTGGCATATTATATAGTTTCATAAAAAAATCTAAATACATCAAATATTTGATACGTTTGACACAAATCTACAACCTAGGGATTTGCCTTGGGATTGTTATGGGATTTGCCTTGGAAATGCCAAACTTGGATAGTCAACCCAAAAAATGTGTTTATGAGACTTCAACTATGTAGTTGACATCTTTTTTTCAAATCTAAAACATGTGTCACATTATATGCTTCATATACTATAAGAAAAAAAAGTTTTGGTCAAGTTATGGTGGTCAGACGCACGAGTTTTTATATTCTAAAAAAGTTGTAGTAAAAAAATCATAATTAATTATTTACTTTGAAAAAAATACAAAAACATATGCCTCACATCTGGACACGAGTCTTCTATTTATATCAAGAACCTTATAAAAAAATATTATCATTTTATTGTAGTTAGGGTGGTCAAACATACACCTACTTATTATCTTTTCCCTAAAATTTATGTACTACTGCATTGAAATTTCAATTTTTAACTAAATAGATTAATTTTTTTTCAAAAAAAAACTAGTATCTTAAAAACTAAATTCAATTTCCTATAGATTCTATTCTTACATATTTTTCATATAAGGTTGATAGCCTATTGAAAATTTCATGTCAATTTGCCTAACTCTATTTTTCTAAAATTTCAATTCCACTTAAGGGTCTCCTTTGGCCCCTCATGATCCTTCACATACCCAATAGGAAAAAGATATTGCAGACTCAAGTAGTGTTACTGTCTTGATCTCTGAAGGTTGTTTCATGTAGCTTTTTAAGTAGCTAGACTAGATCTGGCTTCCATCTGTTGTCATTGTTATCCACTAGAACACTTTTCATCCAACATTCAAAGATGTGAATGGGCGATTGCAAATGATGAGGGGTAATTTTTTAAGCATGTGGCACATTTTTTGTACCCCTATATCATGTTTCGCGACAATCTATGTCTTGAATTTTTTATGTTGCAAGAGTTCTACTATCTGCTTGTTGGATTGTAAATATTCTTTTTAACATATTAGTGCAAGTCTTGGATGTTCTCTCGACTTTTGATGCATACTTGGAAATATATTTTAGTATAATTGCTCATGAGATAACATGCTCACAATCCATGTTGGATCTCCATATCAACAACGTTTCTTTATTATGTATGTTTATCCTATCATCACTTCTTGCAAGTTCATATTTTTATCCCCAACATTGTTACATGATAAGGTATAGACATTTTGTTCTTTCTATGGAGATTTGTATCGGTACTCTATTTTTTCCCCTTCTTCCACAAACATGTTCCCTCTCTGCATTTTGTGTGCCTCTAGGCACGGTTAATTATGTCTTCATAATCATCAACAAGATGTGCAACAAATATCTCAATTGTTTCCAACAAGCATGGATCATCTAGTGGAGACTGAAACATTCTGTTGTTTCTATGTGAGGCATCACGAGGGTCCCAAGCATTGACATACATGTCAAAAAATGTTCTTTCTATTTCAATCTCTATATAATTTTTCCAATCAAGTTTGTCCATATTTGGTGCATTTCAAAGCCAAATAAATCCATGGACATGTGCAGTATCTCTATTTTTCACTCATATCTATACCAAGAGTCTTTTGCATTGAGGATTTTTTCAATCACTTCTTCACAAAAGATCATGAACCATTTATGAAAGTATAATGTTTTGGTATGGGGGTTATTTATTGTGTTTTACAAGCATTTCTTGTTTGATTGTGTTTTAATAGGCATGCCATTTGAGAGCCAGTATTGTAGATCTGGCCACTTTGTGTCTACTCCACTTAAAGTGAAGAATAGAGTGGGCGATCCTATTTGGTTGATCATGTTTGTTAAATTTGCATGAAAATTATTCCAATATGATCTTGTACCTCTGATTGAAGATCCAAATTGCATGATCTTCTCAGCAAGGTGTGTGTCTGAGATATTTTTTAGGTGTACGAAGATTTTCAATGGTGGTTGGCATGTTTTCTTCTGAATTTTTCTTGATGAATACACTTACAAGGCCTTGGTTGTGATGATGTAGTTGTAGACCTTATGGAAATACATATTATCAATTAGTGCCAAAACACTTAGTCATTCATATGGTTACAGTGTTAACCGATCTAGTAGCTTGAAGTGTTAACCGAGCTAAGCAGTTGCAGTGTCAACCGAGCAGTTAGTTCCAAGCAATGTCTGCCGAGTCACTAGTGTTAACCGAGTTGTATACCATCTCCAAGTGATCAATGTGGACTGAGCACCCAGTGTCAACCAAGTGATAGAGTTGCCAAGTTCACTGTGTCACCCGAGTGTCAGCATATCACCCGATTGGATTACTGGACCCAAGTATCAACATTGAGCCAACTTGGTGAATATTGTTTGAAACTATTTGATATGATTGTAGTCGACTTGTGGAGGTAATTTATTTGGATAGGTATATATGTGAGACACTTTGTTTATCCAAATCATCAATCAATCAATCATTATTACAACAATATTGAATATATGTATAGATGTGAATATGAAGAAGCAGATTGATTAGAAGGCTACATCAGTATAAAGGAACAACATAGACTCATCTATCACATTCAAGTGATCAGTACTACATCAAAGGATCTTATCCAACAAATTAGAGTTGCACAATAGATCATTCACTGGTTCATCCTAATAGGTGTATCAGTCAAATCCTTTAATAGGGTGGATCTAACAGTCCTTAACAAATCTCCTAATAGAGTGCATACTTAACTATATGGTATAAATCCTTTCACAAGGTGGACCTAACAATCCTTATTGCTCCTAACAAGGTAGACCATCATAAGTGGTCAATTTTAAGCCTTAACAAGATAAATTTATTACGGTAGTTTTAAAGCTTGTGGGTATCATTCCCACCCTAGTTTTACTTTCTATTTGGAAGGTTTATGGGTCACCAAATCTTTTTTCAAGTGTTATGAATGTTTATTTCTTTTTTGTTCCATGCATGAAATTATATTAGACAATCTAATAAAGGATAAAAGTGAAGAATTTTTATTGGTTCCTAATCCACCCCCACCTCTCAGTCACCTAGCCTGTAATATATTTCCAACAATTGGTATTAGAGCTAAGGTTCTCTTATCAGAAGCTTAACATCTTGAGCAAAGATCATAGGCAATGGAAATATACAGACAAGAGAAAGCCATCGAAAATGAAAAGATAGATCTATAAGTGGCCATGGATCAAATCATAAAAATCAAGGAGCAACTCTCTCATTCCCTAAAAAGAAGAAAAGAATTAGCATTTCAAATGAATGACAAAGGTTATATAGAAGAAATAATTGAAGATTTGTGCAAAGAAAGAAGTTCTGAAGAATTTGATGCATCCATTGAAGACCTACTTACAAAGAATCTCACTCTACATGAAGAAGTCAGACAATTGAAGAGAGAACAATAAATCCATTCAGTCATAATATGTGAAGCCATGGAACAAAAGAACCAAGCATAAAATGAAAAAGAAATAGCACAAAAAGATAAGAGGTTGCTAAGCACAATATTAGAGGAAAAATAAAAAGAAATCCATCATTTGTCACTTTAGCAAGCAGATATGATAAATCAACTCAATAGTGCAAATAAAGAAGTTATCAATCTGAGGACTGAAAATGAAAGACTGCAAAATGATCTCAACACTGAAAACAAAACCAATGAGAGGGTGATGAATTCACAAGAAAGCATGAATCAATTGATAGAGAAAACTCAATTCAGACATCATGGAAAGACTGGATTAGGTTATACTAAACAAGGTGAAGCCTCGCAACAAGGATCTCAAAAGAACAAGAAACCTACATGTAATCATTGTGGTAAGTTAGGGCATACATCAAATAAGTGTTGGAGCAATTGGAAGTCAAATTTTAATGGTAAGTGCTATAGTTGCAACATACATGGACATAGGGAAAGTGAATGCACTGAGAAACCTAAGTTTGAAGTAAAATGTTTCAATTGTAACAAACAAGGTCATAAATATTTAGAGTACAAAACTAAGAAGAGGAACCCTGTTGAACAATTAGCTAAGGTAATTTTTGGTTGGGATTACAACACATGGAACAAATGTTGTCATTTTGGCGAGTATGGGCACATTGGTGCAAATTGTGCAAAGACTCACCTCAGAAAAAGGAATCCTACTAAGAGATGTTATGTGTGTAAACAACTTGGTCATCTAAGAAAGAATTGTATGAATAGAGAAAAAGTGGATACCGATTTTGAGAAAGGCAAAACAAAATTTTCTGAAATCAAAACTTGGATGAGTCAGCAGTGGGTAAGGAAGTCTCCTGGTAATTCAGACCAAAACAATGAAGGAACAAATGGAACCCAAAATGATGATTTGGGTGGAACCACCATCTCTGAGTAAAGATGTAAGGAGATAATTGGAACTGTGCATACAATCCATCATACATCAGTTCCAGCTATGCTAACAAGTCCAATCCACATATTGATGCACTGGGACACATTATGGTTCTAACTGAGTCTGGATCTCAGTTACAACTGAGCTACTCAGGCTTAACCGAGTTAATTCGGGTTGTATGGTTTCAAAGATGCAAAGTTAGTTTTTGTCAAGCTTCTCCCTAATCATTTCATTTTGAGTAAGCCTGCAAGAACTAACTGAGCTATGACACCTAATTTGTATGGAGCATTTAATGAAAACTTAAAGGTGAAATTTCTCATAAAAGTGAAATTGAAAGGTTATTATCTACCGATATTTACAGTTTACAGATAGATTAAGAGATTTTAGCAATTTTAGAGTGAATTTGTGTTTGAAAGCTTTAGTTGCAGCAAAGTTTCATTAATCTACCGAGCATTATGACATCTTCATCCAGCAGTAAGAGCAAGAAGGGATCTGAGATGTTAGTGAGGAATGCACTCTGCGAAGTGCCAAAGTTCAAACTTCATCCACCGATCATAGAGGAAATAGATCTGATGGGAGCCCATTCCCAAATTCCTCCTAAACTGCTAATTCATGACATTCAAACTTTCTATCATTGTACCATTCAAATCTAGACACACTTGAGCTGAATCAAGCATATGGGGCACTTTGTGTGGACGAAAACCTAAAGTCGAAACACAAGCACCTCAAAGTCAAGGGTTTAACCCATATCTTGCATATGCCAAAGAATATCTAGATAAAGTGGATTAGGTTTATTCTGAGCCATATTCACGACATGCATTTCTGGTTGGAGAAACCTATGAAAATCACCAAGATGATGGTACACCAAGTGACAAGGTACCCAATGCTCGACGAGACTAAGGCGACTAAAACCCTACCCTAAGCTAATCTGGCTAATAAGACTCTTGCAGAGTGGGATGGAAGATGCATGAAGTTGAATGGATTCATTGACATGGAGATAAAGTTCAAAATTCATGTAATTACACATAATATTTATAGTTCCAGCCGACCAAACAGTGTTCCATGTGAGGCTGTGGACTTGGCATATAGAGTGGTAAAAAACAATGTTTCATTTGACCTCGCCGAGTTGCAGCTCATCCAACTGAGCAAAAACATGGAGAGAATCTGGCATCTAAGACCAATCCATGTAAGTTTAGTTCACTCTTGGTCTACTTATTCTTTTATGCTCAAAAGTTTTTCCCTTCAAAAGGCATAGTCGCATGGAAGAAGGATATGCCTATATTATATCAGATCAATGAGTTTATATAAGAATTGGGAGACAATTTTGAAAGCATCATGGGTGATTACATTGAAAGTTTCAAAGAGAAAATGAAAAATAGATTTAGAATTCCCAAACAACTGATAGAAAAATATGAGGAATAAATATGCTTCCTAGTTGACTATCATAGAGTGCACATCCAAGCAGTCAAACCCAGGGTTGCATGGGTGAAACCTCTTGCATATGAGGTTAACATTGATGAGACTAGAGATATTATTGAGGCTCTTATCAATGAGCATGTTGATCCTAAAGAAGCATATTTTGGTACTTATGAAGAAGCTAAGGGTAGGATATCATTAGAAATTGAGATTCCCCAAATCTTGAAGAGAGGAAGAAAGAGAATTGAGAATTTTGAAAAGAAATATGGCAAGTCATCAGACTCTCCTCTTATGATCACTAAAGGAAAAGTGGATGACATAATGGAAGAAGAAGAAGAACCCGAGAAAGAAGAGGAAGAGGTAGAAGAATATCCTCTTAAGAGGAAGAGGCCAGCCCTCAAGAAAACACCAAAGATCTCTACCCCTGCCTTCACTGCAAACAAACCCAAGAGATCTAGAAGAAAACTGATATTGCAAAAAGAAGGTGATGAAGAGGAAAAAATAGTTACATTCAAGAAGCCACCATTTACCTTTGAGAAAAAGGTTGAACAATTCAAGGAAGGTAATGGTATGTCAAGTCTTAGATCACTTAAGTATGCTTCTAGAACCAAGGATGAGAAAATTTGGTTAAGGATGCATTAGTAGAGAAGATGGCAAAATGGAAGTATGATCCATCTGAATTGAAAAGAAAAATAACAGAAGATCTTCTTAAGGCAATTACCATTCACTAGAACAATGCAATCCAGACTGAAAGGGACATCATAAAACATACCTTGAAGCAAGTCATACCTACATTGAATGATAAAGAGGTAAAATATGCTATGTCTAAGTATGAGAGTAGACATACTCAAAGGTTTAGAACTTTTAAAAAATTGGGCAAGAAAATAAAGGATGTTGTGCAGACCGCAACTAGGTTGTGGAAGTCCATTTTTGGTATCAAGGGAGACAAGGAAGATGATGAGACAAAAGAAATGAGTATAGACCCTTATGTACATGTGAAAGATGAAGAACTACCTAAGGTACAGACCATTGAGGAATATGATATAGAGTAGATAGCAGTGGAAGTGATGGCATCCCTGCCTAATCACCTAGTCAGATTATCTTATCTCTGAGAAAGGAAAAGACCACAGAATCTACATCGGGTCTAGTAGGAACCGAGCATCAAGCTCTACCTACTACTGGGCTAAGCTAGACTGAGTCACAACATGTAATTGTGAACATTTCAATAGTTGGTACTGATTCTATAGTTAGTGCAATGACAGTTAACAACCTACTTAAACTGACAACTGAGGATAAGGATGATGATGGAGAAGTTAAGGAAATCATTCCTTCACCTAATACCAAGGTCAAGGGTAAAGAAAAGGTAAAAATTACTGATGAATTTTACCTTGAGGAAGACATTGTGATTCCTAATTGGGATCTTTCTAGCCTGACATCTGAGCAGATGGACATCCTTGGGGAGCTATGGAAGAAAAGAGAAAAACAACAGAATCTCCGAGATGAGAAGAGAAGGAACAAAGTGCTAGAGGACATGAAAGGTATATTCCTAGATGCACTAGATATTGAGGTCAATGAGAAATAATCCATAATGGACCAACTTGTTTAGATAGTTCACAAGGTCAACAAAGATCTAAGTGGTCAGGAGAAATTGCTGTAGAAGGTAGAGAGAAAATTTGAGAATAAGGTTTTAGAGAATGTTGCAAGTAAGATTGCAATAGATCAAGTGAAGCTATCTACCATTATTATCTCTATAGAAACTAATTTGAATAATGTTGTATCATTTTTGTAAAGTTAAGTGACACACCCTATTTTACCATGGAAATAAAGAATAAGCTGACAAAGATTGACAATGATTTGAAGGCAAGTGCAAGCCATTTGGCACTTGATCCTAGTTCAAGTTCAGCACATTTTGTTACGATCAGGTATCTGACTGATCTGTAGGATGATCTAATGAGGGAATAAGGAAGAACAAGGGAGTCTCTATCAACAATACAAAGCCAACTCATTCCTCATATGGATGTCATGCAAAAACATATTTCTCAAGAAAAGACACTCATCCATGATAACAATTTTTCAGTTGTTGAGCATATGATGGAGTTGTCTGTAGAAATTTAGAACGAGTTGCACATCCTGAAGGTGTTGCCAGACAATTGGGACAAGGCATTGTCTCAAATCTTGAAGGTACATAGTGATTTCATTTCACATTTTGGTATTGCCTTGTAGATATGCATTTTTGGCATCTATGTCAAAAACAAGGGGGAAAGATAAAATATAGAGTATATATATATATATATATATATATATATATATATATATATTGTAGACCCTATGGCAAGACATATTGTCAATTAGTGTCAAAACACTTAAGACATTCTGAGTCACCTGAGTGATAGTATGACCTGAGTGACAGTTATGAGGCCGACATAGTATATATTATTATATATTATTTTATAATTGGAAGCCGACTTGCAGTGTTGTATATTTGCATATGACATATATGTAAGACAACTTGTTTTAATCAAGTGTGAATGTTGTAAGTAGTAAGTGGAAAGTTGTGTAAGATGAATATATGAGTAGAAGACATGTGAAAGAAGATTAAATAAGTACAGAATTATTTTGGACAACATAGACTTATCTATCACTATCAGGTGACTAGTTATATTCAAAGGAGCATTATCAACAATCACAGTTGCACAGAGCATATAAAAAACTAATTCATTCTCATAGGTGGATCAACAAAATCCTTTAACAAGGTGGACCTAACACTCCTTTCTCTAAATCTCTTAATAGAGTTGCACTACATTTTGTATTGTAATAAATCCTTTAACAAGGTGGACCTAACAAGTCCTTTGTATGCTCCTAATAGGGTAGACCATTAGTAGTGGTCATTATAAGCTTTAACTTGCTAAATTTATTATTGTAGTACTAAATCTTGTGGGTATCATCCCCACCCCAGTTTTAATTTCTTTGGAAGGTTTCTGGGTAACCAAATATTGTATTATGAGTTATGATTTCTTTACTTTCAGTTCTATGCATGTTATCATTCAAGTTAATTATGGATTAAGTTTTATTGGTTCCTGATTCACCCCCCCCCTCTCAGTCACTGGGCACACTATATATTTCCAACAATTGGTATCAGAGAAGTGGTTCTCTTATAAGAATTTTGACAGCTTGAGAAAAGATCAGAAAGGATGGAAACCTATAGACTGGAGAAAGCCATTGAGAATGAGAAGTTAGATCTTAATGTAGCCATGGATCAGGTTAAGAAACTAAAGGAGAAACTCTCTCTCTCTCTCTCTCTCTCTCAAATGAAGATAAGAACAAGCAGTATAGTTGAATGACAAGAACTATATAGGAGAAAGTATTGAAGAAATATGCAAAGATAAAAGTTCAGAAGAAGCTGATGCAGCCATTGAAGACCTACTTGCAAAGAATCTCAACTTACATGAAGAAATAAAGAAAATGAAAAGAGAGAAATAAATCAATTCAATCAAGATATGTGAAGTCATAGAACAAAAGAGTAAAGAAAAAGATGACAAGAATACAACACAAGAAGACAAAATATTTCTAAGTATAAGGCTAGAAGAAAAATACAATGAAATCCATCACTTGTCTATTCAACAAACTGATTTGGTAAATCAACTCAATAATGCAAAACAAGAAGCTATCAATTTGAAGACAGATAATGACAGACTGCAGACTGAACTCAATACTGAAAAGAAAGCAAATGAGAATGTAAATATTTCACAAACAAGCATAGATCAGACCAAAAATTCAGACATAATGGACAAAATGGATTAGGTTATACTAAACAAGGTGAAACTTCTCAACAAGGAGTAAAGAGGAACAACAAGCCTTCATGCAATCATTGTAGCAAGTTAGGAAACACCTCAAACAAATGTTGGAGCAATGGAAAGTCAAGATTCAATGGAAAATGCTATAGTTATAACAAACATCGACATAGAGCAAGTGAATGCAAAGAGAAAACCATGTTTGAAGGCAAACGCTACAAGTGTAACAAATAAGGTCACAAATCCTCCAAGTGCAGAACAAAGAACTGGAATCTTGCTAAATAATTGGCTAGAGCAATTTTTGGTTGGTATTACAACACATGGTACATATGTTGTCATTGTGGTGAATATGGGCACATTGGTGCAAACTGTGTAAAGAATCCTTTCAGAAAAAGAGATCCTACC
The DNA here is from genome assembly GCA_018584345.1 of Thuja plicata. Classification (NCBI taxonomy): domain Eukaryota; kingdom Viridiplantae; phylum Streptophyta; class Pinopsida; order Cupressales; family Cupressaceae; genus Thuja; species Thuja plicata. The sequence continues at coordinate 496,135 of MU217961.1, read as the reverse complement.
AAGAGATGCTATGTATGCAAGCAACTCGGACGTCTAAGCAAAAACTGTATGAACATAGAAAAGATTGATACTAGCTTTGAGAATGGGAAAGCTAAAGTATCTAAAATCAGAACACAGATGAGAAAGCAATGGGTAAGAAAGTCTCCTAAAAATTTAGACCAAAACAATGAAGGATCTACTGACACCTAGAACAACAAATTGGGTGGATCTACCATTTCAGAATAAATTTAAGGAGATAACTGGAACTGTACAATTCAAGATGTAATACACCAGTTCTAGATAAGATAATAGTCTAAATCCACATATTGATGCATATAAGACATATCATAAGTACTACTCGAGTGAGATTACAAGTTAAACCTGAGCCACTTTGGCTTACCCGAGCTGAGTCAGGCCATATTGGTAATTGTGAAGAATAGCTACACCTGAGCTTCCGAGTAAATCTTGGTTTCACCCGAGCTACAAAAACTGCTCTATACGGAGCATTTAATATTTTACCCTAATGGTTAAAACTCTTATAAATGAAGAGTTAAGAAGGTCATTATGCACAAAGCATTCGATTCACAGAGAATTCAAGGCACTTGGTGACACAGAGAAAGCTTGAACTCCAGAGCAAAGTCTAAGCAATTCATCCAAACAAGATATGGCATCCACTTCTAGTAGCAAGGCAAAATAGGGTTTGGAGATATTTGTGAGGAATACATTTTGTGATCCTCCCGTGTTCAAATTATATCCTGCAATTGCTGAAGAAGTAGACCCGATGGGAGCTCACGCTTTAGTTCCTCCGAGGGTACTACTGGTAAATGACATTTGTATTTTTTATCACTGCAAGCTACAGGAACTTGGAGATGTAGAAATGAACCAAGCATTTGAAGCATTATGTGAGGATGGGAGTTTGAAGCCCGAGCATAAACACATTGAGACCAAGGGATTAACCCACAACATGCATATGCCAAAGAACTTCCAGGTGAAATGGGTTAGGTATGTTCTTAGTCGTGTTCATAATATGCAAATATGGCTAGATAAACTAGTAGAGATTACAAAGCATATGATACACCATATCACTGGATTTCCCATGCTTGACAAACCAAAGGCCACCAAAACCCTAAACATAGATGATTTGGGAAAAGTGACTCTTGCCAAGTGGGACGATAGAGGAATGAGATTGAATGGAGTAATTGATGATGAATTAAAGTTTGGTATGTTGGAAAGTGATCAAATTGGGTAATGTGATTCACTTTTTGGTTTTCATTTATGGAAACACATCTAGGTTTAAGATCGATTGTTTTGAAGATAAGTTTTGGTATGTCCAAAATTGACTAAGTACAAAAATAAAGGTACAATATTGTTTTGGATATCAAAGAAAGATATCGATGGATTAAGTCATGCGAGCTTAATGGAAGACACTATGGAGTATTTCTAATATACACCTAAGATTGATTTGGATTTGGTTAAGTTTATGATAAGTTATAAGGATTTGAAGACTAATAGACAGTAGAGAACAATGACACAAAGAAGTTGGACAACAACGAAGAATAAGGGAGTATGACTTGGACTCCAGGAAATTGAAGTTGTATTTTTGTTATTGATAGTCTATACTTTGACTATGCAAGTGCACTGACTATGCATTTGATATTTACTATATTAAATGTATTTTGCATTGAAGGCCGACTTAGTACTGTTTGTAATATTCATACTAAGAGATGACTTTGTAAAGTTAAAAGATATATATGTAAGATCTTTTTGGTAAAGATTATGAAGTGAGGAAGTGAAGTGTATGTAGTATTATATCTGAAAGAGAAGACATGCAAATGGAAGAGTAGAGAATGGCATAGCTATAAAGGAACTATCAAAGCATTTGTGATTCTTGTTTCTGTTCATGACTAAGAACCTTTTGTAACAGAATTACTTTGTAAGAGATGTAAGCTCATTGGCCCCTAAAAGGGTGTTGTGAACCTTTAACATGGTTGTTATTCCTCTAATAGGGAAATGTAATATGTTATATTCAGCTCCTAATAGGGCTAGGTCTCCTTATAGGGACATTATACTTTAGTACATGCTTGTGGGTATCATCCCCACTGGGGTTTTCCCTTGGCCAGGGTTTCCTCGTAAACAAATCATGGTGTTATGAGCTCTGTGTTATTTTTTTATGTTCTTTCCTTTACTTCAATTGCATGGTTAATGTTCAAGTGGTTGAAGAATTTAATTAACTATTATAATACTGATTCACCCCCCCTCTCAGTATTATCCAATCCTAACATGGCATCCATGTAATAGTTCACAAAATATATAGCTCCAGCTGACCCAACAATGTTTCGTGTGAAGCTGTTGACCTAGCCTACAAAGTTGTAAAGAAGAACATGGTATTTGATCTTGCAGAACTCCAACTCATCCAATTGGGAAAGAATATGGAGAGAATCTAGGTATCAAAGACTAATTCTTGTAAGTTTGGTTCACTCTTGATATGTATATTTTTTTATGTTGAAAATTTCTTTCCTTCTAAGGGTAAAGTAGTATGGAAGAAGGATAGGCTAGTCATACACCAGATCAATGACTATAGCAAAATTAGGACATAATTTTGATAGTATCATGGATGGGTACTTTGAAAACTTCAAAAAAAGAATGTAGAGTAGATATAGAATCCCCAAGAAACTAGTAGAGGACTATAAAGATGATATGTGTTTCCAGGTTGACTGTGACAAGGTCTATATTCAAGCAGTAAGACCTAGGATTGCATGGGCGAAGCCTCTCTCTTATGAAGTCAATATAGATGATACTAAGAATATCATAGAATCTCTTGTTAATGAACCTATTAATCAAAAGGCACCTTACTTTGGAACATATGAGGAAGCAAAAGATAGAATTTCCATAGAATTTGAAATCCCTAAAATATTGAAAAGAGGAGAGAAAAGGATAAAAAAATTTCAGAAAAAGTATCCAACAAGACATTGGACTCCCCTGCCACCATTGAAGAGGAAGATGTAGAAACAAAGGTTATCCAATAAGAGGAAGAAAATGAAGTTGAACCTCCTTAGAAGAAGATGAAGGCAACACCTAAATAGAAAAAGGTCCCTACCCCTATACTTACACAGAGAAAGTCTCAAAGAAAACTAAATTAGGGTAAAAACAGCGATGATGAAGAAAAACAAGATGATACTGTGGTTTTGAAGAAACCACCTCCTTCACTTGAGTAGAAGATTAAGGAATTTAGAGAAGGTAGAACAATGAGCTCTGTAAAATAACTCAACTAATCTTCTCAATCTAAAGAAGAAAAGAAGCAAATTGAAGAAGCAATTGTTGAGAAGATGGCCAAATGGAAATATGACCCTTCCGAGTTCAAGAGTTACATGACTGAAGATTTATTCAAGGAAGTCTCAATCCCTTGGTCAAATGCAGTAGGATTGGAAAAGGATATAAGGGAAGAGACACTTATGAAAGTTATGCCTACAATGAAGGGAAAAGAAATCAAGGAAACTCTGAAAAGGTATGAAAACAATCATACACCCAGATTTAGAACATTTCAGATTCTGAACAAGAACATTGAAGATGTAGTGAGGTGAGCTACATTACTATGGAAAACAATCTTTGAATAGAAATTTGATGATGACAAATCAGAGATCCCAAGTACAGATTAGATGGATGATGCTCTACCCGAGGTACAGACTATTGAAGAGTCAGATGTTGAATAGATAGTAGTTGAGGTAATGGCATCATTTCCCCAATCTCCAAATCAGAATGTCAAACCTCCGAGCAAGGACAAGACTGAAGAACCATTAGACCAAGAAGCTACCGAGCAATAGGCTCCAATCAATACTGAGACAAGCATGCCTGAGTCATAGAAGGATTAGGTAAATGCCTCTACTACCAGTATTGATTCATTAGTTCATGTTAGTCCAACAATTGGTACACCGCCATCTAATGCAGTAAAGGTCAATGACCTAATTGAACTGAACACTAATAGAAAGGTTGAGGAAAGAAACAACAAGGAACTTATTCCTTCCCCGAGTCCAAAGGTAAAGGGAAAATAAAATTTAATAAACACTGGTGAGATTGATCTTGATGAAGAGATTGTCATTCCAAACTGGGATCAATCTAATCTTTCTGAAGAGAAAATGGAAATTTTGGGTGAGCTATGGATAAAAAGTGCTACACAGCAAAATCTCAGAAGGGAAATAAAGAGGAACAAGGTACTCACAGACATCAAAATCATATTTGTTGATGCCTTATAGATTGAGGTAAATGAGACTAAAACAATATTGGATCAACTTTTTGACATTGTCCAAAAGTTCAATATGGACATGAATGGTCAAGAGAAGCTATTAGAGAAGGCTGAGAAGAAATTTGAGAACAAGGTTCTCAAAAACATTGTAAAGAAGATTGCAATTGATCAAGTGCAACTAACAAATAACATCAACACTCTTGAAACAACTGAAGCCAAAGTGGTAGAATTATTTGTGAAGTTGAGTGACTCCTCCAACTTTACCACTCAGATCAAAGATAAGTTAGCAAAGGTTGACAGTGGTATGAAGGAAAAAGGAAAGTGCAAAGCTATTAGCAGCTGACCTGAGCACCAGTTCAGCTCACTTCTTAAAAATCAAGTATCTAACAAGACTTCGGGCTGAATTATTAAAAGAAGAAGCAAGAAATAGAGAGTCCCTCACATACATACAAATCTAGCTCCTACCCCACATGGAGATCATGCAAAAACGTATTGCATATGCCAAGACACTCATACATGAAAATAAATTCTCTATTGCCGAAACTATGGTGGAGTTGTCTGGAGAACTTCAAATTGAATTGCAGATATTGAAGACACTACAGGAGAATTGGGACAACACTTTGTCTCAAATTATGAAGGTACATAGTGACTTCCTATCCTACTTTGGGATCACTATGTAATTCTAGCATTTTGTCAAAAACAAGGGGGAAAAGGATATAATTGTATATTATACATAGTGCTTAGTATATATTATGGAGGAAATATACTTTACAAAACAGTTTTGAAAAATACAAAAATAGAGCAAGTCAGACCTTAGCAGAAGAACAAAGTCAAAACCCGAGCAGTCAGTAAGGGGGAGATTTTGACTTAATAGTTGCAGAAATCAATGATGAAGTGTTTTTTTCACTAATGCCAAAGGGGGAGATTGTAGATCCTATGGAAAGACATATTTTCAATTAGTGTCAAAACACTTAAGACATTCTTAGTCACCCGAGTGACAGTATGACCTGAGTGACAGTTATGAGGCCGACATAGTATATATTGTTATATATTATTTTGTAATTGGAAGCTGACTTGCAGTGTTGTATATTTTCATATGATATATATGTAAGACAACTTGTTTTGATCAAGTTTGAATATTGTAAGTAGTAAGTGGAAAGTTTTGTAAGATGAATATATGAGTAGAAGACATGTGAAAGCAGATTAACTAAGTACAGAAGTATTTTGGACAATAGATACTTATCTATCACTATTAGTTGATCATTTATATTCAAAGGATCATTATCACCAATCACAGTTCCATAGAGTAGGTCAACAACTGATTCATTCTCACAGGTGGATCAGCAAAGTCCTTTAACAAGGTGGACCTAACAGTCCTTTCTCTAAATCTCTTAACAAAGTTGCACTACATTTTGTATTGTAATAAATCCTTTAACAAGGTGGACCTAACAAGTCCTTTGTATGCTCCTAATAGGGTAGACCATCAGTAGTGGTCATTATAAGCTTTAACTGACTGAATTTATTACTGCAGTACTAAATCTTGTGAGTATCATCCCCACCCCAATTTTACTTTCTTTGGAAGGTTTCTGAGTAACCAAATATTGTGTTATGAGTTATGTGTTTTTTAATTTCAGTTCTATGCATGTTATCATTCAACTTAATTATGGATTAAGTTTTATTGGCTCCTGATTCACCCCCTCTTAGTCACTGGTCACACTATATATTTCCAACACGCGCACACACACACACACACACACACACACGAGGAAATACATGTATAGAGAAGAGAAGAGGAAGATATACATAACAAATTAAAAAAATAGTTTTGAAAAATAAAAAATAGAGTCAATTGCAACCGAGTTGCAGAGCAGTAGTCAAAACTGAGCTAGAACCCAACCACATGGTAAGGGGGAGTTTTGACTTATCAGTTTTTTTGATCAGATTTTTTGGTATGATAAGTATTTTTTTACTAATTCCAAATGGGGAGATTGTAGACCTTATGGAAAGACATATTGTCAATTAGTGCCAAAACACTTAGTCATTCATATGGTTACAGTCTTAACTAGTCTAGCAACGTGAAGTGTTAAATGAGCTAAGCACTTGCAGTGTCAACCGAGTAGTTATTTCCAAGTAGTGTCTGCCAAGTCACCAGTGTTAACCAAGTTGCATACCATATCTAAGTTATAAATGTAGATTGAGCACCTAGTGTCAACCGAGTGCCAGAGTTGCCAAGTTCACTATGTCACCCGAGTGTCAGTATATCACCCGAGTGGATTACTAGACCTGAGTATCAACATTAAGCCGACTTGGTGAATATTGTTTGAAACTATTTGATATAATTGTAACCGACTTGTGGAGGTAATTGATTTGGATAGGTATATATGTGAGACACTTGGTTTATCCAACTCATCAATCAATCAATCATTATTACAAAAACATTGAATATATGTATAGATGCGAATATGAATAAGTAGATTGATTAGAAGGCTACAACAATATAAAGGAACATCAGAGACTCATCTATCACATTCAGTTTATTAGTACTACATCAAAGGATCTTATCCAGCAAATCAAAGTTGCACAACAGATCATTCACTGGTTCATCCTAACAGGTGTATCAGTCAAATCCTTTAACAGGGTGGATCTAACAGTCCTTCACAATCTCCTAACAGAGTGCATACTTAACTGTATTGTATAAATCCTTTCACAAGGTGGACTTAATAGTCCTTATTGCTCCTAATAGGGAAGACCATCAAAAGTGGTCAATTGTAATCCTTAACAAGCCAACTTTATTACTGTAGTTCTAAAGCTTGTGGGTATCATCCCCACCCCAGTTTTACTTTGTATTTGGAAGGTTTCCGGGTCACCAAATCTTGTGTCAAGTATTATGAACGTTTATTGATTTTCTGTTCCATGCATGCAATTAGATTACACAATCTAATAAACGATAAAAGTGAAGAAGTTTTATTGGTTCCTGATTCACCCCCCTCTTAGTCACCTAGCCTGTAATATATTTCCAACAACAACATGATATTGTAGATAAAATATCAAAATTGGGGGTGCCTTCCAAATATTTGGTCATGGAACTTCATCAAGTGTAATGCAAACTCATGCATTTTCACTTCTCAAAATCATAGTTGCATGTGTTGTGTAGATCCAATTGGGAAGAGAATGGGAAATGTCATATCAAGAAAACCCTCAGTATTATATTCATTTATTGGTGAAGAGTCTATTTCAGGCCAATTGACAATGCTTTTTGTGTCATCCTCAAGTTCCAATGTTTGCTTAATAATTTCTAGCCCACAAGATCTTTTTGGAAATTTAGACATAAATGATGATGTGTAAGCCATACTATTTTCATTTTTGTCTTCATCAATATCCATTTCATTATTTTTCATGCCCATTTCTTCATCTATTTTGATGCTATTAAGCATGCTTGAAATGTTTGTTCTTAATTTAAGGATTTCAGCTAAATATTCAACATTTATGTTAACATCATTGCAGTATGGATCATACTTGACCTTGTATTGTAATTCATCTCTAACATGACTTTTTCTTACATAAAATTCATACGTAATGCCCCTATGTATGCAATCTTTGAACTATGAGCACATGTAGTCCTTGTATTCTGCATACAAGCACCTTTGAAATGTTCTTTATGTCCTGTGTGAAGCTTATTGTGTGACCACTATATTTATGTTGGCCTCCAAAAGTGTGGGTTACTTTCAATATTGGGTTCACACTAGCAAGGAGCATTTCTTCCACCCAGGTCAGTCTTTTCAACACAATAGGTTGTTTTCCTGGATCCATGTTGTTCATCAATGAGAATCAATATATGCCTTTCTTGTGGAAGCATCTTTTATAGGTAGGATTAGAATATGATAATTGAAGGACCATTCCAAGGTAACATCCCTTGCAAATTATGCATGTATGCAAATTGGATAATGTGTCTATTCATTGTCTAAATCTTTTTTAATGCCTTTGTGAAGTTAGCATTGTAGCCAAACGACATTATATCTTCTATTTTTTATTGTTGATGGGTATGCTATTTTTGATATATTTCTCTCTCTAAGCTTATAAGATACCTCTGTGCATTTATTTTCTCTTTCTGTCGTTCTAAATTTTTTTGAACTGCTTTGTGATTTTTCAACCTTTGCGCTTCTTGGTGGGGGGGGGGGGGGGGGGGGGGGGGTTTTGTTTTTTTTTTTTTTTTNGGGAGGGGGGTGTTTTGATTCTGTTCTATTTTTAAAATTTTCCTATGAGCAACTATTTCCTCCTTGTGGTGGGCATAGTAATCTCAACTTCTCTTTTGGTGTTGCAACCTCTTGAATTTAGTTAGTTTGGCTTCACCTTGATCTTTTCCATTGCAAGAGTCGATATTCTGCATTTTAAAAAGACCATGCAATATAGAAAGAAGCACCATCATGTACATTGAGACCTAGAAAAGAAGTATCACATTAATATTTAACTATTTTAAATATAATAGTTCAAATTACTTATTTTCAACATTCAAAATGATTTTAAATTTTAAAATGACTATATTTAGGTTTGGAATTATTTTTTTAGTAAATTATTTAAAATTGTTTCATAAATACTATAATTTTTTTAATAATAATTAATATAAAAAAATTTCTCATTTCGGAATGGGATAATTATCTAATTGAAATAATCTTGTTTAATCTTAATTATATATCTGTAATATTAAATCTTACTTTAATATTAAACATAGTTCACTTGATTATTATTATTTTTACTTGATATTAATTGATTATAATTTTTTTAAAATTATATAATAAGTGTTAATCTTATAATTATATTGTTAATTCACAATAAAACCTAAAAACTAATTTTAAATTATTATTATTTTAAAATATTTTTAATAAATTCTAATTAATTTTTACCGTCCTTGAAAGCAAGTGTAGTTCTTGTTGGCATATCTGATGCAGTGATAGTAAATGTGTTATGTTGATGACACAGTGATTTGATCACATGATGATCAAATATTATATTTTAATTGATGTCAACTATTGGCTTTGTGTTCTTAGTATGTTGTCAAGTATATTTGTGATGAATGCTGAGTTTTAGTGGTTGTTATCTTTAGGGGAGACTTAGGTATGTCTCTGGATGTCAAATGCATGACCGCTACTACTGAAGTAAGTTTATGAGAGAGTTGTGATCAAATAGAGTATAATAGTACAACTACTAGAACAAATTAATGATAGGTGATAGATGATTTGAATATTTTGTCAAATCTCTGATGTATATTATGGCACGATCATAAGATATGGTGTTCAATAGTGTTTAGATGCTATATTTGCAATCGCAACTACTTTGAGTGATCGGTGAGAAGGATAAATGATCAATGAGAAGAGACTGTGTTATTCAACAGGTTAAGTGTTTGTGTTCTTGTGCTATCGATGGTAGATCTTGTATCGATGACCGATATCAATGTGGTGGTGATTAGCAATGGATGATTCATGATCTGGTGATGTGTATTCATGATTGGAGGTGATAATCTAGAATCACATTGATCGATGTTATCTTGTGGAGAAGATTATTGAGGAAGTTTGAGTATGGTCAAAATATGTTTGACTCTTTGGCTCAATTTCATATGTAAATCATTGTGTAGGCCAATGCGGTCTTGGAAATATGTTTTGTGTATTTAATTTTTTTTTTTGACACATTGTATCTATACGGTATGCTTTGTAATTTGATTTTAGGGTTTGATTAAGGCAATGGACTTAGCAGTTCATTATATAAAGGTTGGAGTTGAATGTAAAGTGTGTTGACCATGTGTGTTGTGCAAGTGCGGTGTAAGGTGCATGTTGTGATCAAGCCAGGGAAGAGTTAAGTATGCTCAGAAGAGATTGTGTCCTTCAGTGGATCTGATCAGGCAGAGGTAGTGCTATTTTGCATATCATTGTTGTTTTTGTTGTTCCCTAATAGTTACAACAGTTGAAAGCCCCTTACAGGATAGATCCTAACAAATCTTTATTGTAAATCCTCTAACAAGGTGACATGTTAGCTTGTTTTTTAAGTCCTTTAACAAGGCTACTCTTATCAGGGTAAAGGTTCTAACAGGCTTAAGGAAAATCCCTTAACCGGGTAGCACCTAACAGTGTTGTTGTAAACTCCTAACAGGGTTAAGCTCCTCACAGGGCATACTTCAGAAGAGTACATTATTTTAGTGGGTACTAATCCCCATCGTGGATTTTTTTCCCTATTTTGGTTACCACGAGATAAATTTGTGTGTCAAATTTGTGGATGATCTTGGATGTTTATGATTTTCATTTGTTGCTATTAAGGTTATTCTTGTGAATGGTGATTAAAGTTTAAGTGATTGTAAAGTTGGTTTATTTGGTAGATTACCGATTCACCCCCCTCTTAGTAATTTGATATCAGGTCTTACAATTGGTATCATAACATTGGTTCTCTTTTGTGGCGAAGCTTAAAAAATTGAGGCAAAGATCTAAGATGATGAGAAAGGAAGGTCCTAAATTCACAAGAGAGAACTACTCAATATGGTGTGGCCAGATGAAGCTCTATCATAAGGGCTTGGCTGATCAATATTGGGACCATGTGGTAAATAGGTATACTATCCCCCCAAGAACCCTAAATCCATATCAGTTGAAGGTTAAGCATGAACATGTTGCTACTATGGAATCTATTGCAAGTACTCTTTCAGATGTAGAGTATGTTGATATTAAAGACTTAGATACTGCTTATGAAATATGGGAGAAGTTAAAAACTGTGTATGGTGGAGATCCACATGTGTAGAAGGAAAATGTTGATAGCTTAAGAGGAAAGTATGATGAGATGAGAATGCAAGACAATGAGAACTTTGAGCTATACAGTCAAAGAATCAAAGAAGTTGTTGCTGCTATCCAAGGTGTTGGTGATAATCTTCTTGAGGAGGATGTGGTAGGCAAGATTGGTGTGCAAATGATATGCACAAGAGGAAGGCCTAGACTATGGTGAAACATTTGTACTTGTGGCCATACTTGAAGGTGTGAGAATATTGCTTGCTTATGCTTCTTACAAAGCATTCAAGGTATATCAAATGGAAAGTCAACTTTTCTTAATGGAAATTTGAAATAAGAGGTATACATTGAATAACTTGAAGGATTTTCTAATTCCAAAGGAAATAATATGGTGTGTAGATTAATGGATTGAAACAAGCATCTAGAACATGGTATGAGAGGTTTCACACATATCTGATTCAAATTGGTTTTGTCAAAACAAGTGACAACAAAAATATGTATTTGAAGACTGAGAAAGATGACATATTACTAATTGCAGAGATATGTGTAGATGATATCATTTTCTATGGCAATGAAGAGTTTAGCAGATCATTTGCAAATGAGATGAGGAAAGAATTATCGATGTCTATGATTGGTAAGATAAAATTATTTATTGGATTGAAAGTTCAATAGATGAAAGATGGTATTTACATAAGTCAGTCCAAGTATGTAAGAGAAATACTAAAGACTTTTGGACTCAAAACTAGTTGGTATCCCTATGGTAACTGGTTTCAAGCTATCAAAGGAAGATGGTTCTAAATAAGTGGATGAGACACTTTACAGGTCCATGATTGATAAGCTATAGTATGTTGTACATAGTAGACCGGATATAGAACAGGAAGTTGTATTAGTAGCTAGATTTTCTTCTAATCCTAAGGAATCTCATATCGTTGCAGTGAAGATAATCTTCATATATCATTAGGGGAATGAAGATTATGGTCTGTAGTATGGAAATAAAGGTGATTTTTCTTTGAATGTGTTTACTGATGTTGATTGGGCATGTAATGTTGATGATTGAAAGAGCACAAGTGGAGGTGCATTCTTTCTCAAAGATAGACTTGTATCTTGGACAAGTAATAAGTAGAACTATATATCTCAATCAACAGCTGAAGCTGAGTATGTTGTTGTTGCAATTAATTGAACTCAGATAGTTTGGGTTAAGCAAATTTTGGAAGGAATACAAGAGAAGGTAACTAAACTAGTGGTTATCTATTATGACAATACAAGTTCTATTAACATTTCTAAGAACTTGGTGATGCACTCTAAGACTAAGCATATAGCTATCAGATATCATTTTCTTAGAAAATGTGTATAGGAAAAGGAAGTAAGGTTGGAGTATGTGCCAACTAAGGAGCAAGTTGCTTATATTTTTACTAAGCCATTGAACAAGGATAATTTTGAGTACCTAAGAGGTAGGTTAAGGGTCATACCCCTATCTTCTCTAAATTAAAAAAAGGTGCAGTTGCATCGGTCCCAGTGTATTCATCAAATATTTTTACGTGTGGATTGATGTTGTGAGGATAATCCTTAAGGGGAACATTCTGTGAAGTAATGCTATTTGGTTAGTCAAGTACTGCAAAGGAGTTATCAGGTTTATTTGGCACCTTTGTCATTGTTGTCAAAGGGGGAGAAGATGTATGTTCAAAATCTCATATGTATGGAGATTATGTGATGATGTGAATATGTATGTATGTTTGACAATTAGTGAAGTTCAGTGAAAAGGAGAGTAATTGCAGAACAAGTGAAAGACAGAAGTGGAAACATTTTTTTTAATGTTTCATGTTGAAGATGATGTATTCTATTGATGAAGAGAGTGTTTCCATCATTGGTGAAGCATAGAGTATTGCCATTAATGCCAAAGGGGGAGATTGTTGGCATATTTGATGCATTGATGGTAAGTGTATTTTGGTGATGACAAGGTGATTTTATTACAACATGATCATATATTATATTTTCATTGATGTTAACTATTGACTTTGTGTTCTTAGTATGTTGTCAAGTATATTTGTTATGAATGATGAGTTTCCGCGAATTTCAATGGTTGTTATCTTTAGGGGAGACTTAGGTATGTCAATGGATGTCAAATGCATGACCACTGCTGCTGAAGTAAGTTAATGAGAGAGTTATGATCAAATGGAGTATACTAGTGCAACTACTAAAACAATTAATGCTAGGTGATAGGTGATAGATGATTTGAATTTTTTTTTCAAATCTCTGATGTATCTTGTGGTGCAGTCATAGGATATGGTGGTCAATAGTGTTCATATGATACAATTGCAATCACAACTACTTTGAGTGATCGGTGAGAAGGATAAGTGATCAGTGAGTAGAGACAATATTATTCAATAGGTTAAGTGTTTGTGCTCTTGTGCTACCAACGGTAGATCTTGTATCAGTGATCAGTATCGATGTGGCGGTAATTAGTGATGAATGATTCATGATCTAGTGACATATATTCATGATTGGAGGTGATGATCTGGCATCACATTGATCGATGTTATCTTATGGAGAAGATTATTGAGGAATTTTGAGTATGGTCAAAATGTGTTTGACTCTTTGGCTTAATTTCATATGTAAATTATTGTGTAGGGCGATGTGGTCTTGGAAATATATTTTGTGTATTTAATTATTTTGTTTGGAATGTTGTATCTGTGCAAGATGCTTTGTAATTTAATTTTAGGGTTTGATTAAGGTAGTGGACTTAATATTTTATTATATAAAGGTTGAATTTGAATGTAAAGTGTGTTGTGTGTGTGTATATTTGTGCATCTATTTCTTGTGACACAACACTTCAATAAGTCATTCTATTAGTGAGAAATAAGGGTTAATGAGCATATAAAACCCTAACATCAATCTATTGCTTTCTAACTAGGATGAGTGTAGAAAATAACATAACAGCCCTCAGATTATGCTAATACCAGTGACATAAACAACCTAGCATGAAAGATTTAAGTTTAAAACAAACTATTTAATTACTTAAGCATGCATATTAGTCTAAAATGGGCATTATAACCATGTAATAAAGTAACTAATGGAGTGTGCATGAAGCTATGAAGGAATGGGTAGCATAAAAATGCTTTGAGATTCCTTCAAAATCTTGGCATAACAACACTACTATTCAAAATTTGAGGCTTATTATGAGCTCCAAATCCCTTTAATTTATAGAGGAATGGGAGAGAGAGAGGGGAGACAAGGTTCATTAATGGAGCCCCTAAGGTCATTAATGAGGTGTAAGAGCCATTAATGCTTTGGGAATTAATGAGGGATGGGCAAGAGGGAATATTAATTAATGAGTCATTAATGAAATTTATTTAAAAGGCATGGGAGGGAATAAGGCTCAACTTGGCAAGTTGGTCATTTAGAGAATTCATGCTTGAGAAAGTTGACTTTCTCAAGTGGGTTGAATTGTTAATCATTCCTTAATGAAATGTGACAACATTAGAAGGGGGTTTAGGATAGAATTAGAATTAGGATTAGATTAGCATGGGGGGAATAGGTTGAGAAGGGTTAGAACCCAGGGTAGAAGTGGTTGAGATAGGTTAGGTTGAGGTTTAAGGGAATATAAATGAAATGAATTAAAGTTATTTAATTCATTTAAAATATACGAATTAATTATTTAAGCATTTTATTGCTTTTTAATAATTAAGGGGACTATAGCCATTTTAATTAAATTAAATAGGTTAGGGGAATGGGTTCTTTGCAAGTGGACAATTGATTTAGGGGTTTATTTAATTCCTTTATAATTAAATACTATAGCCATGTTTGAATTTGATTTGATTTAATTGGTTTGAATTGTATGGCTATAATAGTTAATATAATTCAGTGATAAAAATCACCTAGGACATTAAATTTGATTTTAAAAAAGAATTATGCCAAAGTAACATTGTCATGACATAATTGGGTGTATGATCACACTTAGGGAAAGTAGGGTCTATAGTTGGAACAGACTAAATTCAGGTGGTTACATTTGCCCCTCTTTGAATTGATGTGCGAGAAGCGCATTGATTCAAAGAAAGTTTTTGATTTTGACTTCAGAAAGATTGAGAATTTCGTTCTTGGTTGTCAAACAAAATGTTGATGAGATCAGTCTCACACTTGATCGAATTAAACTGGTAGAATTGATTTTGAACTTGGTTGTCATCCAAAGATCAATAAAAGATCTTAAAGATACCAATTCTGAACTTGGTTGTCGTCTAAAGATTGATAATACTGATTCTGAACTTGGTTGTCATCCAAAAGTTAGTAAGAAGCTACTAGGAGCTTAATAATAATCTCTTATAATGAGGGGGCACAAGGTATTCAGCTTATGAGAACCAAAGCTTTCTATCTAACAGTTCTGACTTAGTCAAGGAAATTGTTATGCCCCTAGTTTGTTTGATAACGAAGTCGTTTTAATGATATTTCGAGCAAAAATTTAATTGATGATAGTGTGATCATGCCCCCTCAAGAATGAAATCAAAGGAAAAGAATAAAATCCCCTCAGTTGAAAGAATGTATCACTTGCAGGAAGCAGTTAGGGTAAGAAAGAATGGAGTAGAAGAAGTGGAAAAAGATGGTGTGTTTAAAAATAAACACACTAGTACCAAGTTAATCACATTGAAAATATGAGTTCAATTTTGTTCCCGATAGATCGGAGATTGCAGGAAGCATGGATATGTAAATATCTTGGATAGAAGAATTAAAAATAGAAAGGAGTTTGAGCTCAAACCCTTATGTTGTTCTTTCAAAAATGCATCATGCAATCTCTAAATGCAGCTACATGCAGACTCTTAGGACTTTGTCACTGATTTGTAGATATTGTAGCATTTTATCATCATTGGGCACTTTTAGGAACATATACCACCTGATAGTACAACAATTACTAATACCCACTGATATTATGAAAGTATGAATACTATGTTTGAAATGTCAGAAATAAACTTAGGCATCAAGGCATAGAAGCCATGATAACAAAATAGTCACCTTCCTTTTAATATACCAGATTCTGATTAAGGAAAGATATTGGACCCGCAATGACCTTGAAAATTCATATCCTTGGATACATTATTCTTTGTATACCTTAGTGAGAATCTGGATCAGAAAATAGACAAGGAAATTGTTTCAACCTCATCGTAGTTTACAGATAATGAAGATCGAGATATATGCGACTACCCACCCATAGTGGCAGCTCTTACCATAAACATCTAAGTTAAGTGAAATTTATAGGATCATTTGGAACAATCACCATACACAGAAATTCAAGAAAACATTATGTCCCCTATCCTTGTGACTCTTTGTCTTTGCACAGACGTCATTGAGTAACTAAGAAGACAAAATAAATCATTAATTATGAATGAATTAAATAAAATTTATAATTACTTAGATGTCCCTAGTTGAAAACATCATCAGCACATAAAAGAATCATAATCAAACCAATATCAAACTATGTGTTCAAGTAGTACTTGTTCATTCATATGTCAAACACAGTAAATATTCATCAATTAGAAAATTGCAATATAAGTGATATGGTGTTTCCATGCCTGTGCATTGATAGGATAGTCCATTCATGTTTGCAATCCAATATAGCCTTGTAGGAACTCAGTTAATGTAAATGTCATGTCTAGATATGTGATATTTGAAAGGACACCCATTTTTTGAAAAGTGACATTATTTTGCATGTATCAAGAAACATTTTGTTCGCGGGGCAAATAATCCTAGAGAAACTTAGCAACCGCAACCTACCATGCCAGAAAAGATGCCCCCAGTGTAGAATGACCTATTCCTACGACGTAAATGCAGACAAATCCCAAGCAAGGATAAGATAGCCATTTAGGAAATGAAGTCATCATTTTGAGCACAAGTATAATTATGAAAGCCTAGTATCAGTAGTGCATTGATAGATGGAGCGCAGAACACAAGTGACACCTGCTTACCAGGTTTTCACCACTTGGAAAGATCTTTTCTTTCTTTTTGTGCTACCAAGATGCCTATTTTACCAGGTGCTCATCAAGGCACTTTTCTCTTTTTCAATTTTTTTGCTATTTTTTCTTTTTTGAATATTTATTTGTAGTATCAAGGCGCCTTTTTGCCAGGTTTTCACCAAGGATACCCTCTCTTCAGGACTGTTTCCATTGTTTTTGGATTTCTTCAGGATCAATTTTCTAAATGTTTTTGGTATTTTGTGAGAAATTTTTGCTGTACAGGCTCTACTAGCCAAACATTAAGCGTAGAACCACTTCAAATGTAGAGTGTTGATAGGATCTAGAAGAAAATCTCCCTCAGGTGTAGCTAGTTGATAAGCTCCAGTCCCAAAAGTGGCAGTGATAACATAAGGTCCTAGCCAGTTAGGTTCAAATTTTCCCTTCTGTTCTCTATTAGGCTAGTTCTTAGGATTCTCCTTTAGGACGAGATCTCCTACTTCAAATTTTCATGGTTTTACCTTCTTTTTGTAGCCTTTGGACATAGGTGCTTGATACACTTTGAGGTGATCGAACGCTTGTTGTCTGCGCTCATCTAGTAGGTCCAGAGAATTCACCCTATCTATGCGGTACTACTCATCAGTAACAAGACCTTGTAAAGATATCCGCAACGATGGGATTTCAACCTTAATAGGTAGTACTGCTTTAGTGCCATAGACCAAAGAAAATGGTGTGGCTCCAGTTGGTGTTCTGATGCTTATTCTATAGGCCCATAGTGCCAGATTCAGTTGTAGATGTCAGTCTCTTCCATACTTACTCATAGTTCTATGTAGGATTTTTAGAATATGTTTGTTAGACGCCTTAGCTTGTCCATTACCTTGAGGGTAATAGATTGAGGAGCAATGTTGAGTGATATGGAATTGTTCACAAAGGTCATCAATGTCTTGATTTTTAAATTGGCCCCCATTGTCTGTTACAATTGAAGAGGGTATCCCATATCTACAAATAATGTAGTTTAGAATGAACATAGCCACATATTTTCCAGTGGCTTTGATTAGCAGCACGGCCTCGACCCACTTTGTGAAATACTCAGTGGCCGTAATGATGAACTTGTGTCCATTTGAAGAATTAGGATATACTTGTCCAACCAAGTCAAAGGCCCATTGCTGAAATGGCCAATGTGTTATGAAAGGTATAAGTTCTCGGCAGGAGCATAGATGAGATTTCCATGTGTCTGGCATTTAAGAAATGCTTTTGAAAATTGAATAGCATCTTTCTCCATGGTAGGCCAGTAATAGCCTACTCTGAGCAGTTTCTTTGCTAATGAAAAGTCATTCGAGTGTGATCCACATACACCTTTGTGGACTTCTTTTAATGCTAGATCAGACTCTTTAAGTTCTAAACACCTAAGAAGTGTACCGTCGAGACCTCATCGATATAGGTTGTTAGTTATGAGGACATAATGCGATGCTTCCCTAATCAAGCATCTTTTCTCATTTTTGGATAGATTGTTAGGGATGGTTTGGTCAGAAAGGTAAGCAATGATATCGACATACCGAGATTGGTCTGGGGCATTCAAAGTGCATATGAATTGATATTCAGGGGTATCAAAGGTAGGATAGGATAGTTCTTCCACCAAGAAGTCATAGTGGAATTGATTTTCTTCCAGTTGTAACATGGATGCCAAGGTAGCCATAACATCTGCATCTTTATTCTTTGGTCTTGGTATCTAATGGAATGTGATGAAGACAAAGTACTTCTTCAAGTCATCAACTAGTTGCTTGTAGGGCATCAACTTCTCATCTTTCATTTGATACTCCCCATTGACCTGATTGATAATTAGTTGGGAGTCACCGTACACGTGTAACTCTACAATCTTCCACTCCATAGCTAGCTTAAGACCATTTACCAATGCTTCATATTTTGAAATATTGTTGGTGCATGGAAACATCAATTTGTATGACTTGGGAATCTTGTAACCTTGAGGAGTCATAAATAGGACCTCTGTTCCAGAGCCTTGTTGAGTGAATGAACCATCAAAGTACATCTTCCATGGATATTTAGTTAGATGCATGATTGTTTCATCAGGGAATTCAATTATTAAAGGTTCATCATCATGGAGTGGTGAATCAACCAATTGATCTGCAAGGACATGTCCTTTGATATCTCTTCATTCTACATAGTCAATCTCAAACTCACTAAGAATTAGGACCCATTTTGCCAAACACCCTGTTAATGCTATTCTACTCAAAAGGTACTTTAGAGGATCAATCTTAGCAATGAGCTTCACTGTATGAGAGAGTATGTAGTGTCTCAATTTTTGTGATGTGAAGATGACTGCTAAGCACACTTTTTCAATAATGTTGTAATTGAGCTCATAGGTGACTAGTGTTCTACTAATATAGTTTATGGCTCTTTCTTTGTTTGTGTCATCCTCTTGTGCTAGCAATACTTCTAAGGATGTAGCTGTAGCTGTAGCTGAAATATATAGGAGTAAGGGCTTTCCATAAATAGGCACCATAAGAATAGGAGGAGTAGCTAGGTATCCTTTCAATTCCCTAAAGTTTGCTTCATAGTGTTCATCCCATTTGAAGGTAACCCCTTTATGTAGTGATTTAGTAAAGGGTTGTGCTCTATCTGCAAGTTGGGACATGAATCTCCTGATAGACTGGAGTCTCCCTTGTAGCGTCCTCATTTGACTGATGTTGCGTGGAGGAGCCATCTCTAGTATAGCCTTAACTTTAGTGGGATCTACCTCAATTCCTTTCACTGAAACAATGAATCCTAGGAGCTTCCCTGATTGGACCCCAAAGGCACATTTGTTTGGGTTGAGCCTGAGTTGGAACTATTCCATTCGATCCAATATCTTTCTTAGGTCAGCAATGTGAGTACCTCTTTCTTTGGATTTAGCCAATGTGTCATCCACGTAGTCCTCCATGTTTTTGTGCATCATGTCATTGTGATGAAGGGTGCTCCCCTTAATGCCACAAACACATAACATAAACAGAGAAGCAACAACAATTTGCAAGAACAGAAGATGGGCTTCTTATTATATCCATAAATGTGGAATTACAAACTTTAAGAATTACAATATGCAAAGCCACATGGGCATTCCCCTTACAATATTCTGTAGGACAAAGCCTCGAATTATTACCCAGATCTACCCAGAACTGCCCTAGACAACACTACGGGCCTTCTTTATATAGGC
>MU217961.1:450815-467161 GCA_018584345.1 Thuja plicata | reverse complement strand
AAGGGTCGGCTTTAAATATTTACAAAACATGAGATTAGGTAGCCCAACTTTCGGAAGCCATAACTTTTGAACCGTAGCTCTGTTTGGCTATTATAACCACTTTCTGGAAAGGGGAGATCGTGATCTACAATGCCTAACTAGTGAAGCGCAAGTCAAATAAGGGTTTGACCTCAATCTGGAGCCTCTAAGGTCCTGAAAATTGAGCTCAAAGATTTTGCACACTAAAATCTCAATAGTAAATCCTTAATAACTTCGCCAATACAGATGATCTGGCAATGAAATTCAATTGGCATTCTTATATGACTAAGATGAACCTTCACTTGGAAAATTAGAACATTCTGAGTTCAAACGACCAACTTACTAAAAATAGTAAGTTTCCAAAAATAGCAACTTTGTACAAAATAGCCCTTATTGAATAGAAAAACACATATTTTTGGGTGATGCAAGATTGCACTTACACCCAGGATACTCTTGCATCACATGGAATATAGTTGTCATGGCTCTTTGATATGTTGCACCAACATTCTTTAACCCGAATGGCATGACGTTCCAGCAAAAGGTGCCCCATGCGCATGTAAATGAAGTTTTCTCTTGATCCTTAGGGGCAATTTTGATTTGGTTATAGCCCGAGAATCCATCCATTAAAGAATACATATGGTAGCCTTCTGTGAGGTCTATGATCATGTCAATGTTAGGTAGAGGGAAGTCATCTTTTGGACACGCTTTGTTCAAGTCTCTGAAGTCAGTACAGATCCTGATAGATTTATTAGATTTAGATACAGGGACCACATTGGAGATCCATCCTGCATAGGCAATGACTTTAATAAATCTAGCCTTCAACAACTTCTCTAGTTCCTCTTTTACCATTAATGCAACATGAGGATGCATCTTTCTAAGCTTTTGTTTCACGAGCTTGATCCCAGGAGCTATAGATAAGTGGTGCATGATTAGATTTGGATCTAGTCCAAGCATATCAGTATAAGACCATGCAAAGTTGATCTTCTTTTCTTTCAGAAATTATGTGAACTGTGTCTTCTCCTCTTCTAATAAAGATTGTGCAAGGTGGACTATTTAAGTATTTTCAATAGTGCCCAAATTTACTGGCTATATTGGTTCAATCAGTACCGAAGACCTTTCCTGAAAGTGTTCGGGGAGGATATCAAGAGTCTCATCCTTTGGCACCTCTGAGAGGTTTTCACCATTGGATACATCTTTTTTCTTTACTATTTTGGGATCTGATACTGCCACATAGTAGTTTTCACCATCAGTCTTCTTTTTTTTTTAAATTTTTAGTTTTTGACTGAGAAACTTGATATCCTCCTATGACATGTTCTCGCTCCTTGCATTGGTGGAAGAAGGGTAAGGTTCACAAGTATTGAGATAGCAAGCTAGGGTATAGTCATTTGGAAAGTTGAGGATAGGAGTAGGATCTGTTTCAGTCCAATCAATTAAGTCTAGAAGTACCAATGATAGGGAGTTAGTCTCTGGGAAGGACATCATTGTGTCACCATCAAGACCATTAACCGAAATGACATGGTCTGTTAAGTTAATTCATTCAATATTTAGATCAATAAGAGTGAGATCATTGTTAAAAGGGTCATTGTTATTTATATGTAGACCAAACTCTAGTGACTTGTCTGTAGAAATCTCATCATCATCTCTCTGTAAAAGGAGGCTTCTTTCTTGTAGCCTATGAAATTCTTCTAGACTTATGTAATCACTAGTTTCTTCATCAATGATCGGGGAAAGGAACTCTTCTTCTGCTTCAGGATTATTAGTGTCATTGGGAGTAGTGTTAGACTATTTACAAGGAGCTGAGGGTGCTGTAAACATGTGAATTGTATCTATTCCAATATCTTAAGTGGCAACAGATAGCTCTTCCCATTCATAATCATGAGAGTCCATGACCTCATCATCGAATCTATTTAATTATTCAATAATGGTTATCTGATGTACCCAGTTAGCTACTTGTGGATCAAAGTGGGGTAGATCAAGGACATGTGAAATTGTGACCAATTTCCCCCAATTAGGATGTAAATCCTATTGTTGGGGTGTCTTTTGAGTAATTATTGCTATTAATAATACCTTTGGACCAGCCGCTATTGTGTCTCCTACCTCTTGAATGGGAGGTTGTGCTAACAAGGGGGTGTGAAGATCCTGTGGTACCTCAAAGATGGGTACATAGCATTCTCCTTGGTAGTTGGGGTCCTCTGTGCCAACATGTAATAATCTTTTGTAGGACCACTTCTCTAGTTCATCTGTTTCATCACTCCCTTTATATGAGTTTGGACTCCCTTTTGGAGTGGGTTTATCAATTTTAGTATTAAAACCTAGTCCTATTTTGTCTCTAGTATTCTGGAACTCCATGGGTACAGGCTCAATAAGACCTTGTCCTGTGTCATTCAGAGGTCCCTTTCCTTTGTATCCCATTTGTTTGAGGAAATCATATCCCTTGCCATACTATTTTGGGGATATCTTTACA
This sequence comes from Thuja plicata, assembly GCA_018584345.1. Lineage (NCBI taxonomy): Eukaryota > Viridiplantae > Streptophyta > Pinopsida > Cupressales > Cupressaceae > Thuja > Thuja plicata. The sequence goes on along the minus strand of MU217961.1, from coordinate 464,679 downwards.
TGTTTGACCTCAGCTTCTACCGGTTCTCATTTGTAAAGCTAGTCGAAGACTGCTTGTTCTTTTGTGTTATCTAAAGAAGATGTGGATCCCTTTACCATGCCAGTTGTTTTGTGTACTTCTGACTCTTTGGATGCTGTGGGTGTAAATGTTGAGGAAGGTTTTCCATAGGATCTTGGTGATACCGAAAGTTCTGTCAGTGAGGGAGTCAGGTCCAACTTGTACTCTCCCATACCTGTTTCTTCAAGTTTTAAGGTTTTGCCAAAAATCTTCATAACCATGTCCTTGGTCATTTTAGGAGCAATTGCATCCATAGCCTCTTTGTTATATGGGATCATACTACTAGCTTTGATATTATTACAAGTGTAGTTAGCATCTGTAGGAATCGTCACTTCCACCCCATTATGTGAGAACTTTATGCACTGGTGGTAAGTAGATGGCACAACTTGCATTTCGTGAATCCATGGTCTCCCTAATAAGATATTGTAGGCCAAGGGTAGATCCAGAACTTGACATGTGACATTCCTCTCAATTGGGTCGACTCTGATAGGTAGAACAATAAGACCTTTGGATGATCTCTCTTCCTCATCATAATCTTTGATAGTTATTTTGCTTCTAAAGTCAATTGTTTGTTCTGAGAGACCCAGTCTTTTGATTAGATCAAGTGTACAGATATTCAATCTTGCACCTCCATCTATCAACATGCATCTAACATGGGATTTATGAATAAGTACTTCAATGTGGAGGGGTTGATTATATGGATGTGTCAATGACTTATCATCCTCTTAAGAAAATGAGAGGTAATGTAGCACAGAGATGTGATTGACCATCACTTGGAATTTGTCTATATCAATATCCTTTGGGATGCTAGCAGCATGTAGAGTCTATTCTAGGATTTCCCTATGTACTGTGGATATTTTGAGCAACTCAAAAATGGAAATTTTGGTAGAGGTTCGTTGCAATTGGTCTACCAAGTCATATTTTTCTCCAGGAATAGTAACCATGTGTTTTGCTGCTGGTTTAGGAATAGTTATGATAGGCATTTTGGATGGTGGTGTTGGTTTTGGAGGTCCTTTGATCGTGACCTGTGCTTGGCTCCGCGTTATGACATTTGAGTGGAATGAGACACCTTTGATTGTGACCACATTGATTGACTCAGTCTTAATGTCTAGCATATTGATCACATTGTCATTGTTGGAATAGGTGTAGTTGACTTCGTTACCTTTCCCTATAGATGTTTCTCCTTTGTTGTAGTTAGGAAAGGGTTTGTTGAATGTTGTATGTTCCTCATTAGTAGTGTGTCCATCTACTTTGATCTTACCTCCTTCAATGAGGTCTTGGATTACATGTTTGAGCTTAAGGCAATTATTAGTCCTGTGTCCCTTGTTTTTATGGAAGACATAATAGAAATTATCATCCCACCACCTGGGTTTGACCATTGGTTCCCACGGTTTAGAATCAGGGATTGTGAGAACTTTGTTATCCAATAGTGTCTTTAAAATAGTCTCAAGAGGCTCCCCCAAAGGAGTGAAAGTTCTTTGGGGTTTTGAAGTCCATGTCTGACCCTTGCTATTATCATTGTTTGCTTTGGGTAGGGGGGTCATGATCTTGGTGTCCTTGCTTGCCTGCATGCTATTAGTTAGATTTAACACCTCAAGTTTAGGATTAATGTTAGAGGCATCAACCACTCCATCATTAACAACATTCTTGTTTTTCTTCCACCATTTAGGCTTGGAGTTGGAGTTGTTGGTTTTGTTTTCATTTTGAAGGGTGATCTCTCCCATTTTAACCATGACTTCCTCAATATGAAGTGAATTTTTAATCATTCTGTCAAATCTTGGTGAGCCTTGCATTTGCAATGTGTATTTCAACTCAGGCACCAGGTTATTAATAGAGATCTCCATCTTCTTAGATTCGGGAATGGCCCTTGAATATCGTGCAAAAATCTTCCTCCACCTTTGTAGGAAGTGTGTAAATAATTCACTAGTTCTCTGTTTAGTATTACATAGGTCCATCATAGTCACATCATGTTGGATTTTGTAGGAGCAATGTTGGATGAATCATTGGACCAACTCCTTGAATGTTTTGACCTTAGGGTTCAGTTTTGAGAACTACTCCATGGCATTACCTCCTAGACTTCTTGGAAATAGTCGCATGAGGTATGTAGGTTTGTGCATGTATTCTATGCTTAGAGAACAAAATTCCGTCACATGATTGTGTGGGTCATTTTCTCCTATGTATTTTTCATACTTGGGTCTTGCAACGTTGGGAGGAAACGGGACCATAGTGATACTCTTGTCAAAAGGAAATGGACAAATGGCACCCAAAGAGTATTGTGTTTTGGGTTTTTTTTTCTCCTGTTTGAGGTTTATGTGTTCTATTTGCATCAAAGTGAGTTGCTTGGTGAGAATGAATATAGGATTTGGTACCTCCTTTTCTTTGATCTTTTCCACATCATAATCCTTAGGTAATTTGACACCTGTGGATGCTAGATGGAGGAAGTATTTCTCTTTATCCCCGTCAATCATTTTCTCTATTATTTTATGGAATCTCTTGCTCTGTTTGAGTTTTTCATATTCTTCTTCAGTGATTTTGTTCTCACCGCTAGATTCAAATAAGGGACGGTTGAACTGAGGATCTTCTTCCTCATCCGTATCTTCAGGCTTTTTGTCATTGTTATATTCCTCAAAAGCCTCACTCCATTTGCGAGTGTTGCTATGCATTTGTGGGGAGTCTAGATCGAGTAGAGAACTACAAGATGTTTTCCCTTGAAAGTGTGGTGTTTTAGGAGGTACTTTTGATCCTTTAGACATGTAATTGTTGCATCTTGTGTTAACCATGAAGTTGTTTCTCAACTTTGTCAATGTTTCCGAATAGTGCAAGTGAGAGTTTCAAACCGTTCAAGTGGGTGTGTCTAGGTAAGAGTAACAATTTATTGTTGGTGGACGTAAATGATTCCAGTCTCAGAGGGTTAGAATGCCCTGATAGTGAGTCGGGAACTAAGTTGTTGGTAGAAAGTGGGTAGACCACATGTATTGAACCGATTGTGAAAGACTGACTAAGCATGCAAGGTAGACATTTTGAAAAAGCATTTTGATACAATAGCATGGAGACCAGAAAAGACAATAGGAACCAACTAAAGAGACAAAAGGGTATCCTAATCAATTGAGACTTTTTGAGAAACTATCTGGTAAGTGCCCACTATCCTAGATGCGAGCCTAAATCCTAGATGCGACTATGTGCTGACGAAATGCGAGGCAGTATACCGGATGTGATTTTAAATACCAGATGTGATATAGGACATACAGGATGTGATTTTATGATGCCTTTGTAAGATTTTGCTAGTTTTGAAATTTGCATTTTAGGAGTTAGTGCAAGTTGTCTGATCTGTGATCGTGCTTGGAGACTTGCCAATGAATGAAAAACATATGTATTTGAAGGTTTGAATATTGTTGCTTTTTTGAAGGAGTTTATCTTTTTAGTGATTTTTTAGATACGTCAAACAGATTTGTATTTTTAGGAGGGTGAAACAGACACTCATATTTTTCCTATTCTCTAGGTGGAGGATGAAAATCTTTACTCGTTGACTCAAGTGTTGACGGGGTTTTGCTGACCGGGTCTACCAATAGTCATAAGTTGTCACCGGGTTCTGGGGAAATCAGCCAACTCCACCTGCAAAGGTTGTCCGGGGAAATAAATTCTCCGGGCCTTCAAGCACTTGGGTGTCGGGTCACGACGGTGCGGGGCTCGGTTGGGAGAGGTGATTGTTTTCGAGGGAGATAGCTGGTTACTTCAACTCATTCTCCCAGAGATTCAACACGGTAAAGGGGGTTTCCCGGAGTATTCCACACTTAGCAAATAAAATGAAAAAGATCCTGCAGGGTTAGAAACATTTCATCTAACTACAGGCATGCTGAAATGTTTGGAACATCAACAATACTCTGAAAAACTACACTAAATACTGAAGAAATACACAACCATCAGTTAGCATTTTATCAGTAGCGGGAATAAAGGGGTCGTTAATCTACTTTAACATATCAGAGTAAAGGACATGCAGAACATTAAAACATAAAATACCATCAACTCAGAAGCAAGGATGTTAACAACATCATTGCCATGAATCCTTCCTTCTTCATTAATATTCTTTCCAGCAAGCACTGGTGCATGATACAATGGTGGCTCCAAGGGAGCATTCAACTACCAAGAACAAAACAATGGAGCATTGAGCTCTGCAATTAAAACCAGAAATCACTTTGCTATTTCTTATGGACAATAAAATCATCAATTTCATCGACCCTTGGAAATGGGCCGATTTGCCTATTTATACAACTCTTTGCTAACCCTAACCCTATTTTACACATTCCATTAAAATACAATATCTGGGGGCCGGTACTACCTGCGCCACCCTATAAAAGACCTGGAGACAGAGTAGGGCTGTCATGTCAGAAGAAAAAGACAAGAATATACATCGAAAGAATCAGCCTCGAGAAGAGAGCCAGAGAGGAGATAGAAGAAAGTAGGTCTTTCAAGGACTGAGGCTACATGCCTCATAAATGGGAAATGTGGCACCCTGTCTCCAACGTGCCAGGTGTACCTTTGAATGGCGCCTTGAGAAGATCACCCTGTCAGAAATCAACTGCCGAGCCAGTGCCTCTTAATATGTCCAACTACCTTCTGACAGTCTTATTAACCACTTCTGAAAGTGACCGGTCGGCCTCAGGGACCGGGACACGGGTCACTTTAAAGAATACAAAATTTTTGGATCCGGGACTCCGGGATCTGGGAACTTACGCCCCCAAAAGAATAAAGAATACTTAATACTCAAGTTTCCTCGGTTTCCGGAGAATCGCTCAAGGCTATTTATTATCATTAAAGGCCTGAAGGAGGTAGAAAATGCCATCTTCATCTATTTTCTTCAGGCTGGCCCTTCTGTGTCTGGCCACATCAACTAGTTCCCCTAGGTCTGGAACATTATTTCTAAACTCATCTGTCATCCTTGCGGCGTCATGGCCTTTAAGCACCATTTCGGTAAGTTTTTTCATTTGGGCTCCATCTATCCCCTCCGGGGATTGATACCGAGATGCCATCATTTCATCAAAATTCCCCAAAATTGACTCCTCTGGGGTATAAGTATCTGTACTAAAGGGATCAACCCCGGAAGCTTTTATTACAAATGACTTGTACAAATTGGAAGAATATTTCACTGTATTTACCTTTTCCTGTAAGGACTCTACCAGTTGCTTGGTTACCTCCAATGTGAGGTCCAGTCTGGAGTGCTGAGCCCTTACGAAATCAAATGATTCCTCACCCAGAATTCTGGATTCGAAAACTATGTCTTCCCCCAGGGTGAGGAGCTCTTCGAGCTCTACCTTCCACGCCTGGTAATTCTCGGTGTCACTCTCCCATTGATCGATCAGTGCTTCTGCCTGGTGAATAACCTGCTGGGCTGTATATAAATCAGGGAGAGTGGATGCTAGGAAACGCCAGGTGTTTCCTATCTGTAGAGCGACCCATTCGTCTGCTGCTTGGGCCTTCTTTTTCATTACTCGCAGGGAGTCTATGTCGCTCTACGGTAATTCTTCTGCTGTGGAGGTCTCCAGAGGAGCAACATTGAGGGGCTGGGCCAGCTCTGTAAGCAACCCCATAAGGTTTGCGTTCTTCTCTTTTTCTGCCTTGAGCCTATGGGCCTCTTTTTCATATCGGGCCTCTACTGCCCTTTCTGCCTCCTTTAGTAGGTCTACTTCGCCCTGCTTTCCTCTTTTTCCCAAAGATACCTCTGTGATATTGTAATCTGCGGGATCTGCGGTCGCTTCATCAGCGTCTGGGGGAGGCATTGCCACTACTGCAACTATTTCTCCACCCAGCCCAGTCCGAAGGGTATGAACTGTCCGGGCCTTCTTTGTTTTTGGCGGGGCTTGGGCTAAGGCCATCATTTCGGCCAGGGAGAGAGAGACTGTCAGAGCGGATTGGGCTTTTCTTTTCCTTCTTTCTGCCATCCATGGAGGTGGGAGAGGTGGCCTTCCTACCAGAGTTTGTTCTTCAGATTCTCTCCCGGTGTCCGGTGGCGGCTGCTCCTTTCAACATACATCTCTTCTACTCCTCTCCCTGCCAGAACCTCTTCTGTAGCAACATCTTCTTCAATTTCTATCTCCTCAACCTGGTCCCGGATGTCAATTGATGTGTCTAGACCCTAGTTGGCTTCCTCGGGGATCTCTTCTTCATGCTTCTCTTCCTCTTCTTCTTCATCTATTGGCAGTAGGGGAGGTATCGGGCCAAGATTCAGAGTTTGGGCCGCTGTGATTACCTGCCCGAAGGTTGCCCCCGGGAGTGGCCTTGGGAACGAGGCAGCTGGGGTTACGGTTGATCCCAAAGTTCTGGGCCCAGGTTTCCCAACGGATGCCTTTTGTTCACTTGGCGGTTGTTGGTCCACTCCCGAACCTTGTGTTTCTGGGGCCCCAGAGATAACCTCCGATTTTGGCCTCTTTTCTTCCATTTGCTGCTCTTCTTGTTCTGCAGCCTTTTGTTCCAGGTCTTCTGGATCCACAGTCTCTTTCTCTTTTTTCGGGACTTTCGTCTCCACTTGTATGTCACCCCCTTGCAGATTTCTGAATTGATTGGCTGCAAATAAGTCAAACTCCTCTTCCGGAGGGGGATTGGCTGGGATGTCTACCTGTTCTTCTTCTTTCTCCAGTTCCGGGGAACTGGAAGAAAGGATTTCCACTTCTTTTGGGAGGGAAGCCCTTGGCGTTGGTTCTGCCTTCGGCTGTGCAATATGCTTTCTCTTCCTCCGGGTGATTAGAGGCGGCCCCGCATCGGCAATTGCTGCTGCCTCTGTGGGATCCACCCCCGTCACCTTAATCATCAAGGTTGGCAGTGACGGGGAGGAAGGAGGACAAATTGGTCCGGCCATTAGCGGGGGAGTGGCAAGCCTCGTAATTAACTGCTCCCTCATTTGCTGGGAGGCTACCACAAACTGCTTAATTTGCTCTTGTATAAGGACTTCTTGCGTCGAGGGGGTTGTAGCTATTCTTTTTCCTTTGTCTGTGCCTTGTGAAGAAGTCTCGGCCCCCAGAGTCAATCTTGGTACTGGCGGAGTAGTTGGCCCTTGTGCCGGCTGGGCTGCCTGGCGAGTACTCCCAGGGAAGGCTTTCTTGAAGTAGGCATGGCTTCGCTCCACTACTTCTTGGGTGAAGTCTTCAATTATGGGCCCCTCCTGGGCGGCCCAATTTATTGCCGGCAGTGGCATTTTGTCAATCCCCTTTTCTTTGTACTGGGGGTCTGTGGTGGGGGTGGTGTCTGAGAAACCGGTCGGGAACCTCCAGAGCTTTAGTTCCTACATCATTCTAGCTGTCATCCAGTCATAGTGCCTACTCCAGACATCTACATCATCCTGGAAATCTACCCAGAAGTCCTCCATGTGTATTTGGTGGGGCTCCAAAGCCCGGGCCAGTGCCGTTGCAATTCGGCCATGCGGGTCAAAATTCCTCTGTGCCAGATAAAATTCCTGCAAGTTGTAACATTTCAATTCATTGTTTGCCTCCCTTGTGGCAGCCAGACTGCAGGTGTAGTTCCCACAAGAGATTGGGAACGAGACGTTTGGGACCTTCTTGTGGGCCAAGAAGGTATGCAGCTCCAACATTTGTCTGCAATACTCCAGCAGCACGATCTTGTCCCCACAATGCTTGGGCAACAAGTAGGGTTTCCCGGAGAAGCCAGCAACCCTAATGTATGTATGCTGCTGGAATTGGATATAGTAGTTCCCATAACTACTAACCAACTTCATCGCCTCAGTGGATAGGTGGTATTCGGCATCCCGGGTGGGCATGAGAAGATGGTAGTAAACGAAAGAATCATTTACCCGGCAGTAACCGGGGAAGTTGACCTCCCATTGAATCTATGGGAAATGGTCCCACGGTGCTTTTTGTCCTGGGCCAAGCCCGAGAATGCCATCTGTAAGCAGGCCATTGGAGTGGGGCCTCTGTTGGGCCAAAGCCCAGAAATCATAAGAAGTCATATAGAACTTCTTCTCGTTCAACTGCAGAAACTGAGAGTTGACATGATTAGAGATAATTGTCGCCCAGTCGAAGAATTCTCCTTTAGTGGAGATGCCCAGTAGGAAGTAGTACATCCATTTTGCAAATTCTTGGGCGGAGGGTTGCCCAAATACCCGGGCCAATGCTATCATCCCCATCTGGATGCTCTCCTTGAATTCGGAGTGGGGGATATCTATCTTCATTCTTTTTGGGTCCCTCTTTGGGACCTTAAGCCAATTGGTGTTCATGTACACCCGGGAAGCATCCTCCAGTTGATTGAATTATTTCAAGGCATCGGTCCTTGTGACCACTGAGGCCCTATCAAATTGTGGGATACCCAGGCCTACTTGGAAAGTGACTGGGTCGAGGGACACCAGTGGAGTGGGGTATCCCGTGGGTTCTGCAGTTACGAGCATGACAGCCCAGACAAAAGAGTTATAGTTGGTAGCCAGGGTTAGAACAAGCTCCGGAGACTGTACGGAGCATGGGAAGAAAGCTGACCTGAGGATTGTGGAACCTCCAATGTTGGTTGCCAGTTTGTCTCCAGTCTGTCGCTGGATGTGCATTATCTTTACCAGGGCCTGGATTTCTACCCAAGTCCCGACACTGGCGTCAGTCATTAGTTTCACCCCGGACTCGATCTTTGAGCCCACAATCTCATTATCCTACACAAATTTCATGGTGAGGGGCAGCTTTGCCAGAGCCTTCTCCATTTTTGACTTTGCTGCTGCCCTGGTCTCGGTCGTAGTTGGTAATTCCGGACTCCCAGGAGGAGATGATGCGGATGCCTTAGACATGTTTGTAAGATGAAGTCCAGACCTGTGAGACAAAGTGACCATCAGAACATACTTATCAAAATAAAACAGTTACTCTGGGGTCCAGAGTTCTTACCACCGCGCCGTTTGCTTTTCCTGAAAAGTTAGTTTCACACAAAGATATCCGAAAAGCAAAACACATCATAAACTTAAGATTTTCACTATATCTCCGGGTCTGGGAAACTCTATCACACTTGACGAAGACATAGGATGAATGGTGGAAAGAGGCCCGAGGCCCAGAAAAATGACTGTTAGCAAAAAGAATGTGGAGGCGGGTCCATGTGGACGCCACGTGCATTAGCATTGAATGGATGTGATGGCGATGACGGCGGAGCCAACTGTTTGAACGCGCAAAAAAGGAAAGCCACTTGGCTGGAAGTAATTGCGTGCATGGGAAATAAATGAGGCTCTGACAGCCTTGATGGAGGAGAGAGAAAACTACCTGTTTGAAACTGGCTGAGAGCCGAGTTTCAAACAGGTGGTTTTCTGCCTCGAAGCAAGCTTGGAGGCGAAAAACCAGGAGAAAAGGTGACTCAACTAGCTCGTCGAGCCACCCGAAAGGATACACATAGAGCTGAGGGGTATATACATAGAACGGAGGAGATACACAAGGGATATCTACAAATATGCACATATATACAAGAATATATACACGGGATGACTCCCACAGGAAAACCAGACAAAGCAGAAACAGATATATACAATTATCTACATCATTTACAAGCTATTTACAGACCTAACAGACAAACAACCTCTGCACAGAAGGTGGACAACCTCCTAGCAGAGCCGACCCACCAACGGGCGGCAAAACCAGAAGACAAAAAGAAAGACACGACAGAGAAACAAAGTAAACAAAAACAAAACCAGGCAAACCAAGAGAACCAGAAAAATGAAAGCAAAACAGAGAAGAAGGAAGCCGAAGCACCAACCTGAAAGCGCAGAAGGCGGAGGAAAGGAAATATTACCATGAGAACCCTGCAACAACCTCGAATCGTCAGGCTGTCGAGATCACCACCACGGAGCGCTAGCGTACGTCTGAGAATAGTAGAAGGTGTTAAGCTTTGATTATCACAAATTTCTCTGCAAATGCTCTCCTAATCGCTTTGAAATCACTCTATTTCGCTCTAAGTTCTCAAAGGTTTTAATCGTGGTAAATGTGAAAATGATAGGTAAGTCTATTTATACCCGCGGTGAAAAAGTAATCCTCCTCCTTCCAGAGATTTTAGGTCAAGCGCAACCTCCGGACTCCGGGCTCAGGGATTCCTTACGATGATATTCCCAAGACTTAAGAACATCATAGCAAAGAATCCCAGAGTCTGGAATCCGGCTTCCAACCAAAAGGCAACCTCCAGGATCTGGGATCTTGGAGGGGAAAAACAAACCAAGAAAACAACACACACCGGGGAAGAAAACCCCAGAGAAAGAAAGCAAAAAGGAAAAGAAAGATGAGGCAAAGCCGCATAAAAAATCAAAGCAAAAGAAAAAAGGGGGACCCAACATTTTGCACACAAAATATAGGGACGGGGATGCAGGGCATAACATCAGGTACACACTCAAATGCTAATTAGAATACAACCATCACCAAGCATGCAATGGCTCCAGTCATGATGCTATATTAGCCAACTCCAAATGTAAGTGAGGGCACAATATGATAAGTGTCTTGTGGAAATTACTTTTTGCCTTACACAAAGATTACCACCCTTTCGGGGGTGAATCGGGAATTCTTTCAGTTGAAGTTGTTGTAGATTATTGGGCAATCCGTTCGAAACTGTCCCCCATAGAATTGCACAAGGAAAAATTGAGGCATATAGCCCTATGAGTACCTGAATATATATAGTCTCGCAAGAAAGATTCAAGAGGCTCCACTCTACATATACCCAAGCATGTTCAAGAAATGATGTCAAAATTCCATGAACAAAACCGGCTCCATCTTTCGAGGCTTTAGCCTACAAGGAAGAAACTATTTATAGTGAGTTGGAAGGGTTGGCGTAAAACCTATCCTCACTTAGGTTGTTCCCTAGAGATTATTTCCTCAACCAGTAGGCCCTCTACTATTAAATATGTGTACAAATAATTGGTGATCTTTGGATGTCTGGATTTCTGAATCTTCTGAAGAAGAAGAGCATACTCTCCTAATCTAAGCCATTTTCTCCCAAAACAGAGTCAAGCAAAGTGGTTCTTTCCCTCAAGAAATATTGTGTCTGATTTAGATGTTCCTATTTTAATGAAAACAATATGCTTGAAAGTAGATTTGCCTTGTTCAATTAGCCACAATATTTAGTGAGTTTGCTTGTTCAATTTATGTGTCCCAAAAATAAATTATACGGTTGAACTTGTTCTTTGAACCACAAGATTTAGTGATTTGTGTTGTTCATTTACTTGATCTAAAATAATTATATGATGTGATTGCTTGTTCAGTTAACTCCAAATTCTGTTCAACCCATAAACTGATGTGTGAGTTTTTGATTTCCTTAGAAGGAAAACAACATAGTCCTCTAGTCAGTTTAGTGATGGATTGGAAAATGCATCTTAATGTTGAAAGCTTGTAAATAGAGGTCAAGATGGGGGGTTGGAAACCCAAAAACCAAGTTAGTATCTGTTATTTCAAATCCCATGAAAAACCTTCAATAACAACCTGCAAACAATTGTTAGGCTGCAAAATATCAAAAATACAACCGGTCAAGATGTTGGAGTTAGGCAAATGAAGTGTGCAAATTTTCTAACCAGATGCAAGCCTAAAATAATTGAATGTGATGCAGTATACTGTATGTGACCTTTCTTACCAGATGCAAAAAAATGCTCCTCAGATGCGAGCCTAAACTAAAAATGATCCGGGAAATCCCAGATTCGAGCCTCATTTTCTACAGTGCGAGGGCGTATCCCAGATGCGATCTAGAAAGACTAAAAATGATCCTGTAACAGAATCCTGTGCATGTAAACTAGTGAAAAATTGATTCAAAATGAGGCCAAGTTGGAAATTGAGCCCCACAGTGGGCGCCATAAATGTGTGTGTATATTTGTGCACCTGTTGCCTGTGACACAACACTTCAATAAGTCATTCTGTTAGTGAGAAACAAGGGTTAATGAGAATATAAAACCCTAACATCAACCTATTTCTTTCTAACTAGGATGAGTGTAGAAAATAACATAATAGCCCTCAGATTATGCTAATACCAGTGACATAAACAACCTAGCATGAAAGATTTGAGTTTAAAACAAACTATTTAATTACTTAAGCATGCATATTAGTCTAAAATGGGCATTATAACCATGTAAGAAAGTAACTAATGGAGTGTGCATGAAGCTATGAAGGAATGGGTAGCATAACAATGCTTTGAGATTCCTTCAAAATCTTGGCATAACAACACTACTATTCAAAATTTGAGGCTTATTATGACCTCCAAATCCCTTCAATTTAAAGAGGAATGGGAGAGAGAGAGGGGAGACAAGGTTCATTAATGGATCCCCTAAGGTCATTAATGAGGTGTAAGAGCCATTAATGCCTTGGGCATTAATGAGGGATGGGCAAGAGGGAATATTGATTAATGAGTCATTAATGAAATTCATTTAAGAGGCATGGGAGGGAATAAGGCTCAACTTGGCAAGTTGGTCCTTTAGAGAAGTCATGCTTGAGAAAGTTGACTTTCTCAAGTGGGTTGAATTGTTAATCATTCCTTAATGGAATGTGACAACATTAGGAGGGGGTTTAGGATAGAATTAGAATTAGGATTAGATTAGCATGGTGGGAATAGGTTGAGATGGGTTAGAACCCAGGGTAGAAGTGATTGAGATAGGTTAGGTTGAGGTTTAAGGGAATATAAATGAAATGAATTAAACTTATTTAATTCATTTAAAATATAGAAATTAATTATTTAATAATTTTATTGCTTTTTAATAATTAAGGGGACTATAGCCATTTAAATTAAATTAAATAGGCTAGGGGAATGGGTTATTTGCAAGTGGACAATTGATTTAGGGGTTTATTTAATTCCTTTATAATTAAATACTATAGCCATGTTGGAATTTGATTTGATTTAATTGGTTTGAATTGCATGGCTATAATAGTTAATATAATTCAGTGATTAATATCACCTAGGACATTAAATTTGATTTTAAAAAAGAATTATGCCAAAGTAACATTGTCATGACATAATTGGGGGTATGATCACACTTAGGGCAAATAGGGTGTATAGTTGGAACAGACCAAATTTAGGTGGTTACATATTTATCATGTGTGTTGTGCAAGTGCGATGTAAGGTGCATGTTGTGATCAAGCTAGGGAAGAGTTAATTATGCTCAAAAGAGATTGTGTGCTTTAGTGGATCTGATCAGGCAGAGTCAGTTCTATTTTGCAAATCATTGTTGCTGTTGTTGTTCCCTCATAGTTACAGTAGTTGAAATCCTCTAACAAGGTAGATCCTAATATATATCTTTATTGTAAATCCTCGAATAAGGTGACACATTAGCTTTTGTTTTAAGTCCTCTAACAAGGATACTCTTAATAGGGTAAAGGTTCTAACACACCTAAGGTAAATCCCTTAACCGGGTAGCACCTAACAGTGCCGGTGTAAACTCCTAACAGGGTTATGCTCCTCATAGGGTGTACTTCAGAAGAGTACATTATTTTAGAGGGTACTAATCCCCATCATGGTTTTTTTCCTATTTAGGTTTCCATGAAATAAATATGTGTGTCAAATTTGTGGATGATGTAACCACCTGAATTTGGTCTGTCACAACTATGGACCCTATTTGCCCTAAGTATGATCATACCCTCGATTTATGTCCAAACGACCCTGTTACTTCTTGGCATAATTCTTTGAATCAATTTAATGTCCTAGGTGATTTTTATCACTGATTTATATTAACTATTATAGCCATACAATTCAAATTAATTTGACCAATCAAATCAAATCAAAATCAAACATGGCTATAGTATTTAATTATAAAGGAATTAAATAAATCCCTAAATCAATTACCCACTTGCAATTAACCCATTCCCCTAGCCTATTTAATTTAATT
>MU217961.1:417576-428045 GCA_018584345.1 Thuja plicata | reverse complement strand
TATGAAGGTGAATCATATTTAATTAAATAAATTAATTAAATAGATAGAAGAATATAACAAATATAATTAATTAAAATTAACTATAATGTTATGAGAATATTAATTAAATTAATATAAGGATGATTTTAGACATCTACATTTTGCCCGTCTTTGATGCGGCATCGAAGATGACATTGCGTCAAAGAAAAAAAGATGCCCCAGAGAGAAAATTAATTATGGTGGGAGATGAGATGATGCCCCCTGGAGAAAATAACATAATAAATAAATTTTGTGGAATTTTCTCAAAAAAAGGCAGAAGAGAGGAAGAAGATAGAAAAGGGGAAAATTAGGTGGTGTCGCGAGACGATTCCTTGGGGGTGGGTAGACCTAGGCTAGATTGGGGACATGATGCCCCAATCGGGATGGGGGAATAAACATAAACCTTGTAAAGAGAAAAATGCAAAGTGCAATATGACCTAGCTAAAATGAAATCCTAACTACATGATGGCAGTGGGATTTATACCATGTTAATGTTGGAGAGAACACCCTAGTTTGATTTTGCAAAAGGAGTTATGCAACATGTGCTAGAAAACATAAGTGACATGGTTCCTTTGCATGGACTAGACTCTCAGACAAATAGGTTGCTAGGAACAAGAATGCAAGATATCAGGTATGATGAGACCTATGAAATGTTTCTCATGAGGAGACACAATACACCTAGATATGTTTAGGGATTTGAGATGCATGAATCCTTCCCCTAGTGAGACATACATAGTCATAACTAAATATCAAAACATAAATGCACTAACAATCTATGACAAGCAGATCATACCACAAATGACACGTATTCCACTATGTACTCATCATAATGAACCAAGATATAAAAGATCGAGGTTGTCGCAATAAGGCCACATTGAAACACATGATGAAATCAACAAAAAGGCATCCTGACCAAGTGGTCATTCAGTCCAAAATTTATTTCCATGAATAGGTTTGATGTGAGGTTGACAGAATAGCTGACAGCAAAAGGATGTATCCTGATGGGCCAAAGATTGATTGAGTGACATGAGAATTCGCTGGCAATGGCTTGTGAATAGAATGGTCATTGGGAAAGTCGATCTGTCTGCTAATTTGTTAGAAACATTTGCGGTCACTATGTCTAGAATAAAGCTCAGTGTTGATGGGGTAAGCTAAGTCATACAGGAATGCAATTTTATAAGAAGAGGAATTAGATGGAATGGGATTGGAAGATAAGAGGAATTAGATATAAGAGGAAGGTATTTGATTATAAGAGGATTGAATGGGATAGAATTGAATTGGAAGAAAATAAATGAATTGAAATATAAGATAAATAGAATGGAAGAGGAATGGATTAGATTAGAAGATAGAATGGGAGAGGAATGGATTGAATTAGAAAATAGATAGAATGGAAGAGGAATGGATTGGATTAGAAGATAGATAGAAGGGAAAAGGAATGGATTAGATTAGAAGATAGAATGGGAGAGGAATGGATTGGATTAGAAAATAGATAGAATGGAAGAGGAATGGATTAGATTAGAAGATAGAATGGGAGAGGAATGGATTGGAGTAGAAAATAGATAGACTGGAAGAGAAATGGATTAGATTAGAAGATAGATAGAATGGAAGAGGAAGATAAGATATTAATAGATGAATATGAATTTGGTAGAATGGGATTCAGACCAATGACAAGGGAGAACCAAGGAATGGTGGAGATGGAGAGATGGATTTGATGGGAGGTAAATGAAGGGAATGGATGGATATGTAATATTGAATGGATGAATAGGGAATGTGGGATTGAAGGGTGGAGATTCAAGAGCTAGGTGGTAAAGGAGTGAAATTACCCACACTAGAAGTAGGAAAAAGAAGGATGGGAAGATCGGGGATAAAGGATGCATGAAAGAGAAGGATGGTGTGTAAGGGATGTGAGTGGAAGAATGAAGAATGGGGAATGAGTATATTAGGATCCAAGGACTATGTTTCAAAAGATGCCCCCATACTAGAGGTGGAAAGATGAAGGATGGAGAGATGGAAGATAAAGGATAAATGAGATGGATAGATAGTTGTGAAAAGGATATGCATGGAGGGGAGGAAGGCATGTATTGTCCAAAGAATGTATGGATGTATGAGTGCCTTTAGTTTTGCAAGGAAGAGAAAAGGTATGCAAAGTGGAATGGATTTGTAGAAGAGGTATGAGATGGAGGGTATGAATAGGATAGGGGATATGGTATGGAAAATATGGATAGGATAGAATAATGGATAATGTATGGATGAAATGCATAGGGTAATAAAGATCAAAAGACATGGGAAAGAAGGATGGAATTATATAGGATTATGGAAGGGGGATGGAGGAAATGTATAAGACAAGTACTATGAAATGGAGGACATGGATAGGATGTCAAGATAAAACATGGATAAAGGATGATGGACGTAGATAGGATGGTGGATGGTGAATATGAAACATGGAGTATATGAGTGGAGGGAAAGTATAGGATAGTCAAGATCAAATAGGGGAAACAGATGATGGACTTAGATAGGATGATAGATGATGGATAGGGTAGGTGGAAGATATGTATGGTAGTATAGGCATGGATGGAGCTTTCCCCCAAGTATAGAGTGCAAGGGAATGAGGATAAGTAAATGGATATATAAGTGAATTTGGATGACAATGGATATGTGATAGGAAGATGGAGGAAGGACTCAAGCATCTAGTCCCATGGATGATATCCCTTGAGATGCCTTTTTCTATATATATAATGGATCAAGGAATTTTAGATAAATGCTCATAGATGTTGGTAGGATGGTGGGAGGGGAGATGAAATGGATGGGGGGATGGAGGGGGGGGTTGGATTAATGGGATGGGAGGATGGGGAAGGATTGGTGGATAATGGATGGGAGGTTGCAGGACTTGTGAAGAAATAGATAAGGGAGTTAGAAAGATCATCATTGTCACACACCTTAAAGGATGATGGAGTAGTGGATGAGGAGTAGTGGATTAGAAGTAGTGGGTTTTGGGATTAAGGACCCAAAATATAGGAAGGAGGTGATGGATTTAGGATAGTGGAGTGAGGTATTTTTGGATCCAAAATGAATTTGAGATATGTGGGATTTTTAAATGGAGGATAAAATGGATTTATGAAGGGAAGATGCTTTGGATTAGCAAGTGGTGCAGAGCACCCTAGGGTTTTAGCTCCGAAGCCCTAGCTGTTTAGAAATGGTGGTCCAGGAGCAGATCACAGTCAGCATTCAGTCTTTTTCCTAAACCTTAACAGTTCTTAACTCCTAGCGAAAGAGCGGGTCAGTCACGCAGTCGGCAGATGATCAGCAGTTAACGTGAAACAGTCTACGATTACACGACAAAGGCTGGTTGCCAAGTTGGGAGATGATCGGCTATTAGCATCAAACAGTCTGCGATGACACAACAAAGGCTGGTCGCCAAGTTGGGAGATGATCGGCGGTTAGCATCAAACAGTCTGTGATGACACGAAAAAGGCTGGTCGCCAAGTCAAAAGATGATCGACGGTTAGCATCAAACAGTCTGCGATGACACGACAAAGGATGGTCACCAAGTCAGAAGATGATCAGCGGTTAGGGTGAAACAGCTCACGATGAAGCGACAACGGTGATCGCAAAGTCGACAGATGCTTAGCGGTTAGAAAGAAATGGTTGGCGATGATGCGACAAGGCTTATCGCATAGTCGCAGGATGAACGATGGTTAGGTTGAAATAGTCACGACAATGTGATGACAGTGTATCGCCAGGTCGCAAGAAGGTCGGTGGTTAAGTTACTAAGTGCTGCGATAACGTGACAATAGTGAGTAGCAAGGTCACGGGATCACAGGTGGTTAAGTCACTCAGTGTGGCGATGACGCGACAATAGTGAGTAGCAAGGTCATGGGATCACAGGCGGTTAAGTCACTCAGTGTGGCGATGACGCGACAACAGTGAGTAGCAAGGTCGCGGGATCACAGGCGGTTAAGTCACTCAGTGTGGCGATGATGCAACAATAGTGTGTAGCAAGGTCGCAAGATCACAGGCGGTTAAGTCAAAAAGTGTTGCGACAATGAGATGACTGTGAGTTGCGTGATCGTAGGATAACAAGTAGTGAAGTTTATCAGTACTGCGATATCGCGACTAAAGGAAGATTTGATTTGTCAACATTGGAAGAAAATGCCAAGATAAAAAGAGAACGCCATGGAGGAAAACATTGTCCACGTCGACTGCCATGCTGAGAATGATGACAGTTGCAGGAGTAAGATGAAGAGCCGAGGTAGTTAGAATCTTCAGATGGCAGGTAACCTAGAAATGGTTACAAATCAAGAACAGGCCGAGATATAAAATGAAGGAAAGAACCAAGTTTTTTGGAGAAGTTAGAGACTGAGTAGACTAGCGAAGAAGATTTCAGTTTGCTTTGTAATTTTCAGACTTTCAATAAAGAATAGTTCTTGTGTGTTCTTTTGTATTGTGTGCAGACTTCTATAGAGTAGGATTTTGAATTCAGTAAGGTCTCATGGATGCTTTTTGACTCTTATAATCCATCCTATGGAGTGTGACCATCAAGAAGCATCCCTCATGTATTTTATTTCTATTTCTATGTTTGGGATTGAGAAGAGGCTAGTCAGAATTGTAGACAAGTCCTAGGCGAGCTTAATGGTCTGGCTAGAGAACTTGTAGGAGAGAGAGATAGAAGGAGAAGGTGCATGACTGACTTTATTTAGTCATGGAGCGAAAGATAAGATGAAGAGTGAAGCATTTCAGTGGGTAGGGAACCTAGGAGAGAGGGAGTACAGAAATCCTTCTGGTTAGGGCCTGTGAGTAACCCTAAGAGGCTCAAGTGTGAGTCTAAAGGATCCTGAAGTGAATAGGGTCCAAGGTGAGATTCCTAAGAAAGAGTAGGAGTCTAGGAGCAAAATGACCTCCCCATCAGCAAGGTTGGATGCCAACTTTGATTTTGCCTTGAGATGCATTGCTTCAATAAGTAGCTTGGGAATCCACATGATTTTTGAATTTTTTTTCTTGGGCCTTTGTGGCCTTTTGAATTTTCTTTCTGGTGGATCATATTTTTCTTTTCTTGAACATGTCTTTTAGATGGGACATGTTGATCCTTGGATTTTTTATTTTTATTTTTATTTTATTTTTTTGGATTTTGGCTTTATGCATTTTATCTTTCGCGTCCAAATTTCTTCCAATAGCAATGGGATGGGCGCACGAGGGTAGATAGTTTGGAGAGTTAATGGAAGGAATAATGAAGGGTGGATGTTGGAAGGAATACAAGGATGTGCGCCTTTGTTGATCTTTATTATGGATTTGAGGATATGGAATGATGGAATTGGATATGGTGGATGAAGGTATGTAAGGACCCAAAATGGATGGAAGGGATGAAGGATTTGTTTTTGGGACATAGGGACCTAAAATGGACATAGATGAGGAAGGGATTGAGTTTTGAACATAAGGGCCCAAAATGGATGTGGATGAGGAAGGGATGAATTTTTGGACATAAGGGCCTAAAATGGATTTTGGAGGATGGGGGATGGGAAAATTTGAGTGTAGATGGAAGAATTTCAGATGTAGAAGGGGTGGAATGTTTACCAACATCTTGAGAAATTCCTTTTCCAATGGGACACTTCTTATTTTGAACACAAGATCTGAGTCCATGTGAATGTGGTTTATGGATGGATTGGATAGGTTTGATGGGATTTTGTGGAGGATTAGGATCATGTGGAGGGATAATAGGATTTTGAGAGGGATAGGCATTATGATATGGATTAGAATGGGCACTTTGATCTTGAATTTGGGGAGGATTATGTGTTGGAGTGAGTGGACCTTGAGATGGAAGGGAATCATGCAATGAAATGGAGGGGATGGAATCATGAGATGGAGTAATTTGATCTTGACACAGAGGGGGTTTAGTGGATGGGATACATGGAATAACTTCATGAAGAGGCAGGTAAGTGAAGGTTAACTCTTGACATGGAGGGGAATCATTGGATGGGGTGGAGGGGATGTCTTGATCTTGATTAGGAATGGGATCATGAGATGGGTTAAAGAGGATAAGTGGATCTTGATATGGAAGGAGAGGATCTTCATATGGAAAGGTGTCATAATATGGAGAGGTTTCATAAGATGGAGGAATGTTTAGAGCTAGAGGAGAAGAGGAATCCATGTTATCATAATTTGGAACAAGTTCTTGATATGTGTGGACTTGTGGGGGTAATGTGATGGAAGCTTCAACATGATTGGATGGAGGGATGGGAGACTCATAAGGATTAGGAGATTGAGGTATGTATTGATTTGGAGGAGATGGTGGTGGGTTCATGACTTGAGGAGATTTCAAAACTTGATTTGGGGATTTATATTTTTCTTCTAGCCTTGCGATCCATTCAATGGAAAAGGTAGTGTGGGATGGGGATGATGTAGGATTTGGAGGATTGGGATTATTTGAAGGATAAGGATTATGATTTTAGACATGAAGCTCAAAATGTGGGGGGTTCGGTGTAGGATTGGGATTAAATGGTAGATGGGAATTAAGAATTTGGACAAATGGGGATGGACATATGTCTTCAAAGGCAAATTTTTTCTCTTGACCCCCATTTTGTAGGCTAAGGACAATGTTTTAGAGTTCTTGAATCTCGTGGGCAAGGTGGCTATGGAGTGAATCATGTGTTGGTGAAGTATAATGAGAAGAATTTCCCTTGTCAAAGGTAGAGGAAGGATAAGAAATGGTAGATGAATTTGGATTGGATATGATGTGGTGAGAATTGATTTGGTAGGTAGGTTAGATTGGAGGTATGGTTTGAGGATTAGGGTTTAGCACTTTATAGTCCTCAACCATTTTGTGAAACCAATCCATATCCATGATGTTTGAATGAGGGTTTTTGGAATTGGATTAGAAGATGATGTGGAAGAAGTTTTAGATTAAGAGTGGATGAAGTGAAAGATTTGAGGATGGATGAAATATGAACTTAGGACTTAGGAGCAATACTTGGACTTTGTTTTGATTTAAGAGGGAAAGGCCTCAAGAATTTTGATTTTGATTTATTGGATATGAGGGTAGGGCCTCAAGGAAAAATGTAGACGTCCAAAATTGTTCTTATATTAATTTAATTAATATTATAATATCATCATCTAATCACATCTTAGGATTAATGAATTACTTTGGATGTGATGGGTCAAAGTGTACTTAAAGTACACATGTGAAGGATATTGTAAGAGGTGTAAGAGATTTGGGCCAATAGAACACTTTTAGAAAGTGTAAGAAGGTGTCATCGTGGGTGTAAGAAATCTTGTTGACAACAAATAAGGATTATTTAGAAAAGTGTATTTTTAGAAATTTGCTCACACATGTGTGAGCAAATAATTAGGACTAATTGGTGTAGGAATCAAGAAATTAGCCTAATTAACCTTAGTTAATTAGTGAGTAGGTTTATTTGGTGAGAGTGATGTGAGATAGGGTAGGATCTAGGTTCAAATTAGCTTAATCCAAATTAGATTTAGATTAATTGTGGTTTAGTAGAATTAAGTCATATGAAGAAATAAATAAATTAAAATGTTTTAAAAGGGATTAATGAGGGAACTGTATATAAATAAAATTTAATACATTAAAGTGGATGGTATTTAAATTAAATTTAAATACTAAGGAAAGTGAATCATATTTAATTAAATAAACTTAATTAAATAAATAGAAGAATATAACAAATATAATTAATTAAAATTAACTATAATATTATAGGAATATTAATTAAATTAATATAAAGATGATTTTAGACATCTACATTTTGCCCCTCTTTGATGCAGTGTCAAAAGTGGCATCATGTCAAAGAAAAGAAAAGAAGATGCCCCAGAGAGGTTAGGAAAACCTATGGCAGCAAGAGCGGGAGGAGTGTGCCCCCTCGAGAAAATAATAAAAAAAATATAAATTTTTAATAAAATTTTCTCAAAAAACGAAGGAAAATGGGGAAAGAAGACCAATTGCATGGTGTGTCCAAGAAAAATAGAGGAAAAATGGGGACTAGAATGGAGAACATGGAGAAGGACGAAAGAAATGGGTCCCAAGGGGCTATAAATAGTCTACCCGAGCCCATAGACAAGTCATTTTAATTCACAAAGAACAAAAAGTGAGAAGAAAAGGAGAGTGATGGCAGCAAAGCTAGAGAAAACATAGCTTGGGGACCGTGTTCAGGTGTACCAGTGACCAGCGGACCCTGGACCGCTGGTGAGAAGTCAAACACCTCCTATTTGATTATGTATTAATTGCTTTTATAGGTCATTAGGGTGTCATAAATGCGTCAAAAAGATATCGTGCAGTGCAGATGGCGGTCGCTTGACCACCATCTACACAGACGATGATCGATAGATTACCATCCTCGCAGATGACCGATCAGGGATCGATGTCTGCGTAGACAAAGATCGCTCGATCTCCATCTGCGAGGGTAGGGGGAAGAGAAGAATGCACAACAGAGATGACGGAGTTAGAACATCATCGTCTGTGTGGAAAAAATGTGGCAGCTTAAATAGCCGTCTCTGTAGACTGGCATCTGCGGAGATCCATCAGCTCTGCAGACTGGCAACTGCACAAGTCTACCGTCTGCGAGGGTCATTCACCGTCTACGCAAATTGACTCGAAAATGGAAGAAAAAAGAGGAAGAAGAGGAAAGACAAGGCTCCAAGAGCATTTTTTTGATGCTCCGGACAGCCCTGAGACATTTTTTGATGCCCCAGAATACTATCTAATGTCTGACATTAGCTTGCTGGATGCAGAGGATATCATCACCTTTTGGGTGAAGGAGTGCTACCTAGTGACTATGGCGTTGGAGCAGTAGTTGACAACAGCTGAGTGGGGGATCATCACATTATGTGGGCTGGAGTATGTACGACATTGGCCACATCCGAGAGTGCATAATGCACTGATGTCTTCTTTGATTGAGAGGTGGTACAGTACCACTTCAAGCTTTCACTTCCTGACGGGGGAAGCTACTATCACCCTTCACGATGTGTTGAGGATTTACAGAGTGCCTATTTGGGGGCTGATACCCGAGTACTACTTCGAGGGTTCGGAGCCATACATGGAGATGACATTTGGATGGAGGTATACAGACCTGCCTACTACATGACAGTGGATGTCTTGGATGGGGGTGATGACGATGGAGCCACGGTTGTGGTGGGTGGCCTTATACTTGGTGGGGTTGATTGGAGGTTGGTTGATGCCTGATCATGCTGGCAAGGGATTCCTGATCGGTTGGGCGCGGGTTCTTAGTAGCATGGTGGAGGACGGAGACTAGTACTGCTGGGGATATACTATTCTCAGGCAGCTTTATTATGATCTTCACATGTGTGCCTACCATAAGGGTAGGGCATTAGGGCCAGGATGCATGTTTCTTCTGGTATGGGCGTGGGAGCATATTGTAGTCATACGACTGATTAGGCACCAAGAGGCTAGAGTGGATTACGAGCCAATCGTATGTAGATACAGGCCACCGATTAGTTATGAGGCCATAGATTCAGTTGATTACTGACATCTAAAATGTATATGCTAGAATCTAACTTGTTGGGAGCATGCTCAGACATGCAAACATTAGAGATATATAATCAATAAGCTACGCTAACATGTCTAAAACATGCTACAAAAACAAGAGGCTCCATCATAACCTCTGATGAACTAAACAAGGGCACCCAATGCCTTGTTGATTTTCTCTTAGAGAAGTTTGTGGGTGTGCTCTCCCAACACAATATACTAATCCCACTTGATGATTAAAGATGCAAGCTAAATGACTAAAATGAGTGAAGAACTCAAGAAACAAGTATTGAGAACTTGTCTCAAGCTCTCACCATGATTGCAAATGAAAGACTTTACTATGATGATATGCAAGATCAAAGGAAATCTAAGATTCATTCCATTAATCCTAAGATGTGATTTCTAGATTTTCAAATGAACTAAAACATAAAACATGAAATGCACTAAGAAATTCTAGAGCTATTCTAGCATGATAACAATTCATAAAATGGAGATGATTTGCTCTTGACAATGGCGTCTATTTATAGATTTTTTGGAGGAGAGAGAGGGCTTGGATGAGGTGGAGCTCATGTGGAATCCACATAGGTGCCACATGAGGGACACAAAAGCCATGCAAGAGGCCAAATTTTCTCACACATGTATGAGAAATTTTAGATGTGATGGATCAAAGTGTACTTAAAGTACATATGTGAAGGATCTTGTAAGAGGTGTAAGAGATTTCAGCCAATAGAACACTTTTAGAAAGTGTAAGAAGGTTTCATTATGCGTGTAAGAAACCTTGTTGGCACCAAATAAAGATTATTTGGAAAAGTGTATTTTTAAAAATTTGCTCAGACATGTGTGAGCAAATAATTAGGACTAATTGTTGTAGGAATCAAGAAATTAGCCTAATTAACCTTAGTTAATTAGTGAGTAGGTTTATTTGGTGAGAGTGATGTGAGGTAGGGTAGGATCTAGGTTC
>MU217961.1:393083-417481 GCA_018584345.1 Thuja plicata | reverse complement strand
AATAAAATTTAATACATCAAAGGGGATAGTATTTAAATTAAATTCAAATACTATGGAAAGTGAATAAATTTAATTAAATAAATAGAAGAACATAACAAATATAATTAATTAATTAAAATTAATTATATTGCTAAGGGATATTAATTAAATTAATATAAGGACCATTTTAGATGTCTACATTTTGCCCCTCTTTGATGCAGTGTCGAAAGTGGCGTCGCATCAAAGAAAAGAAAAGAAGATGCCCCAGAGAGGTTAGGAAAACCTACGGCAGTGAGAGCGGGAGGAATGTGCCCCCTCAAGAAAATAATAGGAAAAATACAAATTTTTAATAATTTTTTTTCAAAAAAGGCAGGAAAATAGGAGAAAAAGACCAATTGCATGGTGTCCAAGAAAATTAGAGGAAAAATAGGGACCAAAACGTGGAACGGGGAGAAGGATGGAAGAAACGGGTCCCAAGGGGCTATAAATAGTCTATCAGGGCCCATAGACAAGTCATTTTCGTTCACAAAGAACAGAAAGAGAGAAGAAAAGGAGAGTGATGGTAGCAGAGCAAGAGCGGGCACAACTTGGGGAGCGCGTTTGGGTGTACTAGCGACTGACAGACGCTGGACCACCGATGAGTAGTCAAACACCTCCTAGTTGATTATATATTTATTACTTTTATAGGTCATTAGGGCATCATAAATGCGTCAAAAAGCTGGCGCGCAGTGCAGAGGGCAGTCGCCTGACCACCGTCTGCGCAGAAGGTGATCGACAGATCACTGTCCTCGCAGATGACCGATCAAGGATCGACGTCTGCACAGATGGAGATCGCTCGATCTCCATTTTCAAGGGCAGGGGGAAGAGAAGAATGTGTAGCAAAGATGACAAAGTTAGAACTCCGTTGTCTGCGTGACAAAAATAGGGTAGCTTAAACAACCATCTCTGTAGACTGGTGTCTGTGGAGATCCCCTGGCTCTGTAGATTGGCGACTGCGCAAGTTCGCCGTCTGTGAGGGTCAACCACCATTTGCATGGATTGACCCAAAAATGGAAGAAAAAAGAGGAAGAAGGGGAAAGACAAGGCTCCGAGAGCATTTTTTGATGCCCCAGACGGGCTTGGAACATTTTTCAATGCCCTGGATGGGCCTGAGACATTTTTTGATGCCCCAGAATGCTATCTAATGTCTGACATTAGATTATTGGATGCAGGAGGGTACCATCACTTTCTGGGCGAGGGAGTGCTACCCAGTGACTATGGCGCTGGAGCAACAATTGAGACAGCTGAGTGGGAGATCATCACAGGCTGGAGCATATATGACATTGACCACATCTGAGAGTGCATAATATGTTGATGTTTGCTTTGATCGAGAGGTGGCACAGTACTACTTTGAGCTTTCACTTCCAAATGGGGGAAGCTACTATTAGCCTTCAAGACGTGTGGAGGATTTATAGAGTGCCTATTCGGGGGCTGATACCCAAGTACTACTTTGAGGGTTTGGAGCCATACATGGAGATGAAATTCAGATGGAGGTATGCAGATCTACCTACTACACAATAGTGGATGTCCTAGATGGGGGCAATGATGATGCATCCATGGTTGTGGTGGGTAGCCTTATACTTGGTTGGGTTGATTGGAGGTTAGTTGATTCTTGATCATGCAGACAAGAGATTCCTGATCGGTTGGGTGTGGGTTCTTAGTAGCATGGTGGATGACAGAGACTAGTACTGCTTGGGATATACTATTCTCAGGCAACTTTATTACGATCTTCACATGTGCACCTACCATAAGGGTAGGGCATTAGGGCTAGGATGCATGCTTCTTCTAGTATGGGTGTGGGAGCATATTGCGGTCATACGACCGATTAGGCACCGAGAGACTCGAGTGGCTTACGAGCCGTTCATATGCAGATATAGGCCACTGATTAGTTATGAGGCCATAGATTTAGCTAGTTACTAGCGGTGGAGGCTGGATGAGATGGGGGAGATACAGTGGGCACCCTATGCGGGGTGCAAGGCCCGAGGTCATGAGATCCCACAATAGGATGGATATGTAGAGGAGGAGTTCTATGACTCGTATTACATGAGATTCATTTAGACCAACTACTGGTTGATTGGGAGGAAAACAATAATGATCTCCAGATACATGCCGACTAGGATACAGAGACAGATGGGACAGGTCTAGGAGGTAGTTCCAGATGGGTTCCCACATCCACTGGTGACCTGAGAGGTGGGGAGTATCTGGGGGATGGGCGTAGATCCTCGCATAGCATGAGAACATTTTATGGGGATGATACAGGTTCCATGGGTCAGATCATGGGAGTCTCTTTAGGATGCAGGAGTAGTCCCAACATACACTCATTGGTGGGCGACACAGAGACCTATTAGATTAACAGATTTGGGGAAAGTATAGGTAGACGAGCAACCTAGGGAGGGAGGGAATGGAGGGGGACAAGATGGTGATGATGATGATGAGGAGGGAGGAGATGGAGGAGGGGCCAGGGGGAGGAGAGTCCAGCTTAGGGTTGCAGTTACAAGATAGAGAGGTCAGGTTGATATACCCGCAGGGAGGCAACCACCCATAGGTCCATGTGCATAGGTACAAGGACAGGATCAACCATAGGGATAGGGGCCATCAGGATAGGTATAGGGGCCACTGGGACAGGGACAGGGGCCATCAAGATAGGTACCACCAATAGGATATGTAGCCCATGATACTCATGATACTGTTATAGTAGAGCGAGACAGTCTTCAGATGGAACTAGGCAGGGTACAGGGCTTGCTAGCGACATCTTGGGTGACTGAGGTGAGCGTGCAAGCAGAGATCTAGAGGCTATAGGGGTATTAGTGACTAATTAGGCCACAATGAGCAGCTTATAGACAGAGCTGGCTAGGATATAGGGGGAGCCGACAATGGAGACCACTCGGGGGGATAGTGCACATAGAGCACTAGATATATTATAGGCTCGGGTTGACAGTGGCGAGTTTGCAATTATTAAGGAGCATGGGGATCATACAAAGGAGCTGGTTGCGATGTCAGTATAGATAGCAGCTCTGACCTCAGAGTGAGACTTAGTATGGTGACGTGCAGAGGATTATAGAGCAGACTGAGATATAGTGCACCTGGCATGCAGGGCTGCAGTTATGGGATAGATAATGGTAGATTCTATGGAAGCACAAAGAGAGGCTGGTCAGAGGGGATTAGAGGCCGCATATTACATGGGTCTCTACTATGGTGTAGTACCAGAGGAGTCATGACATCTTGTTTACTCAGAGAGAGCACAGACAAAGAGCACTAGGTGAGCTTCACTGGGATCAGTGGGATTACCACCGCGCCTAGGTAGCGGTGTAGGGCCATCGCAACCACCACCATGATTCATCTTAGACCAATTTTGATACACATTTTTGTATGATTTATGTGACACATTATGTACTATAGACATTTTGAGATATATACATAGACTTTGTGGACTATTTGGACTTTATGGATTTTATTTATGATGCTATGTGATGTTTATGTAGGATGTATGGATGCATTATGGTTTTATATTACATATGTTATATGATGTTTATGGCTGACATGTAGGATGAGATGAATGTATATGAATATGCTGACGTATTTGTGATGCAGTGATGGGATTCTTATATATGTGAGATGTGATGTGTTAATACTTATAGATGGATAGATTTTGACATGTATGGATGTAATGTGATGTTTAATAAATGTAAATGCATATATGATTTGTGAAATGTGTAATGAATCCTAAAATGAATGAATCCTAAAATGCTGTTAAGGATATAACAATGCAACTAAATAATGAATGTATAATGAATGAAATGCAACTATATGCAACTATAATGTGATCAAGGCAACTAAAATATGTAATGGAACTAAATGCAACCTTAATGAGTAATTATTAATGAATTAACTAATAATGCAACTTATAATGAATAATGATTAATGCAACTGTAATGAATAATAAGAGTAACCTAATGAATGAATGTAATATGAGACATATGAGGACACTATTTTGGTGTGTATCAAATAGGTCTAATAAAATCACTTAAGTGACTAGATAGGGGGAATAAATAAAAACCTTTTCCAAGATAAAAATGCAATATGACCTAACTACAATGCAAAAGCTAACTGCATGATAACAGTGGGATGGATATCGTGTTAATGTTGGAGAGCACATCCTAGTTTGATATTACAAAAGGAGTTATGCACCATGTGCTAGAAAACACAAGTGACATGGTTCCTTTGTGTGGGCTAGACTCTCAGACAAATAGGTTGTTAGGAACAAGAATGATAGATATTAGATATGATGAGATCTATAAAATGTTACTCATGAGGATTTTGATTGTGGGTTCGGTCCCACCGGGTGTGCTAAAATGTATATGTTGGAATCTAACCTGTTGGGAGCATGCTCAGACATGCAAACATTAGAGATATATAATCAATAAGCTACACTAACATGTCTAAAGCATACTAAAAAAAGAAGAGGCTCCGTCATAACCTCCGATGAGCTAAACAAAGGCACCCAATGCCTTGTTAATTTTCTCTTAGAGAAGTTTGTGGGTGTGCTCTCCCAACACAATATACTAATCCCACTTGATGATTAAAGATGCAAGCTAAATGACTAAAATGAGTGAAGAACTCAAGAAATAAGTATTGAGAACTTGTCTCAAGCTCTCACCATGATTTCAAATGCAAGACTACACTATGATGATATGCAAGATCAAAGGAAATCTAAGATTCATTCCATTAATCCTAAGATGTGATTTCTAGATTTTCAAATGAACTAAAGCATAAAACATGAAATGCACTAAGAAATTCTAGAGCTATTATAGCATGATAACAATACATAAAAGAGAGATGATTTGCTATTGATAATGACCTCTATTTATAGATTTTTTGGAGGAGAGATAGGGCTTGGATAAGGTGGAGCTCATGTGGCATCCACATAGGTGCCACATGAGGGACACATAAGCCATGCAAGAGGCCAACTTTTCTCACACATGTGTCAGAAAATTTTGATATGATGGGTCAAGGTGTACTTAAAGTACACATGGGAAGGATCTTGTAAGAGGTATACGAGTTTTTGTCTAATAAAACACTTTTAGAAAGTGTAAGAGAGTGTCATGAAGGTTTTAAGAAACCTTGTTGGCACCAAATAAGGATTATTTGGAAAAGAGGGTTTTTAGAAATTTTCTCACACGTGTGAGCAAATAATTAGGACTAATTGGTGTAGGGATCAAGAAATTAGCCTAATTAACCTTAGTTAATTAGTAAGTAGGTCTATTTGGTGAGAGTGATGTGAGGTAGGGTAGGATCTAGGTTCAAATTAGTTTAATCCAAATTAGATTTAGATTAATTGTGATTTAGTAGAATTAAGTCATGTGTAGGAATAAATAAATTATAAATTTATTTAAAAGGGGTTCGTATATGATCAGTTGGGAGCCAATACACAAAATCACATCTTAGGATTAATGGAATGAATCTTAGATTTCCTTTGATCTTGCATATCATCACAGTGTAGTCTTACATTTGCAATCATGGTGAGAGCTTGAGACAAGTTCTCAATACTTGTTTCTTGAGTTCTTCACTCATTTTAGTCATTTAACTTTCATCTTTAATCATCAAGTGGGATTAGTATATTGTGTTGGGAGAGCACACCCACAAAATTCTCTAAGAGAAAATCAACAAGGCATTGGGTGCCCTTGTTTATCTCATCGGAGGTTATCATGGAGCCTCTTATTTTTGTAGTATGATTTAGATATGTTAGTGTAGTTTATTGATTATATATCTCTAACATTTGCATGTTTGAGTGTGCTCCCAACAGGTTAGATTCTAGCATATACATTTTGGCATCCCATCAGGTGTGCCAAAATGTATATGCTAGAATCTAACCTATTGGGAGCATGCTCAGACATACAAACATTAGAGATATATAATCAATAAGCTACACTAACATGTCTAAAACATACTACAAAAATAAGAGGCTCCATCATAACCTCCGATGAGCTAAAAAAGGGCACCCAATGCCTTGTTGATTTGCTCTTAGAGAAGTTTGTGGGTGTGCTCTCCCAACACAATATACTAATCCCACTTGATTAAAGATGCAAGGTAAATGACTAAAATGAGTGAAGAACTCAAGAAACAAGTATTGAGAACTTGTCTCAAGATCTCACCATGATTGCAAATGCAAGACTACACTATGATGATATGCAAGATCAAAGGAAATCTAAGATTCATTTCATTAATCCTAAGATGTGATTTCTAGATTTTTAAATGAGCTAAAGCATAAAATATGAAATGCACTAAGAAATTCTAGAGCTATTCTAGCATGATAACAATGCATAAAAGGGAGATGATTTGCTCTTGACAATGGCCTCTATTTATAGATTTTTTGGAGGAGAGAGAGGGCTTGGATGAGGTGGAGCTCATGTGAAATCCACATAAGTGCCACATGAGGGACACAAAAGCCATGCAAGAGACCAAATTTTCTCACACATGTGTGAGCAACTTTAGATGTGATGGGTCAAAGTGTATTTAAAGTACACATGTGAAGGATCTTGTAAGAGGTGTAAGAGATTTGGGCCAATAGAACACTTTTAGAAAGTGTAGGAAGGTGTCATAATGGGTGTAAGAAACCTTGTTGGCACCAAATAAGGATTATTTAGAAAAGTATAATTTTGGAAATTTGCTCACACATGTGTGAGCAAATAATTATGACTAATTGTTGTAGGAATCAAGGAATTAGCTTAATTAACCGTAGTTAATTAGTGAGTAGGTCTATTTGGTGATAGTGATGTGAGGTAGGGTAGGATCTAGGTTTAAATTAGCTTAATGTAAATTTAAAATTTAGATTAATTTGGTTTAGTAGAATTTAAGTCATATGGAGGAATAAATAAATTAAAAATTTATTTAAAGGGGACTAGTGAAGGGGAATGTATTAAATAAAATTTAATACATCAAAGGGGATAGTATTTAAATTAAATTCAAATACTATGGAAAGTGAATAAATTTAATTAAATAAATAGAAGAACATAACAAATATAATTAATTAATTAAAATTAATTATAATGCTGAGGGAATATTAATTAAATTAATATAAGGATGATTTTAGACGTCTACAATTACCTGGTTGAGAACAAAGCTGAAAATTATACTACTGATTTTGATGAAGATGTTGAGGTAGTATTTGTTGCTATGAAGGATGATTCAGATGAAGAATAAAAGTATGTTGAAACTACACTCATATTTAAAGTTAGCAAAAATGATGGCTCAATTATTGATATTGGATGTACTCATCACATGACTAGAGATAAAGAAAAGTTTGAAACTTTTGAGTATTATAATGGTGGATCAGTTAGGATGGGTAATAACTCACCTTGCCCAGTTGAAGGAAAAGGAACCATCATGTTGAATAATCTAATTAGATGTGAAAATGCATATTGGGTGAAAGGACTTAACTATAATCTATTGAGTATTTCACATCTGAACAAAACAAGACTCCGAGTTGCATTTGAGAACAAAAAGGCAAAGATCTATAATGAAACATGAAAGTTGATCGGTACTAGTGAACAAACAAAAGTTAATCTATTCTATCTTGAAAATATTGAGACCACTTTTTTATTGGCTAGAAATGAAGACATTTGGTTGTGGAATAAAAGGTTAGGTCATGTGAATTTTGATAACATAGTTAAGATAAGTAAGAAAAGAAAAGTGAGAGGATTACCAAGTATTTCAAAGTCTGACCATGTTATGTGCAAGAATTGTCAAATATGAAAAATGACAAAGTCTAGTTTCAAGAGAAAAACCTACACATCTAATTCTATTCTAGAGTTATTCCATATTGACTTATGTGGACCAATGAGAACAAAGATCTATTATGGTGATAGATACTTTATTCTATTTATTGATGACTATTCTAGGATGATGACTGCCATGTTCTTAAAAGACAAGTCTGAAGCATTTAAGATGTTCAAATGGTATAGAGTTAAAGTTGAAAAGCAAAGTGGAAAAGAACTGAATGTTTAAGATCAGATAGAGGAGGATAATTTATTTTTGATGAATTCACTAACTTTTGTAATGAGCATGGGATTACAAGACAGGTTTTTGAACAGAGAACACCACAAAAAAATGGGATTGTTAAAAGGAGGAATAGATCAATTGTTGATTGTGTTAGAATACTGATGATTGAAAAATCATCACACAAACATTCTAGAGAGAAGCTGTAAGTAATATTGTCTATATACTAAATCAAGTTCAATTGAAGAAAGACACCAATAAGACACCTTGTGAGCTATGGTATGGATACACACCAAATGTGAGTTACTTTAGAATTTTTGGAAGTCAATGTTATATACTGAAAGATGATAGAAATGGGAAACTTGAGTCTAAAAGTGATGAAGGAATATTTATAGGATATTCTACTAAAAGCAAAGCTTATAAATGTTTGAAAAATCTTCTAAAAAAATTATTGAAAGTGCAAATGTTAAAGTGGATGAATTTGCTGAGAAAAATGATGAGGAAAGCAAAAAGGAACCAGAATATTACAACATATTTGTCTACATTGAAGAACCTGACACCTTGCTTGAGCAACAGAACAATGCAACTGAGAAACAAGCTGCACATACTGAGAATTAGGAAAATGATCAAAATGCCAAACTGAGTGATAATCAAGATCATAATGAAGATCAAAATGAGGAACAT
Source organism: Thuja plicata (assembly GCA_018584345.1). Lineage (NCBI taxonomy): Eukaryota > Viridiplantae > Streptophyta > Pinopsida > Cupressales > Cupressaceae > Thuja > Thuja plicata. The sequence continues at coordinate 408,784 of MU217961.1, read as the reverse complement.
AGATCTGAACCTATACTTATCAAATATGTTAGAAGACACCATCCATAGGACCAAATCATTGGAGACAAAAGAGCTAGAATGAGAACAAGAAGTAAGTCACTTAACAATAGATGTTTGATTTATGATTTTGAGCCTAAATTTGTTAATGCTGCACTTGAGAATCAAGAATGGGTTAGTGCACTGAATGAAGAGATTGAATAGATTAAGAAGAAAAAAAAAGGACATTAGTACCTAGACCGAGTGACAAAAATGACATTGGCACCAAATGGATTTTCAAAAACAAACTGAATGAGAATGGAGAAGTCACAAGGAACAAAGAAAGACTAGTATGCAAAGGGTATGCACAAGAAGTAGGTATTGACTATGGAGAAACCTTTTCACCCATTGCTAGACTAGAAGGAGTAAGAATTCTACTTGCTTATGTTGCTTTTAAAAGATTTAAAGTATACCAAATGGATGTTAAATCTATATTTTTGAATGGAATACTAGAAGAGGAGGTATACATTGAACAACCTAAAGGGTTTGTTGATTCTAACAAGAGGAACATGGTTTATAAACTACACAAAGACTTGTATGGATTGAAACAAGCACCAAGAGCATGGTATGAAAGACTTCACTCCTATCTCATTAGTATTGGATTTGTTAGAACAAGTGACAACAGTAATCTATATTTAAAAGGAGATACTGATGATAAGATTTTGATTGTTGAGATATTTGTTGACGATATCATATTTGGAGGTAATGATATGCTATGCAAGTTATTTGCTGATGAAATGAGAAAAGAACTTGAAATGTTAATGTTTGGAGAGATCAATTTTTTTCTTGGTCTATAGATTCTATAACAGGATGAATGCATCTACATCACACAATCCAAATACATCAAAGAAGTTCTAAAGATATTCAAGATGGAGGACTCCAAAGCAGTTGGAACACCTATGGAAACCAGATGCAAATTGACAAAGGAAGATAAGAAAACCGAGGTAAATCAGACCTTATACAAATCTATGATTGGAAAACTAATGTATGTTGTACACACTAGACCTGATATAGCACATGCAGTTGGTATAGTTGCAAGATTCTCTGCTAATCCTAACGAATCACACATGACTATTGTTAAAAGAATTTTGAGATATCTACAAAATATCGAAGACTATGGTTTGTGATACAATAAAAAAGTCAAATTTGAGCTACAAGTTTATACTGATGCTGATTGGGCTAGAAACATAGATGATAGAAAGAGCACAACAGGAGAAACATTCTTTATGGGTGACAAACTTGTCACATGGATAAGTAAAAAGAAATGATGCATATCTCAATCAATTGTAGAAGAAGAATGTGGCTATTGCTATAATTTTCTCTAACATTGCATGGATCAAGAAATTGCTGAAAGGTATGAATGAAGAAATTCTTGACCTAGTTATTATCTATTGTGATAATACTAGTGCTATAAACATCTCAAAGAACCCTGTGATGCATGCTAAAACAAAGCACATAGCTATTAAGTATTATTACTTAAGAGAACAAGTACAAGAGAAATAGGTGATATTGGAATATGTACAATCCAAAGAACAACTAGCAAACATATTCACAAAACTATTGCCAAAAGATACTTTTGAGTACCTGAGGAATAAACTAGGGGTTCGTCCCTTGTATACTGGTCACTAAGTTGACTAGGAGGCTGCATCAGCCTACATATTATCCGAAGATAAATCATGTTAATACAAGCTAAGAAATGGACTACAATGATAAATCAGTACACTAAAGTTACTTATCTGAACCGCACACCAGAGATATTTTTAGCTACTATAAAGTTGTATATTTTTTTGGCATCACTGTCAAAGGGAGAGAGATATTTAATGAAATATACATCAAGAAGAAGAACATCTAAAGGAAGAGAGATATTCAATGAAGTAATGATCCATCCAATGGAGAGAATTGGAAAGAGTTAACACTGCATATCTATCTAGAAAATGGAAAAGAGATTCTACAAGAAAGGGAGAGACAAAGTCAGAAAATAGAACTACTACACCTATCCATTGAAGGGAATAAAGAAAGGGAGAGCACACAGCATAACCAAATCTAAGCTAGAAGAGCTTACCGAGACTCAGATATTTGAATTGGTTATAGAACAATAAGTTTGGTATGTTATGGCATATTTTATACTGCATAATTAATAGTATGTTTCCATCAATGTCGAAGGGAGAGATTGATGAACTATAACTGATTGAATGTTTGAAGATGATAAGTTGATGATCACCGAGCTAAAAAATTGAATACAAGACATTAAATTAGTTAATATATTGTATTGTCATTGATGTCAACTTAACATAGACTGATTGTTCATACACATATTGTCATAAACTTGAAGAGTTGAAGAAAAAAAGTTTATGTGATCGGTAAGACTTAAAAGGTTTGTATACATCGAGTGACAGTAAACACTGATGGACAGTGCACATCGATGGACAATGAGCACCAAGCAGTTCATAGTGTATACTAAGAACCACAGTAACTGATCAAGTGTTATTGAGCAAGAGCTAATTACCAAACATAATGAAAGTCAATGACTGAGCTAACTAGAGTTGATGACCGATCAGAACTGAAGTTAAAGAATGATAAAATGCTTAGCTGGCAAGAGCTATATTTAGAGATTGACTGATTGATTGCTTTATTTTCAATGATCAGTTAAACTAAAGCATGAAAGAGATTTAAAACACATTTTATTCATAGTTATCATGGAGAGATCTACGGAATAAAACTAAAGCAGAGCTTTACGAGATAAAGCAAGCATGGTGAGTTTTACAGATCAAGAAGTGATCTATGAAAAAAATAAGGAGATTGAGCGGATAATCATATCTATATAAAGAGACAAGGAATTCATTATAAAGAGGAAGAATGTTGAATATAATTCTGGTGAAGATAGAAGTCTTCATGCATATCTAATCATACAGGCTGAAGAACAGAGCCAAGGAATTCTGCAGACACCAAGCAACAGAGGACAGAGCATTCACCAAGCAGAAGAAAGAAAGAGAGCAAAGGAATTGAAGAGAATATTGATTAGAGAGGTATTATTGAACTAACAATAGATCTGAATATCTGCAATTTAAAGTTGTATTTTGAACAGATCATTTACTGTATCACTTTAACCATTGATTCAGAAAAATCTCTGAACCGAGTGGGATTTAATAGTCCTTATTGTATTGAGATACTCAAGAGTATCAAAAGGTTTTCTTGTTGACAACATAGTGAGTGCTAGGCCAAAAGATAAAATTTTGGTTTTAAATCCTTTAACAAGGTCACACTTAACAATGTGTATTGTAACCTTTAACAGGGCTGGCTCTTCACCGAGCTCACTTTAGAAGAGTGAAATTATTTTAGGTTACCGGTCCTAGGTGGTTTTTTCTCTTAGCATGGTTTCCACGTTAAAATATGTGTAAAATGTGTATATGTTTCATTGCATTGATATTTTTCTTTAAACATTATTGAAACTGGATTGGTTGGTTAACACTAAGTTTAATTGTTGCTACTCGGTAAAGTCTAGAAAAGATAAACAATATATCTTCCCGAGCAGTTTATATTTGTTAGAATTATTTATGGCATACATCTTGATGATTGGGTACTAAAAGATAAATGAGGTAATTATATTTGAGATATAAATTTTTGGTTGGATTTTTTGGAATTATTTTTAAGGCCACTGATTCACCCCTCTCTCAGTTATTCTAAAAAGATCAAGAATGGACAAGAGGATGTGGATAAGATATGTAATATGGACTAAATAGGTTTGGATAAGGTAGGGGATATGTAAAATATGAAGCCGATAGGATACAAATGCTTATGAAGATCTGTAGCCTTGCCAAGATCAAAGAGGAAAAAAAAAGGATTATGGATGTCAATAGGATAAGGGATATGAGGGACATAGGATAATGTAGGAAATGACAAGGATAATGGATAGGAAAACATGGATGAAATTTGCCTCCATGTATGGAATGTAAGAAGGTCATAAATTACTCATGATGCCTATTTGCCAGGTTTTCATCATGGTACTTGCTCAAACTGTTTGTTTACCAAGGTTTCACTAATGGATGAAATATTTCTGTTTACTTTTTTTTTGTCACCAAGACGCATGTTTGCTATATTTTTATCAAGGCAACAATTTTTTCTTGTTTTCTTTTTTTTTACTCTTTTTACATTTTCTGACTTTTTTTTTTTGCTTTTTTATACTTTTTACTTTCTAATTTTTTTTGGAAATAATAAATGGATGATAAGCTCAATGAAAGAAGGATGTATTTCTCTTTGGATGGTTCTCTTGAAGGACATGTAATAATGGACCATAACTATTGATGGTATGCTCAATGAGATTGATAGGGTAATGCCAAAGGGATGTGAAATGGATGATTGGATGGGATAGGATAAGGATTTATGCAAAGGATTGGATAGGCTAGATGAAATGCTAGAAAATAGGTGTTGGATAATGGAGGGAGTGCAAGAAGACTTGATTTTGAGTGGATGGAAAGGTGAGAGACATTTAGATGGAGGGATAGAAAATTTGGATGCCAACTTTGATTTTTCTTTGGGACACTATGCTTCAAGAAGCCGCTTAGGAATCCACATGGTTTTTAATTTTTCATTTTTTTGTGGGTCCTTGGAATGCATTGCTTACACAAGGGATTTGGGAATCCATATGGATTTTGAATTTTCTTTTTGCTTGATTGGCCTTTGTGGCCTTTTAGAAATTTTTTTTTTCTTTTTGGATCATATTTTTCTTTTTTTTTACATGTTGATCCTTAATTGCATGTAGATTTCTTGACTTATGGACTTTATGCTTGACATCCAAATTGCTTGGAAATTGAATGGGATTAATGGATGGATAGGAATGATATCGAGGTGTTTTGGATGGGTGGAAGGTTCTCAAAGATGTGTTCTTTTTCTTACCTACATGTGGGAAATGGTACGTGGATTGTGAGCTAGTGGATGGAGCAATATATGGACTTAAGATAGATGGAAGGGATAAAGGGGAAGGTATACATTTGGATTTAGAATTTGTAGCGATATCAACATCTTGATAATGAGATTTCTAATTGAGGCCATAACCATAAAAAAAATTGACATGTAAGGGTTCTAATATACTTTGTTCATGGAGGCCTAACCCTTTGAATTGATAATGCTTTCTTTGACTAGTGGGATACTTGCTACAAGCCACAATTCCATTTTGAGGTGTATAAGACATGAAAGAAACAATAGGATCATGAAGTGGACCAAACTAGATGAAAGTGGAGGAACCCGTTTGACATGTAAGGGGTTCATGAAGAACTTTCACAAAGGTGCTAAAATCACAAGGGGGATTAGGAGGAATAATGAGATACTATGATGGAATAGGAGAAGTGACATGATAATTTGGTAGGATAGGATCTTGTGTATGATATGGAGGATTAGGACATGGAGATGAAGGGATGGTAGGCTCATTAGGAGGATTTGGAAGGATGATGGGATCTTTTGGTGGACATGAAGGTGAAGGGATACTTTGATCTTGACTTGAAAGGGGATCATTGGACTCCATTTTAAGGGTGTTATGCTCTTGACCTTGGATGGAACCATTGAGAAGGATGGCATGGAAGTCATGATCTTTCTTAGGAAGTGGAATGCCAATGGGACTTGGAAGGAAACTTTGTTCATGATATGGAAAGGGATCATCTTGGAAAGGAGGGACATGGATGGTGGGATCATGAGATTCAAGGAACATGTGATCTTGTTCAACAATTGGATGATATTTTTTTGTTGTTGGGATATTGATCTTGGTTTACTTCAAGACCCATTTCTTCATTCTTTGGATCATTCTCTTGACATGGGGTATGAATTGGGATATGCATGAGGGATTAAGGGAAGGATTAAGTTCTTTGACATGAGGGAGGTGGATTTTGGATGGGACTCTTCGAAATGGGTTTGATTGGAAATGGAGCACATAATAACTATGGGTATAGCATTTTTTAAGCATGAAAGGGACTTGTGTTAGGATTAGAAGACATTAATCTAACAGTTACATGCAAATGTAACCAATAATGCAAAGGGATAAAGAAGACATAAGTAGAACAAGAAGACATAGATTTAATGTGGTTCACCCAATCTTGGGCTACGTCCACCAAAAAGAGAGTCCAATATTATTATCCAGTAATTTCAACAGATTAAAACCAATGATCCCTTATAGCTCAATACCACTGCAAATGCTAGAATACATCTTCACTCTAACAATCCATAACCCTAACACTATTTTTCTTATAGAAAAACCCTAACCTAAAACTTGCTTGATGGGTCAACCCAGGGAAATGCTCGATGAGTCAACCTAGGGAAATGCTTGACGAGTCAACCTAGAGAAATGCTTGACAAGTCAACCCAAAAAAAATGCATTGCCCCAAACCCCACAAATTGCAGAAAAGTGTAGAGTACTTACCTGATCAGCCACCACAAACCAACAAGTTGGATAATGAATGAGATTATCTTGGAAATATATTGTATATAGACCTTGGAAGGTTTCATCATTGGATATGTCATTTGATGGAGATGGTGTAGATTTCTCTTGTAAATATTTAGGGGATGAAGGAATGGTGGAGACATGGAGGTTTCTTGAAGGTCAATTTCTTGATAGGAGATGGGTGTGCCATCCATGTGATTATTTTGGAATGGGCCGTTGCTAGACACATTGAAGTAATTTTGATCATGTTCATCAATAATTTCTTATGTATGAACCAATTTTTGAAGAAAACTCTTGAAATTTTTAGATTGGGATTTTTGCTACTTGGGTGATCTTATCGATGATACCACATTGATATTTACATGTTGTAAAGCATTTTTTGATTGAAAATGTGGTACAATATGCTGCTCATTGATTATTATTGATTGATGTTCAAAGGGTGACATGTTTGAACTTGTGTTTGTTTGAGAAAATCTTGGTGGTGAATTTGAGGGTATAAAAGGATGTTCACCGATATGTGATGTGATCAGAGGCAAAATTATTTGTGGCCTTGGTATTGATTAACTTGTTTTCATAATTGGCACAAGAGGTTGTGTGATTGCTTGAGTAACACTTGATTGCATTGGAATGAAGAGTGGTTAAAAATTGGGTGGTGGCCCTAGTTGAATTGTTTCATTCTCTAGTTGAAAGGTTTGATTGAATGACAATTGATTAGGAATTTTGTTGAATTGGATTCGATTTGGGATTTGATTGAATGAGATTGAATTTGTGTTTGTTGGTTGAAGTTGGTTTGGCATGTTTGTTTATTGGATGAGGGTCGGTATGTCTGATTTTGAAATGAGATCTTATATGTCAACTTTCCCAAGGTTTTCATTTGGACGTTGAAGTATTTGGGTAAAAGTACAAACTTGTGTCACACTTTTATAAAGGAAAAGGTTAACAACACCAAAACTGTTCAATTTCAATGGCATGAAAGTGCCATTTTTGTTTGGAATTTGAAGATGATGTAAATTGATAAAATGTGTAAAATTTTATTAAGTTTATGCCTATTATTTTTAATAAATTTTTTGAATAAGAATGTATATGTTTTAAAAAAAATTAAAGCCAATTTTTCAATTGCTGAAAAATACTGAAAATTAGGGGGTCTAGTTTCCACCAAAAAACTATATGTAAATAAAATTTTTTCCCTCTAATTTCAAAACCCATTATAGATGACATATATAGCCAGTACAGGAAAAATGAAAAATTGATTTTTGATGTGTATTTTCTTCATTATAACAATTCAAAGTCCAACTTACCTGAAATTGACAATTTTCATCTCCCACCATAGTTTCTCTATAAGATTTATCCCAATCATAAGAAAAATTATCGATTCTTTAAGATGACTCTCTCCTCTAGTGAACCATATATTTTATAATTTTTTTTGATATGTTTTAATATTTTTTTCCTTTTTCTGAATCAATGTCTTCTCGAATATTAAGATACCTACTATAAATTTATTGTAATTAAAATATATTAAATTTAGTCAAATTATTATAAAAATTATATGGATAAATTCTTGACTTTGAGTTCTACAAAAGGGTATTTTTACTTTTTTGAATAACCTAAATTTTGAAGGATAAATCCATTGCAGAAATCAAAAGCTTTGGTTTTCTAAGGATTTTGGTGATGTGGTTGCCACTTAGGATGCCACCTAGGAGGTTCCCATTGAACCTGTTTTGACCGAAATAGTTTCACCAAAAACCCCCTGAGTAAATTATTTCCAATTTTTTTTTCATCTAACATATTTTTCTTATCTATAAGCATGAGGTTTTGGCTAGAACTATTTTGGCCGGAACCCCCTTGCCACTTGGCTACCATGTGGGTTTGACTAGAACTATTCCGACCGAACCTATTATGACCGAAACTGGTTCTAGCTAGAACCCTCTGATTATCTTAAAGTGTGACACAAATTTGTACTTTACCTACTTTGAACATCTTGGTTTAACTCTTTTTAATAATTTTCACCTTTTTCTCCAAGATCTCGATCTCTTGAGCCAATTTTTGCTTTGGTGATGGAGAAATAGGGATGACTTTTGTTGGGACATTGTAAGGTTGATCCAAACTTTGGGACATATATGAATTAGATTGGTGTGATTGATTATTGGATTGCAATAACACAATCTCATGAGAGTAAGAAGTTTGATTTTGGGGTAATGTTGTTTCCATTGAAGGGTCACTTTCTATACGATATCAGTAATGCCAAGTCATCATGGTTATTTTGGATGAAGATCGAGGATTCTTGGTGATGAAATTTGATTGATGATTTGATTTTTTTGTCTTGTAAAACCTTAGAATCTTGTTTCAAATATGAAAACTATGACTATAGGAGATGAAGGGAAATGCAATTAAAAGGTGTTAAAATGAAACCTATGTTTTGGATATTTTTTAGAATTTTGACAATCTTGAGAAATGCAAGCTTGAAGGTATAACCCTAGGAAATTGAGGTGAGGTCAATACCTTAAAGGATCAGAGGAAAAGTTAAAAGATAAAAGAACAATCCAAACCCATCATTGATAAGATAGGGTGTTGACTTAATGATGCTGATGAGAAAAGGACAAAATTATGACAAGGTCAAGATTCTCATTCAATAGCACAAGGTAAAACCCTAAAACTTGAATTTGGGGATTTTCAAAATCTAGTTAGGTTCTAATTGGAAAATGAGGATGCTAATGCAAGGAAAAGAAAACTATGATAAGGATAATGCAACCATAATAAGGACAATGATAAGGCCATAGGTTGATAATGAAGACTAATGTGTAATTATGAGGGAGACAAGTGCAATGATAAGGGTAATGAATGATTATAATGCAAAGGAAAATATGAACTAAAATATAAGGCAATTATAATGACTAATGAACAAGGTAATCACAAGGACTATGTAATGAGAATGAGGGCTAATTCAAGGAATAACCTAAGGTTAAAACAAAATTCCATGTTTTTGCAAGGTTCTAAAATTCCATGTTTTGAAAGGTGTGACCAAGTTGAACAATGTTTTGAATATTTTAGTGAGGTGTTTAAATTATGCAATTTGTTTAACACTCACAAAAGACACATCAAGCAAAATGGATATTTTTTTTTTTACTTTTTCAACAAACACTTTACAATCTAGACTGGAAAATATGCTACTTGTTGAATCCCCACTTGGATTTCTCCATATACCTTAGACAAAGCATATAAGTAGAGATTATAGTATTAGTGGACCCCCCTTACACAACATGGGAATCACCATAATCTCTTACCCCAAAGTTTTGGAAACCTTGAGGATTTTATGTCTCATAACGAAGGGTACATGTAGGGGAATCTTAGTCACTCTCTGACCTTCTGCACCATCAAGTATATAAGGTTTTTGGCTTTCTAACACAATGGCTCATAGTAAGGGCATCCATTTTATGGGATGCAATTATAAACTCTGTTAAGAGGTCTCTCGACCCTTAAAACAAGGATTTTTCGCATCTCAAGGATACTGGAGGAGAGCTATCATGCACCACATCCTATTGATTGGAATTTTGATCAAATCACATTTTTATATAGCAATTTGGAAGAACTTGGACTTAGTCTGTTACCACTTGAGTCATTCCATCTCACCCGACCTTAAGGGCTATTCGGGAGGCATGTTCTCTAATATAAAAAAAGAAAATTAGGAGCCGCTATCACTTTTCTCTTACACCCAAGTTTACACAAAGCGCAAGGGGAGAGAATACTTCATGTAGTAGTAGGTCCACCCTACAATGTGCAAGCACGCCAAAGACACCAAATAGAGATGATCAAAATAACATAAATTATTGTTCTTTTCCTTCCTAATTAAAACAACGTAAAAATTGTTGTTCATTAACCCATTAAGAAAGGAAATGTAATCAAAATATGACAAGTTGTTGTTCTTTCCCTTCCTAATTAAAAATAGGAAAAAATTTTAGGGTTCAATTTATCCACCTAGTTAAATCTAAGTGAAAATGGTTGGGTTCATTCATCCACCTAATTAGACTATGTGTAATTTATAGTTAATTTATCCCCTACTTAGGCTAGATGCAATTTGTTGTTCATTTTAAACCCCTTTGATCTATTGATTGAAAGAAAAATTAGAAATTATGATAGATTTCATGTTTAAATGAGAAGCCCTGCATAAATCACAAGTTAGACTCCAGATTTCTACTTGCAACAATAAATCATCAAAGAAAATATGCATGTAAAAATGAGAATAACAAAATTTTCAGATTTAGTTTGTTCACATTGGGTTCACTAGAATGTAGACTAGGAAATGGGGAAATCAGAAATATTGCATGCCAAGGTCAACCACAAAACCTGAAAAAGTATACAAAACTAAATCATAATCCAGCCATTAAAACCACTAAGACAAAGTGCAATAAATATGAAAGTAAATCAAACACTCCCTTAGTGATGCCTCAATGCTTTTTCTTTCTTCTCTAATATTATGATGTTGCTCAAATATGAAAAAATGCACAAAATATTGAAAGCAATAGGATGATAATGATAGTGAGATTACTTGGATTGTGGTTGGTAAAATGAGAGAATTGAAATCTGATTTATAGAGTTGCAAAAGAGAACAAAAAATTGGCAATTATCGTGATTTATGAAAATTGAATGTGTAATTGGGAAAATATCATAATTACAAAAAATTATGACATGATTGAATGCACAAATTGAAAATGCAATTAAAAGGGAAGTTGGAAGCCAAATTAGTGAGAAAATGAGAAAGGGAAGGTGTAAGGATGGGTGAAAGGTAAATTAGTGGGTGGAGGAATGAATCAAGGAAATGGAGGCAAATTAGTAGGAGGAGGGAATATTTGTATTTTGAAATTCATTAATTCACACATTTGAAAAAGGGGCAATTAATTAATTGGGGGATAAATGCAAAGCAGGGTAAATAAATAAAATTTATTTATCATGATATAAGACTTAGGAATATGAGACAAATTATTGGTTATTTTCCCCTAGAATGATTAATTAACTAAGATGATGAAATTATTGGACATGTGATGAAGGGTGAATTGATAGGATACAATGCAAATTAGGGATGAATAATAATGATTAATTAAATAATTTTTAGTGTTTAATTAATGAGGAATGAATAATATTGCCAAATGATAAAGATCACATGCACGAGATAGAGGAACAATTAAGAAACTAGAAAAATGATGTTTCAATCGCTATGCAAAGATGTTAAAAGGTGATACCGCAAGTTTTAACCAATTTTTAGCATCTACATTTGCATCTCTTTGAGGCAATGCAATTTTGAACATTGTTTCAAAGAAAAATCAGGAAAAAATCACATTCAAAATTGAAAATTGTCTTGAAGAAAGCACAAAAAATCAAATATTTCAAGAATCCTAAAAAAAATCATCAAAAATAAAAGAGTATGTGTATAATCGATTACATTTCATCAATAAATCATCTCTTGTGCAAGACAGATATCAGAGTAGACACAGACTGAAGATTGGTAAAACAAGGCACTTAATGAAATCACACATCAATAGACAATTAATCCAATAAAGTTAGAAATTAGTCAGATCAAACTTGTCTTATCAATCATTTCTCCTAATCAACATCAATCTGTCATTTATCAAACATATCATTTGTCTTATACATGGTGTAGTGCACTTGAAACTAGTCGATAGCTGTCTTAGATGGGGTACTTCATTCTTGAAACCAGACATCATCATCATCATCATCGTCATCATCATCATCATCATCATCATCATCATCATCATCATCATCACCATCATCATCACCATCACCATCACCATGATCATGATCATCCTCATCCTCATCCTCATCATCATCAGTTAGAATAACTGAGAGGGGGGGGGGGGGTGAATTAGTGACCTCAAAAATATTATAATAAATTAACCCAAAAACTTATTACCACAATTATAAGCCTTGAAATAATATTAACAAATAACTACTGCTCGGAGTTCACTATTAAACCTTATTCTTAATCTTTACTGATTAGCAGTCTATTATTTACCAACATGCAGTAAATAACTTAGTGTATACCGATCAATCCTATTTAAGTAATGTGTAAAGAAAAACATGAAAGAAATGACTCATTAACACATTTGACACATGGATTTTTAATGTGGAAAACCTGTTATGAGAAAAACCACTTGGGACCGGTAACCCAAATTTTTCACTTTTCTAAAGTGAGCTCAGTGAAGAGCCAACCCTATTAAAGGTTACAAACACACTGTTAAGTGTGACCTTGTTAGATTATTTATCACTAACAGTTAATCACTTGATATTTGGCATTTCACTATGTTATCTTCATGAATTAACCTTTTGATACTCCTTGGGATGTATCTTAATATATAAAGGATTTGTTTAGATCCTGCTCAGTTAAGAGACTTCTTTGATTCAATGGTTAAACTGAAACAGTATATGATATGTTCATATAAACAACTATACTTTGCAGATGTTCAGATCTATTGTAAGCTCATAATACCTTTATGATCAATTTATCTTTTCAATACCTTTGCTCCACTTATTTCTACTCGGTGATGTTGTGCTTCTCTATTGCTTGGTGTTCACAAAAATACTAGCTCTATTCTTTCAGCTTGATTGATCGATACTGTGTGAAGTCTTTCACTAGTTTCTCTTCAACATCCTCTTCTCTATTCACCTCTTATTCATAATGAATTATCTTTTCTCTTTATAGACATGATTTCACCATTTCTAAGTCCTTGAATTTCTTGTTCTTGGCGTGATCCACAATTCTCACCTTTCTTTCTTTAAAGCTTTACTTCAGTTTTATCTCGTAGATTTCTCTTAGACAACTGGAATAAAATAGCTTTAAAAATCCTACTTATCTCTGGCTTTAACTTGTTGATGAAAATAATATTAACAACTATTTAACTCCTTTAGCTCTTGCTAGCTAAGTATTTTTTTCTTCTGAACTTCAGTTCTTTTCGGTGTTTAAATCCTTGTTAGCTCGGTCAACACTTCATTTCTCCTTAGGCATCTCCATTTGTTGGGGTTGTCTGTCCGTCAGGTAACACTGTGATTCTATTCATTGGTAGTGATTTCTCGAGCATCACTGTGAATTTCCTCTTGGGTTTCTCTATCTGTTGGGGTGCACTGCCCGTCGGTGTTTGTTGTCACTTAGTTCATAGTGAACTTTTATGCATTACTGATAGCATAACCTTTATCTTTCTGATTCTTTGAAGTCTTTGACACTATGTATATAACCAATTAGGTTATATCAAGTTGACATCAATGATAATACAATACATTAACTGATTTAATGTCATGCATTAACTTTCTGCATCTTGGTGATCATCAACTAAATATCTTCAAACAATCAATCAGTTATAGTTCATCAATCTCTCCGTTTGGAATTGATGGCAACACACTACATTACTACTAATAAAATATGAAATATATTAGTTATAGTTCATCAATCTACCAAATTTATTGTACTATAACCAATAGAAATGTTTGGTTCTCGGTAAGCTCTTCTAGCTTAGATTTGTTTCTTGCAGAGTGCTTTCTTCAATCTTCAATCCCTTCACTGGATAGATGTAGCAAATTTTGATTATGTCTCTCCTGTGTTGCAGAATCTCTTCTTTGATTTTTTCTCTCCTTTGACTATTCCTCTCCTTGATCATCTCTTTTTCCTTTGACAACAATATATATACTCTCTCCCTTAAGTCATCTCTCCCCCAGGATACTTGTCTCTCAAGTCATCTCAAGTCATCTCTCCCTTAGGATAATTATGATGGATATTTCATATGTAATCTCTCCCTTTGGATATTCTCTCCCTTACAGGTTACATCTCTCCCTTTGACAACAATGCCAAAGTATATCCTTTCTCCTTTGTATAATATACTCCTTGAATTTCCCTATCCATCAGTATTATTAAGACTCTGGTGTTCGGTGCAGATATGTACCATTCTGTGTACTGATGTATCTTTGCAGTCCATCTCTTTGCTTGCATCAACATGAGTGATCTTCTAATTGTGTGTAGGCTGATGCAACCTCCTAGTCAACTTACAGACCAATAGACAAGGGTCGGACCCCTAGACTCTTTCTTAGGTATTCAAATGTATCTTTAGGCAATGGCTTTGTGAATATGCCAGCTAATTGTTCCTTGGATTCAACATATTCTAGTATCACCTCTTTCTCTTGTACTTGTTCTCTTAAGTAATGATACTTGATAGAAATATGATTAGTCTTAGCATGCATGACTGGATTCTTAGAAATGTTTATTGCACTTGTATTATCACAATAGATAACCATTGGCTCAAGAATTTTCATATTCATACCTTCTAGTAATTGTTTGATCCATGCAATGTTAGATTAGTTTGCAGCAGTAGCCACATATTTTTCTTCTACAGTAGATTATGAGATGCATCCTTGCTTCTTTCTTATCCATGTGACAAGTCTGTCACCCATAAAGAATGCTCCTCCAGTTTTGCTCTTTCTGTCATCTAAATTTCTAGCCCAAATCAACATCTATATATACTTGAAGCTCAAATTTTCCTTCTCTTTTATACCATAAGCCACAGTCCTCAATTTTCTTTAGATATCTCAGAATTCTCTTGACAATAGTCACGTGTGATTCTTTGGGATTAGTAGAGAATCTTGCAACTATTCCAACTGCATGTGATATATCTAGTCTAGTATGAACAACATAAATTAGTTTTCCAATCATTGATCTATATAGAGTCCGATTTACCTCGTTTGACTTATCTTCCTTTGTTAGCTTACATCTGGTTTCCATATGTGTTCCAACTAGCTTGAAATCTTCCATCTTGAATATCTTCAACACTTCCTTGATGTATTTGGATTGTGTGATATATATGCATGCATCTTGTTGAAGAATCTGTAGACCAAGAAAGAATTTGATCTCCCAAACATCGACATCTCAAACTCTTTGTAGACACCCTAAATTGTCCTTTTTCATTTCTATATTAATTTAATTACTATTGCCTATAACAATATAGTTACTTCTTATAGATTAACTATATTTGTTATATTTGACTATTTATTTAATTTTATTAATTAAATTCATCACCTTGTATTTAAATTTAATTTAAATACTATCCCTAATATATGAAAATTTATTTTAATATATGTTTCCTCCATATTTCTTTTTAAATACATTTTATTTATTTAATCCCTCCATTTTCTCTAAAATTCTTCTAAACCTCATTTAAATTAAATTAAATTAAATTTAAATCTT
>MU217961.1:346502-367927 GCA_018584345.1 Thuja plicata | reverse complement strand
TATATATATATATATATATATATATATATATATGTTCTAAACAAATGAAAAAATATGCTTATATACAAATATATAAATAAGTGTATGTATGTAATATGTAAATACATATTATTATAATAGAATGTACAACTCTACAAGTATATATATAATCTTATATGTATAAAAGTGAATTTATATGAGTGTTTGTATTCATATAGGTGAATGAATATAGAATATAAGATATACAAATGTGAAACAAATGAGTAGATATATACGAAATCAAAAGTATTGAAAGTATGCATATGAAAAATATAAACATATATGAATGATAAGACATACATGTTAGCTTGAGAATATGTGTAAGTATCTATATATGCATAAATATACATCTTAGTGTAGTAAAGATTATATATAACTTGTTCAATAATTGCATGGAGAAACTAAATATGATCATGTATGTATGTATGTATGACCATAGATGCATATGTGGAAAAAAAACATGAAAATAAGAGCAAAAGTAGTCTATACAAGAATATCACCAAGGTGAAAGACTATTTGTTTGTGTTTATATAAGTATTTGTGTTTGTGTCTATGTCTATGTTTGTATTTGTGTCTGTGTCTATGGAGAGAGAGAGAGAGAGAGAGAGAGAGAGAGAGAGAGAGAGAGAGAGAGAGTTCTTACAGTTAAGAAAATAGGCATATCAAACTAATATTGTGGATACATGAACATACAAAACATAGTCATGTGCGAATATAAAGGAAACTAAATGAATTTGTGTGTGTGTGTATGTGTATTCCAACATGAGACTCCATATTGTCAAGTACATCCCCCACTACCATCCCTTGAGCTAGCTAACATTCTCCGTAATCTTCATGTTCAACTTCAAAAAGTTGAGGATCTTACTAGGATTTCTAACTAGTGCTTCAAGGACCTCTAGCCCTCCATACCCTAATAATCCACCCTTGGTTACCTATGATTCCTACAATGGTCCATGCCTCTAGTATCATGTTTTTATGTGTCGCTAATTGGGTTTTTATTCATTCTTAGAGTGGTTACAACTATTTTGGTGTTTACTTCTAGAATGATAGGAATCTTTGAAGGTTTCAGTTGATCTCAAGAAGGCAATATTTAATTGTAACTCTCCTTAATGGCCTATATTCTTAATGCCTCATTTTATTGTCTACTTGAAGATTGTTATTAATATGATGCACCTTTAGTGGGGCCATTATTCTCAAAACATCCTAATTTTATTTTTTTAGCTTGTGGTGAATTGTTTGTTGTCTAGCTTGGTTAGGTTGTAGCTTTCATTGTGCAACCTATTTACAAATACTTTGACTCCATGTATTGTTATGATTAGAGACATTACGTGTAACTTATTTTTCTTAATTTAATTGAGAAAATAACAAGATGAATATGCATTTTATGTGTGTCTGTGTGCCTATCTATCTTAAAGTAGTACTTTAAATTTTGAATTAATGTGATTTAATGAAAATATTATGTTTGTATGTGTAGACCTATTTACATTTTTGTTGTCACCAATTCCCTTTGTATCACCACTTCCTAAATTAATTATATAAATTAAATAATTGTCTTTTTTATTAAATTTTTATATTAGGTAAGTGCTATCAATAGGGGATAGCGCTCGATTACATAGACTAAGATCCATTTATATATTCATGTGTAATCCCATGCATTCCTACTACCATATATTTTGGTTGGCTATATATGATTCCTAAGTTTTTGATAATGGTCAAGCCCCATTAGGTTTCTTGAACCTTGGTTGTAAGATCTACATGAAAGAAGCCCCACTATTTCACCAAGGATCGAGATAATCAACTCTCCATTGAGAACCACAGTAAAGAGCGAGCCCGTGGTGACTTTAACCTTGGTTGTAGGCACTACAAGAAAGAAGCCACACCATTTCACCAAAGGGTCAAGGCCATTTTTTCTTAATATTAATTATATTCAATTAATAAACTAAATATTCTACTCTAGTATTAATTAAATAAATCAATATAGTCTACATAGTGTAGGAAAATGTATCCCTTTATAATTTCACAATCTATTTGGACCCCTACTTTAGTAAAAATTTTCTTAGATTAATTTAAGCCTATTTGGACCCTATCCTACTTGATTGTCATTGTACACTAATTTTGAGACTACATCCTATGTTCTAAATCTTCATACTCCACCACTGCTTTTGCTAATCATTTTTTGAGAGGACTAGGATACCCAATGTCCTAGTCCTTCCAAAAGGCTCCCAAATTCAAAAACATGTGAATGTCAGAATCCTTCATTCGTGATCCTATCCTAATATTTCTATTCCACCATTAGATGTTGGCCGAAATTTAGAAATACCTTACGAACTCTATATAAAAAAATATTTTATCATTCACAAGTTATATAAGAAATTCAAAGAGCAAAGAAATTCAAAGAGCAATTATTACCCAATTTAAGAGAAAATCTAAGTACAAGGAGAACCAAGCTACCACAAACTACATTCAATTATGATTCATGATTAACTATTTTTCTACCATGTTACTACATTATCACTTAAAGGACTTGACTAAATGGCCTTACATCAACACCATTTCAATTTGTAGGATAATATTATTTCATCTCAACATTTCCATTATGATTTAGCTTCTGTCCTTTGTAAGGAAAAGCTCTCTTTTTTACCTATCATAATTTTTGTCAAAGTGGGAATGCCAATACAGGGGTTTAACTTAGGCAAGCCCCTATACAACCCAACCATTTTTTCCTATTTTCATGTGTGTAAGTTTAGATATGAGAATAGAAAGGGCTACAAGCATGAAGAGAGTGATGAACTATAACTGATTGAATGTTTGAAGATGTTAAGTTGATGATCATCGAGTTGCACAAAGTTAATGAAAGACATT
The DNA here is from genome assembly GCA_018584345.1 of Thuja plicata. Classification (NCBI taxonomy): domain Eukaryota; kingdom Viridiplantae; phylum Streptophyta; class Pinopsida; order Cupressales; family Cupressaceae; genus Thuja; species Thuja plicata. Next base: position 365,047 of record MU217961.1, on the reverse strand, counting down.
AAATTAGTTAATGTATTGTATTTCCATTGACTTCAACTTGATGTAATTTGATTGGTTATATACAAAGTGTCAAAGACTTCAAAGAACCAGAGAGATAAAGGTTATGTTATCAGTAATGCATAAAAGTTTAGTATGCACTAAGTGACAACAAACACCGACAGATAGTGCACTTCGATGGATAGAGAACCCTGAGAGGAAAGTCACAGTAATAATCGAGCATGAAACCCAAGAAATAATTACTGATGAGAAGAACCAAAGTAACGTGAGAAAAACATCATAGTGTTACCTGACAGATAGACAACCCCGACGGAGATGCCAGAGGAGAACTGAAGTGCTGACCAACAAGAACTAAAGTTCAAAAATAAAAAAAGACTTAGCTGGCAAGAGCTAAATATGGAGTTAACTGGTTGTTAATATTGTTTTCATCAACAATTTAAAAGCCAGAGATAAGCAAGAGTTTTAAAGCTATTTTATTCCAGTTGTCCAAGAGAAATCTACAGGATAAAACTGAAGGAAAACTTTAAGGCAAGAAAGGTGAATATTGCGGATCACACCAAGAATAAGAAATTCAAGGACTTAGAAATGATGAAATTACGTCTATAAAGGGACAAGCTAATTCATTATGAATTAGGGGTGAATAGAGAAGAAGATGTTGAAGAGAATACTGGTGAAGGAAGACTTCATACAGTCCTGATCAATCAAGCTAAAGAACATAGCTAAATATTTCTGCAGACACAAAGCAATAGAGAAGCACAACATCAACGGGAAAAAATAAGTGGAGCAAAGGTATTGAAAGGAAACATTGATCAGAAAGGTATTATGAGCTTACAATAGATCTGAACATCTGTAAAGTATAGTTGTTTATATGAACATATCATATACTATTTCTGTTTAACTATTGAATCAGAGAAGTCTCATAACCGAGAAGGATCTAAACAAATCCTTTATATATTGAGATACATCCCAAGGAGTATCAAAAGGTTAATTCATGAAGATAGCATAGTGAAATTCTAGATATCAAGTGATTAACTGTTAGTGATAAATCCTCTAACAAGGTTGCACTTAAAAGTGTGTTTATAACCTTTAACAGGGTTGGCTCTTCACCGAGCTCACTTCAGAATAGTGAAAATTTTGGGTTACTGGTCCCAAGTGGTTTTTCCCTAAACAGGGTTTCGATGTTAAAAATTCATGTGTCAAATGTGTTTATGAGTCATTGCTTTCATGTTTTACTAAAACATGATTGATCAGTATACACTAAGTTCTTTACTGTATTTCGGTAAATAATAGACTGGTAATCAATAAAGATAAAGAATAAGGATTGACAGTGAACTCTGAGTAGTAGTTATTTGATAAGATTATTTCAGGGCATTCATCTTGTAGGACTGGAGATAACTACAGGCTTCTAATTATGGTAATAAGTTTTTGGGTTAATTTATTGGAATATTTTTGAGGCCATTGATTCACTCCCCCCTCTCAACTTTATTCTAACAATTGGTATTAGATCTTGTGTGCTTAGAAAGGGAGTTTAACAACTCAAGAAAATGATCACAAGATGAGAAAATTGGATGTGCCCAAGTTGAACAAGGACAACTTTGCATCATGGCAAAGTATGATAAGAATCCACCTATCAGGTATTGGAAATGATGTTACTCAATACTTGGATATTGAATATGTGTTGCCTATAGGACCTCACACACTTGAGAAATTAAGATAAAAACATGAGCACAATTCTATGATAATAGAACTTGCTTCCTCACTCTTCGATGCTGAATTTGAAGATGTCAAAACTTGCACCTTGGCAAAGCAAATGTGGGATAAATTGAAGCTAGTACATGGAGGAGATGCTAATGTACTAAGAGCTAAGGTAGAAAGCCTAAGAGGTAAATTTTATGACCTAAGAATGAGAGAAGGAGAAAATATAAATCAGTACATCTGCAAAATAAAAGAGGTAGTCAATGCTATCCGAGGAGTTGGAGGTGTACTTGAAGAAGAAACAGTGGTAAGTAAAATCCTAAGAACCTTATTGCCTATTTATGCTATTAGAGTATCTACTATACAAGAAATGAGAGTAGTAGCAAATAACAATCTCACTCTAGCTAGTTTGGTTGGTAGAGTGATTTCATTTGAGATGAATAACTTTGATAATAGTGTCTTATCATGTATTGAGTCTGCATTCAAATATTCTTTGAAAATAAGTAAGTCAAGTCACAAACACACTATGAGGAATGATAGTGATAGTGATAGTGACGACGAAGATATTGATGAGATTGAATCACTAATGGCTAGAAGATTGTAGAGAGGCAAAGGTAGATACAAAGGTAAATTACCACTTGTATGTTTTAATTGTAAAGAGATTGGACACTTTGCTACTAGATGTCCCAACAAAAGAAAAGATGACAAAAGTAATAAAAGATCATATGAAAATAAGTTTGATAGAAGTGACAATAGAGATTACCTAAGAAACTGACAATCTGATAGAAGAGATACCCGAGACTACAAGGACAAAGGGAAGAAAGATTGTTACCTAGTTGAGAACAGAGCTAGAGATACTGACACCAAATCTGATGAAGACATTGAGATGGTATTTGTGGCCATGAAGGAGGATTCAGATGAAGAAGAAAGGTATGTAGAGACTGCAATCATATCTAAGGTTAGTAAGAATGATGTCTGGATTATAGATAGTGGCTGCACTCACCACATGACCAGTGATAAATAAAAGTTTGAAACTTTTGAGTACTATAATGGTGGATCAGTAAGAATAGGTAATGAATCACCTTGTCTAGTTGAAGGTAAAGGAACTATAATGTATAATAAATTGATCAAATGTGAAAATGCATACTGGATAAAAGGACTTAATTATAATCTATTGAGTGTTTCATAGCTGAATAACATAGGTCACTGAGTTGCATTTGAAAACCAAAAAGGCAAAGATCTTTAATGAATCATGAAGGTTGATTGGAACTGGCGAATAGACAAAAGCTAACCTATTCCATCTTGATGATATAAACACCACTTGTTTAATGGCTAGAAACAAAGACTTATGGTTGTGGCATAATAGATTATGTCATGTGAATTTTGACAACATGATTAAAATAAACAATAAAAGGAAAGTAAGAGGCTTACTGAGCATGTCAAAGCTCGAGCATATCATGTGTAAGAATTGTCAAAAAGATAAAATGACAAAGTCTAGTTTCAAGAGAAAAACCCATACATCTAATGTTATTATAGAATTAGTCCATACTGATCTATGTGGACCCATGAGAACAAAGAGTAATTATGGTGATAGATGTTTCATTCTTTTTGTTGATGATTATTCTAGAATGATGACAGTTATGTTCTTAAAAGAAAAATCAGAAGCATTCAAGATGTTTAAATGGTATAAAGCTATGGTAGAAAAACAAAGTGGTAAGGAACTAAAATTATTAAGATCAGATAGAGGAGGAGAATTTATTTCTGATGAATTCACTAACTTTTGCAATGAGCATGGAATTAAAAGATAGGTCTCTGCACCAAGAACACCACAACAAAATGGGATTGCTGAAAGGAGAAACAGATCGATTGTTGATTGTGCAAGAACATTAATAATAGAGAAAAACATCACTCAAACATTCTAGAGGGAAGCTGTCAGTACTGCTTTCTACACATTGAACATAGTACAATTAAAGAAAGACACCAAGAAGACACCCTATGAGATATGGTATGGATACACACCCAATGTAAGTTACTTCAGAATCTTTGGAAGTCAATGTTATATTTTGAAAGAAGATATAAATGGAAATCTTAACTCCAAAAGAGAAGAAGGAATCTTTCTAGGGTATTCCACCAAGAGCAAGGCTTATAAATGTCTTAACAAGTCCTCTAACAAAATCATTGAAAGTGAAAATATCAGAATAGATGAATATGCAGATAAAAATGATGAGGAAAGCATAAAAGAGCCATACAACTACAATAGGTTTGTTTACAATGAAGAACCTGACACTCTAATCGAGAAACACTGTATCACTCCCGAGCAACAAAATATTACACCCGAGCATCAGGCTGCAAATACCAAAAATAAGAAAATCCTCAAAATGATGTTATGACCAATGGAGATAAGAGTGAAGGTCAAGATGATGATCAAAATGATAAACAAAGAGCTAAACTGATACTTTCCAATTATGTCAGAAGATATCATCCACAAAAATAGATCATAGGAGCCAAGAAGGATGGAATGAGAACAAGAAGTAAGTCACTAAACACTAGATGTTTAATTTGTGATTTTGAACCTAAATCTGTTAATATTGCACTTGAAAATGAAGAATGGGTCAGTGTTATGAGTGAAGAGATAGAACAGATTGAGAAGAACAAAACATGGACATTAGTACCTAGACCAGATGACAAGAATGTTGTCAGTACCAAATGGATATTGAGAAACAAGCTGACTGATAATGGAGAAGTCACAAGGAACAAAACAAGATTAGTATGCAAGGGGTATGCACAAGAAGAAGGTATTGACTATGGAGAAACCTTTTCACCCATTGCTAGAATAGAAGGAGTAAGAATTCTTCTTTCTTATGTTGCATTTAAAGGATTCAAGGTATACCAATTAGATGTCAAATCTGCATTCCTAAATGGAATACTAGAAGAAGAGGTATACATTGAACAACTAGAAGGGTTTTTTGATCTTGACAAGAGAAACATGGTTTGTGGACTACATAAAGCCTTGTATGGATTGAAACAAGCACCTAGAGCCTGGTTTGAAATAATTCACTCCTATCTCATAAGCATAGGATTTGTAAGAACAAGTGAAAATAGCAATCTGTACTTAAAAGAAGATTCTGATGATAATATTATGATTGTTGAAATATTTGTTGATGATATCATATTTGGGGGTAATGATATGTTATGTAAATCTTTTTATAATGAAATGAACAAAGAGTTTGAGATGTCAATGTTTGGGGAGATCAAATTCTTTCTTGGTCTATAGATTCTTCAACAAGATGTAGACATATATATCACACAATCCAAATACATCAAGGAAGTGTTGAAGATATTCAAGATGGAAGGTTCCAAACCAGTTGGAACACCTATGGAAACCAGATGCAAGCTGACAATGGAAGATAAATAAAATGAGGTAAATCAGACCTTTTATAGATCAATGATTAGAAAACTAATGTATGTTGTTCATACTAGACCAGATATAACACATGTAGTTGGAATAGTTGCAATATTCTCTGCTAATCCAAAAGAATCACACATGACTGCTGTGAAGAGAATTATGAGATATCTAAAGAACACTGAGGACTATGGCTTATGGTATAAAAGAGAAGGAAAATTTGAGCTTCAAGTCTATACAGATGCTGATTGGGATGGAAACTTAGATGATAGAAAGAGCACAACTGGAGGAGAATTATTCATGGGTGATAGACCTGTCACATGGATTAGTAAGAAGCAAGGGTGCATCTCACAATCTATTGCAGAAGAAGAATATGTGGCTGCTGCTGCAAACTGCTCTAACGTTGCATGGATCAATCAGTTACTAGAAGGTATGAATATGAAAATTCTTGAACCAGTAATTATCTATTGTGATAATACCAGTGCAATACAAATTTCTAATAATCCTATCATGTATGCTAAGACTAAGCATATTTATACCAAATATCATTACTTAAGAGAACAAGTGCAAGAGAAAGAGGTGATACTATAATATGTTCAATCCAAGGAACAATTAGCTGACATATTCACAAAGCCATTTCCTAAATATACATTTGAGTACCTAAGAAAGAGACTAGGGGTTCAATCCTTGTCTATTAGTCAGTAAGATGACTAGGATGATGCATCAACCTACACTTAATCAAAAGATCATTCATGATGATGCAAGCAAAGAAGTGGAATACAAAGATACATCAGTACATAGCAAGGTACATATCTACACTGAACACCAGAGTCATTGCATTGCTGATGGATAGGGAAATTCAAGGAGTATATTATAAAAAGGAGGAAGGATATACTTTGGCATTGCTGTCAAAGGGAGAGAATATCCTACGAAGAAACAAAGGAGAGAGTATCCTGACAAGATCCAAAGGAGAGAGATTATATAGATATGAAATATCCATCAAAGGAAGAGAAGTTATCCTAAGGGAGAAATGACTTGAGGGAGAGAATATATCTATATTACTGTCAAAAGAAAAAGAGATGATCAAGGAGAGGAATAGTCAAAGGGAGAGTCGACATCAAGAAGTGATTCCACAACATAGGGAGAGACACAATCAGAAGTTGCTAACTCTATCCAGTAAAGGGATTGAAGATTGAAGAAATCACTCTGCAAGAAAAAAATCTAAGCTAGAAGAGCTTACCGAGAGCCAGACATTTGTATTGGTTATAGAACAATAAAATTGGTAGATTGATGAACTAAAACTAATATATTTCATATTTTATTAGTAATAATGTAGTGTTCTGACATCAATGCCAAAGGGAGAGATTGATGAACTATAACTGATTGAATGTTTGAAGATGTTAAGTTGATGATCACTGAGATGTAGGAAGTTAATGCAAGACATTAAATCAGTTAATGTATTTTATTGTCATTGATGTCAACTTGATGTAATCTGATAGGTTATATACAAAGTGTCAAAGAATTCAAATAATTAGAGAGATAAAGGTTATGCTATCAGTAATGCATAAAATCTCAGTATGCACTAAGTGACAACAAACACCAACAGACAGTGTACTCTGACGGATAGAGAACCCCGAGAGGAAAGTCACAGTAATACCCGAGCATGAAACCCGAGCAAGCATTACTGATGAGAAGAAGAAAAGTAACCTGAGTAGAACATCATAGTGTTACCCAATATATAGACAACCCCGATAGATAGACAACCCCGATGGAGATGCTCAAGGAGAACTGAAGTGTTGACCGACAAGAAGTGAAGTTCAGAAATGACAAAAGACTTTGTTGGTAAGAGCTAAATATGGAGTTAAGTAGTTGTTAATATTGTTTTCATCAAAAAGTTAAAAGCTAGAGATAAGAGAGAGTTTTAAAGCTATTTTAATCCAGTTGTCTAAGAGAAATCTATGGTATAAAACTAAAGTAAAGATTTAAAGCAAGAAAGGCAAAGATTGCGGATCGCGCCAAGAACAAGAAAGTCAAGGACTTAGAAATGGTGAAATTATGTCTATAAAGAGACAAGATAATTCATTATGAATTAGGTGTGAATAGAGAAGAAGATGCTGAAGAGAATATTGGTGAAGGAAGACTTCATACAATCCCGATCAATCAAGCTAAAGAATAGAGCTAAAGATTTCTGCAGACACCGAACAATAGAGAAGCACAACATCACCGAGAAGAAAGAAGTGGATCAAAGGTGTTGAAAGGAAATATTGAATAGAAAGGTATTATGAGATTACAATAGATATAAACATCTGCAAATTATAGTTGTTTATATGAACTAATCATATACTATTTCATTTTAACCATTGAATCAGAGAAGTCTCTTAACCGAGTAGGATCTTAACAAATCCTTTATATATTGAGATACATCCCAAGGAGTATGAAAAGGTTAATTCATGAAGATAGAATAGTGAAATGCCAGATATCAAGTGATTAACTGTTAGTGATAAATACTCTAACAAGGTCATGCTTAACATTGTGTTTGTAACCTTTAACAGGGTTGGCTCGTCATCGAGCTCACTTCAGAAGAGTGAAAATTTTGGGTTACCGATCCCAAGTGGTTTTTCCCTTAACAAGGGTTCAACATTAAAAATCCATGTGTAAAATGTGTTTATGATTCATTTATTTCATGTTTTTCTTTACACATTACTAAAACAGGATTGATCGGTCTACACTAAGTTATTTACTGTATTTCGGTAAATGATAGATTGCTAATCAGTAAAGATAAAGAATAAGGATTAATAGTAAACTTCGAGCAGTAGTTATTTGATAAGACTATTTCAAGGCATTTATCTTGTAGGAGTGGAGATAGCTAGAGGCTTATAATTGTGGTAATAAGTTTTTGGGTTAATTTATTGGAATATTTTTGAGGTCACCAATTCACACCCCCTCTCAGTTATTCTAACAGAGATAACTATGATAGTCAATCCTAAGTTTCAAATAGGAAAAAACAAATGGACTAAGGTACATTACAACCATGTCTAGATATTCTTGTTTTATTTTTTGAGAGATAAACCTATAGGACCTCTATTTTAGAATTTGGAACTCTTAATTGACACAAATACCCTTATAATGACATGCACTCTAACCGTATCTATCATTTTCAAGCCCAGATTGCAACTACAAACATTTTGTCCACCCACTTTTATTTTAGGATAGTTCATCTACTCATTTCACAACTAAGGTTCATAAAAGAGAGGACATTGTTGGTCCCACTAAGAGGGGGGGGGGGGCTGAATCAGACAAATCAAAACTTCACCTCTTAAAAATGAACTTATTGATTCACCTAGTAAGTACTGAATCAATAAATAACCAATTCACCAAATAATGTAAGCAGTAGTTAATCATTCAAACTTAGCAACATTAGATTAACTAATTCACACATGATATAACTCATTGACATAGGATTTAACAAGGAAACCCAATTTGGGAAAATCTCTGTGGGAGTTTTAACCCACAATAAAATTGTAGCCTTATGAAGTACGCTTGGTTAAGAACTTATCATGTTAAAGATTACAAGCACATTTGTTAAATTTGACCCTGTTAGGAGTGATCTTGTTTGAGGTCTTCAAATACTCTTTTGGAATGTCACATAAGTCTAGGTTCTACATATAGGACTGTTAAATCCACTCGGTTAAGATATTTCTCTATTACAAATATTAATAAGCAATAGTCAAATTTGATCTATAAAAATAAGCAACTCACTATGCTTGAATAAGATCCTTTATGCTCAAACGAATTCGTGAATCACATACTCCATTGATCTCTTTCTTAGTTTGTAGATTCTTTGATCTGTCTTTCTCTTTTCTGCTCAGTAAATGTTGTTCTTCAGCTTCTTTCCTTCTTTTCTCATATCAACAGTACACACTACTCTGTCTAAATCTCATTCCTTATTATAGTATGAGGAAATCTTCAACATGTAGGGAGCAAGCTCAAACATGAAACATTAGTGGGTTAGCACATATAAATCATGAAATAAGCAAGAACCAACAAGAAATCTTCATAACATTAGATTGAGCTAAAAATAAGTTAGTGAACCCCATATTACTTGTTTGATTTTCTCATTTAGATTGGATGTGAGTGTGCTCTCACAAACACAAATGAAATGGATCCCCAATGCAATGCAAAAGTGAATGCAAGATTGGATGAAAAGAAGAGATTAAAGAGCTAGTATGAAGAACTAGTCTCAAATTATTCTCAAAGATGATCTAAACTATGAAAATGATATGCAAGACAATGGAAGAAATTAAGATTTATTGAACATTAGCCTAGCATGTAACTTCTAAGTGATTTAAGCATAAAAAGCATGAAACTAGCAATGAACTTCTAAAACTAAAATAGCATAATAAAAATGAAAGAACGAGAGATGAAAATACAAGAGGAGAAGACCTCTATTTATAGATTTTTGGGAGAGAAGAGAAGGGCTTGAATGAGGTGGCACCTATGTGGCATCCACATAAGAGCCACATAAGGGACACATGGGCTTGGAAGGGATGACCATTCAAGAGTCAAACATAGCATTAAATGTTTGAGTGGATCAAGATTTTTAAGTGGGGGACAATTATGTAAGAACATTTAAGAGGAATGGGTGACCATTTTAGAGAGAATTTTCACACATGTGTGAGCATTCTATTAGCATTAAAAAGGTTAGGAATCACATTTTTAAGTAGGATTAGAGGATAATTAGGTGGGGGAGTATGCTAAGGAAGTGAGGTGATGGGTGTAGAGTAGGAATATGGTAGGCTTAGGGTAGGCTTATAGATTGGATTAATAGGTCTCTAGGTTGGGTTTAGATTGTAATTCAAATTAGATTTGAATAAATCATAGTTTAGAAGAATTAGGGATATGGAGGATTTTTAATAAATATGAATTTATTAAAAAGGGATTTTGTGAGGAAAATGTATTTAAATAAAATACATTAGGATAATATTTAGATTATTGATAAATACCAATGATGAAACTATTTAATTGATTAAATTTAATTGATTAAATTAAATAGTTAGATGAATAAAAGAGAATTTAATATTAATAATAATATTAATATTTTTGGACGTCTATATTTTTCCCCTCTTTGACGTGGTGTTGCAAGTGACGTTGCATCAAAGACAAGAAAATAAGTTGCCCCAGAGGAATAGGGTTTCTAGGAGTCGTGTCGAAGCGACGACGATATAGGGTTGTGCCCCCTCGAGAAATGAACACAACAAGGACAACATTGTGGGATTTTCTTGAAAAAGGATGCAACGGGGAGGAGGAAGGGAGCAGAGGTAATAAATATAAGCCTTGTGAAATTCAAGCATAAATGCAATGAAGAATGCAAATGCAATGATGAAATTTAAATGCAACTAACGAGCCTTGGGGATCCATTTGTGTGAAAAATATGGAGAGCACATCTGATTTTGATATTGCAAAAGGAGGTATGCATTAGGTGTTAGAAAACACATATGACAGGATTCCTTTGCATGGAATAGACACTCAAACAAAGCACACTGCAAAAGATGCATGCATCAGTAGCCACTAGTCACAACGCACCAAGATATAGCAGACTGAGGTAGTGGTGAGTAGGCTTCAACTGACACAAAAAGATAAAATCATAAAGAAGGCCTCATGATCAAGCAGTCATTCAGCCCGAAGTTCTTTCCATGAACAGGATGATGTGATGAAGGATTGATAAGTCGACGCTAGAAGGATGCATCTGGATGGGCAAGGATTGGATTTGATTTGATTGAAAGATATTTGTTGGCAAAAGCTGGGAACAGGATGAGGAGCAAGGAGAGTTGGTCACAAAATTGATTTGGTGAAAAACATTATCGCAGTCGCAGGAGTCAAAACATTACTAAAATCAAAAAATTGAGCGAGGCAGAAGGAAGGAAAGATTTATTGCAATATTTTGGACGATTTTGATTTTTTTGAATTTTTGCAATTTTTTATTTTTTTTGGATTTTTGTGCATTCAGACTGTACAACATGATTAATAATACAATAATATACAAGCAGGAGAAGAAAATGGAGTGAAACATTTTTTGGGGAAAACAGGGGCTATAAGAGGGGCTGGAGGGCTAAAGAAGGTAATTTGTGAATAGTGAGTGGAGGAAAAAAGAATTCTAGAGATAAAATATGGTGGACAACAGGCTGAAGGGGCAGTTGGGAGAGTGCGTTTAGATCTATGGGAGACCCGTGGAGAGGCCAACACTGGTGAGTAGCTTAACCGAGACCTTGTATTTATTATTTTTAAAAGTTTTTATGCTTTCAGGGATGGGTTAGGGCTTATTAATAGGGGTTAAAAGGGTTAATGACTGGAAACACCAGTTCTCAAATTGGCGTCTGCAAAGACACCGATCCCCATATCGATGTCTACACAGACGCCGATCCTCAAACCCACGTCTGTGTAGATGACGGTTCTAAATCGATGTCTGTGAAGATGCCAGACCTAAACGTGCAGTCATCATAGATGGGGGTCTGGGAGAAAAAAGCTCAGAGATGCTGGTTGATGAACCAATGTCTCCGCCCAAACCAACATTTGCGCCAAAAAGGCAAGACACCGAGGGGGAGGGAAAAGGAAGGAATCGGCGGGGGTCGGGGATGGATCAGGAATAGACCTAGGGACATGATGCCCCATTCTGGGAGGGGTTAGGCTAGAATTGAGAAGAAAGATGTCATTAACATGGTGGTGTTTGGATTTTACAGAAGTAGTTTCCACCACTGGGATCTCGGGAGCACTGGCCACTGACAATGGAGTTGGAGGGCCAACTGATAGAGACAGACTGGGGATTGTTAGTAGTAGTGGGATTAGATTATGTGCCCCAATATCCTAGGATGTGGGTGCATAATGGGATAAAGACTACACTTATCGAGTGCTAGCATAGTGATATCACCACATTCCACCTGCCTACTGGAGAGGCGACTATCACAATGGAGGACGTATGGAGGATTTTGTGGATACTGATCTAGGGACTGGTCCCTCAGTACAGACTGGAGGATAGTGAGCATTATATGGAGGTAGATTTTAGGAGGTCCCTAAGGAGGATACCTAGATACAAGACATGGATGCCCTGGCAGCCGACAGTCGAGAAGAGGCTGAGGAGGATAACATTGTTTCTGGCGGGATTGATTGGTGGGAGGATGCTGGAAGACTTGGTAGGACATAGGTTTGGGATGGGGTGGTCGAGGGTGGTAGCAGAGATGCTTGAGTAGGGGACTACCTATTGTTGGGTGTATATTTTCCTTGGACACTTATACCATGATTTACACATGACTACATACCGCGGGGTGCACAACATGGTGACAGGAGTTACACTACTATTAGTGTGGGCTTGGGAGCATATTGCAGTGATTTGACCTATGAGAGTGTGAGAGGCTTGATAGCCAAGAGAGCCTTACGCATGAAGGTATAGGCTACCACTGAGATATACCTCTATGGGCCAGACATGATATTGGCGGTGACTGCTTGATGAGATCCAGGTTTTTTTCTGGACACCATACAGGTTATGTGAGCCATGGGGAGCCATGACCTGGAAAGCAGGAGTGGAGGATGGATTTGAGGAATTCATTTATCTCTCATATGTTTAGATAGATTGCTTCTTATTGGGGAGGACCATCCACTAGATTGAGCGTTACAGGCCATCTCAGGTGATGAGGCAATTTGGACTGCAGCAGGGGGTGGTGGCAGAGGATGGGATACATCCTCATGTCACTAGGGAGGTTGGAGTGTGGGGGAGGTAAACTGACACTCTTACAGTGAGGGTGACTATGTGGCGAGGCCTGATATAGTGGATGCAGGGTCAAATGCAAAATATGCGGCCTGGTGGGTCGCACACACACCTCTACGACTCATAGATCCAGTATAGGTGGCTGCTCATGAGAAACCTACAGGTGACATGGAGGTTGATGATGGGAAAACAATAGGGAATGCGTTAAAGACCTGAGCAGTAGGATAGAGGAGGAGACCTCAAAGGAGATGTGTCCAACCACAAGTTGAGGTACAAGAGGGAGAGGAGGGGGGACAAGAGTAGGGGCCACAGGTCCACTGGGAGATGGGAAGGATCAGGCACCTCAGGTGATGATACAGGGATAGGTACTACAGGGGCCACAGGGGCCACCCACAAGTTATTTATCATAGGAGACACATGATACCATTTTTACAGAGTGGGATAACTTACATATAGATCTTGGACAGATGCATGGGATACTGGTTATGGAACAGGTATCAGAGGCCAGCATGCAGATAGAGTTAGCTTGGGTTTTAGGACTATTGGCTGTCGAGATAGTATGGGAAGACAAGGCTGAGTGTGCACTTGGAACCTTATAGGGCAGGGAAGACTCTAGAGAGTTTTCAATGGAGGGCTTGAAATAGGATGCTGCTGAGCTGTGGACAGAGATAAGGACATTGATAGTTTAGTTAGGTACACTCCCAGGATAGATGGAGCAGGCTACAAAGCAGGTTACTGCATTGACCTCAGAGAGGGGTGTAGCATAGAGGCAGGCTAAGGTGTACAAGAGAGAGCAAGACATCACTTGATAGGCAGCCAATGTAGGCGAGGCTGGTCATGTGGTAGAAGAGACCTTTGCAATGCACAGGGATTCAGCTAGGGCAGGCAGGGAGGTAGCCCACTATCGGGCACTGTACCATGATTTAGTACCCTAGGGGCAGAGACAGAAATTCACAGAGTAGTATCGATCACATAGCATAGGGAGGGCTTCTCAGGGATTAGCTGGGATGCCACCACATCCACCACTAGCATAGGGAGGAGGACCATCATAGCCACTTGCATGATTTTATCAGAGGATTTTGTGACACACACATTTTTGTATTTTTGGATGAGATGTATATGTATATAAACACCTAGGTGCATGGCGATGTATTTATTGATGATAGACATTGTATCTGTGGACATGATTTTATATATATGATTACCGATGAGGATTCTATGATGCTATGTGATTCTATACATTGATCTATATGATGTTATGATGCATATGCTTATATGAGTACTGACATTGATGTTTGCAGGATGTGATGTTTTAGATGCATGTATCTAGATGTATGTTTATGCATTTGATGTATATTGTAGTATTTTTGATGAGATGTGATGAATTCATTTAATATGTTATGAATGTTTTATGATGAAATGTATTTAAATGCAATGATCCTAATGGAAATGCAGGGATGATATGAAAAATATAGGGATGCAGTGGATGCAACAAATGCAACAGGACCCATGTTTTTGGTGTGTGTCACATTCAACTGATGGACCAATCAATCGATCTATAAAGGAATAGGAAAGGAAGGTTAGCTTGATGGAGGATTAGAATGTTAGTGTGATGGCAAGGATAATAGACACATGATGAATATGCAAGGACAAAACTGAGTGACTAAATACATATGAGTATGCACAAAGACTTCTGAAAAAACTTGATTGGATCTTGTTGTTTTTGATGTGTGCGATAGTGTTGGAACACCTAGAGAATAGGGGATTTGGAATGAAATGGATGGATTGAATGAGATTTAGATAGATAATGGAATGGTCCATTATGTGTGATGCCTATTTCCAGGTTTTCATCACGCATACTTGTCTAAGGTGCCTGATTGTCAATTTTTCACCATTGGGCAAAATTTTTCTCTTTACTCTTTTTTGATTTTTTGATTTTTTTTGGATGTTGTCTTAGCACCTGTTTGCTAGGTTTTCGCTGGGACAACCATTTTTTCAGCTTCTTTTTCTTCTTTTTTGAGATTTTTTCAAGACCTTTTATACTTTTTATGGATTTTTTTAGACGACTGGAATAACCAGCTGTCAGGCATAAAAGTGCCTGAGATGAATGATGTTGATAGGATCATTCAAGGGTTCTCCTTTAGGAGTGGAGAGTTGCCATGCCCTAGAACTGAAGCATGCAATGACAATGTATGGGCCTTGCTAGGTAACCTCGAACTTACCTTTTTTTTCTCAGTCAATACCTACTTTATGATTTTCTTTTAGCACAAAGTCCCCTACCTGGAACTGGCGTGGGTGGACTTTCTTGTTATAGTTTCGCTTGAGTCTATTTTGATAGAAAACCAGCTGATCATAGGCTTGCTGTCACTTTTCATCTAGCAAATCAAGATGTGTGAGTCTTTCTACTCGGTAATCTTGATCATTGATCAGGCCTCTCAGTGATACCTAGAGGGATGGAAGTTAGACCTTAATTGGAGCTTCAACACTGTAGACTAGGGAATATGGAGTGGTTCCTATAGGAGTATAGTATGAAGTGTGATATGCCCAGAGGGTGGGGTTAATTTGGAGATGCTAGTCGCGACTAGTATCATTGACAACTTTCTTGAGGATTTTGAGAATGGTCTTATTAGTTGCCTCAACTTGGCTGTTACTTTGAGGAAAATATGGACTGGGGAAACAGTGATGGATATGGAGGTGAGCACATAGATCACTGACATGTTGATTTTAAAATGGTGTTCTATGATCTGTGAAGATAGTGGAGGATTTTCCGAAGCAAAAAATGATGTGGTAGAGGATGAATTTTGAGATCTTGACACTTGTAGTGAGGGTGAGTGGAATTACTTCAACCCACTTTTTAAAATACTCCATTGCTGTTATTATGTATTTGTGTCCTTCAGATGAGAGGGGAGTGATCTTACCAATGAGGTAAAAACCCCAACAAGAGAAAGGCCAAGGGGGCGCAATAGGTCAGAGGTCCTGTGCAGGAGCATGGATCAAATTGGCATGCTATTGACAAGGTAAGCACTTCTTGATGAACTCACAAGAATCATGTTCCATTGTAGGCCAATAGTATCTTGTCAGTAAAAGTTTCTAGGTTAGGACCATGCCACTCATGTGGGCACCGTAGATTCTAGCATGTACTTCTTGTAAAGCCTGGGAAGCCTTGTTTTCATCTAAATAGCTAGAGAGCACATTTTTATAGTCTCAAAAAAAAAGGGTGTTGGCTACAAGGGTGTAGAGGGAAGCTTTGCGAATAAGGTTTTGGCATTTGGTTGTGGTGAGATGAGGGGATATGATACTATTTTGTAGATAAGTTTGGATATTGTGGTACCATGGGGACTGGGGACCAACCAAGACACATACACAATTCGATTCATCATTCTCATAGGCGGGAGCATGAAGTTGCTGAACTAAGAATTCCTATTGCATAGATTCGTGAGGAATCTCTAAGATGGAACAAATTATGGCTATTGCGTCAGAAACCTTGTTCTACAAGTGTGGTACTTGTGTTATCTGCAAGTGGAGTAAATTCTCTTTCATCTTGTCAACCATCTCCTTATATGGCATTAGTTTTTCATCTTTGGTCTGATACTCATCCAGGACTTGTTTGATGATGAGTTGGGAATTTCCAAAGACATGTATATCTGTGATGTTCCAATCTATAGCCATGTGGAGTCCTACACCTAGTGCCTCATAGTTTGCAATGTTGTTCATGCAGGGAAATCCCAATTTCAATGACATAGGGATGTAGTCACCTTGTGATGTGATGAAAAGTATTCCCGCCCTTGCACCATGGGCTGTGTAGAATCCATAAAAGTAGAGTTTCCAAGTGGGTTGCTCTTTTATCATGTACAAATGCTCATCTGTAAATTCTGTGATCAGAGGATATGCGTCCACCAATGGTGCTTCTACTAGCCGATTTGGGATGAATTGTATTTTAATGGATTTTCTGTCTACATATTGAATATCAAACTCTCTTAACAACATAACCCATTTTTCCATTCGACCTGTGAGAGTAGTCTTAGAGATTAGGTACTTGAGAGGGTCCACTTTTGAAATGGACTAAGCATATAGTGGCAAAAACTATTGCTAGACATGCTTTTTCCATAGGGGAATAATTGAGCTCATAACCTACTAAGGTCCGACTGATGTAATAAATGGCTCTTTCCTTGCCTTCATCATCCAACTGAGAAAGGAGTGCCCCCAGTGTTGTTGTAGTAGAAAAAATATATAGGATGAGTAGTCGGCCTGGTACAGGTGGTACCAAGATGGGCGGATTAGCCAAGTATTGTTTGATCTTTTCAAAACTCTTCTGACAGTGAGGATCCCATTTAAAATTATCTTTTTGAATGAGATGATTAAATGGTTGGCACTTATCCACTAACTGAGAGATAAAATGGTGCACAGATTGTAATTTTCCTTGGAGGCTGCGCAGTTGTCAGAGTGTTCTCGGTGGAGGCATTTCCATGATAGCTTGTACCTTTTTTCGATCTATTTCAATGCTTCTTTTGGATACGATGAAGCCAAGGAGTTTTCCTAATGTGACCCCAAAGACACACTTCTTAGGGTTAAGCATTAGGTCGTAGTGTCCAATCCTGTCAAAGATGCATTCTAGAACATCTAGGTGATCTTCCCTTTTAACTAATTTAGCCAAGATATCATCTACATAGTCCTCAAGGATCTTGTCAATCATGTCATGAAAAATGACATTCATGGCCCTCTAATAGGTTTCCCCAGCATTTCTTCAAACCAAATGACATCATATTATAGTAGAAGGTGACCTAGGGGGTTGTGAATGTTGTCTTGTGCTGATCTTCTTCTATAATACAGATCTGATTATATCCTAAAAAGCCATCCATGAGTGAAAACATCTCATCTCCTTCTTTGAGGTCTACTATCATGTCCATGTTTGGTAGTGGGAAATCATCCTTGGGACATGCCTTGTTGAGATATTGAAAGTATTCACATATCTTGATTGATTTATCAGGTTTAGACATTGACACCATATTGGAGATTCATTCAGAGTAGTCAATGGAGTGGATGATTTTGGCTTGGAGTAGCTTCTCTAGCTCTACTTTGACAAGTAGTACTACCTTGGGGTGCATCTGTCGGAGCTTTTGTTTGACAGGTTTGATGTTTGGGTCCACTGCTAGATGGTGAACTACCAAGTTAAGGGCTGATCCTGACATGTGGGAATAAGACCATGCAAACTTATTTATGGATTCCATCAAGAGAGCAATGAGAGATTTTTCTTCTGCTCCAGTCAGAGATGCTGCTATGTGTACACACTCAAGTGGTGCACTTCTCTAAAACATTGCTTCCAAGAGGATCCATGGATTGGAAACCTTGAGAATTCGGTTTAGAGCTCCCTAGGCATGGAGTGCAAGGCTATTTTGGGTATTGCTCTCAGCTAGAGCTAATTAAGCCTATGACCTTGCTAATAAACCATGCAATGGGAGATTCTAAAGGAGACAAGAGCAAGAGTGCAAATGTCCTCAAGAATCAAATGAAAATGTAAATGCAACTAAACTAAGGATGAGAAATGCAAACTAAGCTATGCAAAGAAGGAACAATGCAACTAAGCTAAAAATGGAAAGACAAGTGTTACAAATCCTTACTAATTAAGCTAGATGAGTTACTCTAGAGCATGAAAATGAAACTAATCTAAGAAAGCATGGATATGAAGCTAAG
>MU217961.1:312976-337498 GCA_018584345.1 Thuja plicata | reverse complement strand
GAAAATGGACCATGGAGATTAAGAGGCAAAAGATTTAATCAGCGATGGAGCATCAAAGAGGAGCAATCCGTGTGCACAAGTCTCCTCCAATGAGAGTGAAGTGTTGACTTTTGAGCCTCATGTGAGACAAAAAGGTCCTTTCTCCTTTTTATAAAATAAGAATAATGCTTTATTTGTGNAACTTAGGATAAGAGGAAAGGTGGGGTCTTTTTATTTAATAAAAGGGGAGGGAATTCCTTTTAAATAAATAAAGACTTAGGATAAAATGGTTAGCCCAAGAATAATCGAATAAATGACAAAGCTAGGATTTTATCAAGAATGAGCAATTGAGGATTTTAGCAAATAATTCTTTAAAGGGGATAATAGTCTAGATGACCATTTTTAGATGATTACACTATGTATGTGATGACAAGATTCTCTTCTATTCCCAAGTTGACTGGTTTTGTTTCTTCTATGAGGATCGGTGACTGCTCAGGTCAGTAATCATGGATTAGAGGAAGAGGAGAGTTCATCCTCTGGCACCTCAAAGAGGTTTTCACTAGCGGATACACCCTTTGTTTTTACTATTTTGTGATCAGATAGCACCCCAAAGGGGTTTTCGCTAGGGGATCAGTTTTTCTCTTTTTAAATTTTTTTTTTTTCTACTTCATTTTTACGGCTGAAATGCTCCTCTTCCCCAAAGTATGCCTTTGGATCCAGTTTGTAGACATGTGTTGAATCTTGCCCCCAATCATTGCTCTGTTCAACTACTCCCATGAATCTTAAGAGCATGTCCTTGCTTTGGAACTTGTCAACGTGTACGACACTTGGTTGGTCCCAGTCTATGAGTTCAGGATGTAGGAGGGGAAGGTCATTGAAATTAATGGACAGTTGACGGAGGACAGAGTTGCCTAGGAAGATTTCATCGTCAATATCATCATAGGCTTTCACAATTTTATCTTTAGGAACAACCTCAAATTCAATGATTTGGCCCAGGTTTCTACAATGGGTATAGCTATTGTCATTAGTGCCCCCAGTTGTGGCAGAATCCATACCATGGCCTAAATGCTTTTCTTGTTTGGTGGGCACAAAAGGGGCTTTCATTCCTTGTTCTTTAGCACCCAAGCCACCGCCTTGATAGTTCCATTTTTCTGTAACCAACTTGTGAGTTGAAGGGTATTTTCCTTTGAACTAATTGAGGAAAATAGTGTCTGGGGGTGGCGGATCTTTATAAAGCCACTGCTTGATGTCTGGTGCCATCTCTTGGCTATTCAAAATGCCATTTGAGATAAAAGTGGTAGGAACCAATTTATTTTTTCTGCAACTTGCTGTGGTTTGTTATGTTCTTGGTCCGTCTCCCTTGGGTAAGTGGATCAAATGGAAATGCTCCAACTGTGAAGGCATCACATAGACTGTATTCACCACAACCTTTGTTGTTTATCTTGACTGTGGAAAGGGTGGAAGAGAGGATTGTTTCTAGATCTGAATGGATTCGAGATGAACTGGTGATAGAGGTGCCAATGTCAATCCCGGGACAATGATTAGAATGTGGGAAGGAGGTTTCCAATGCATTGCAGTATGTGAAGGGCTTGGGATCTACGTGGATGGTTCTTTTTTTGTTGTTATATAGGAATTTGATACATTGATGGTAGGTGGATGGGACGACTTGCATAGAATGGATCCATGGGTGTCCAAGGAGGATGTTGTAGGGAAGGTCAAGATCAACAACATGACATACCATATCTTGGATAGTAGGGCCCACTTTGATGGGAAATGAAATAGTGCCTTCATAAGTGCGCTCCAGATTGTCATAGGCTTTGATGGTAATGACATCATTTATTATATCCGCTTCAGTGTAGCCCAACTATTTGATGAATTTTAGGGGACACAGATTTAGGGCTGAACCATTATCTACCATGACTCAATTGATGGAAAAATCTTTAACCATGACAATGATACAAAGAGGAAGGTTATGATCAGGTTCATTAGTAGGTATGTCTGTTGGTTAAAAAGAAACCCCACAAGATGCAGACAAGTGACCGACAAGGTTCTGGAATTTAGTGAGGTCTGGGAACACGTGATTCTTGTAGGGATTTATTGAGGATCTCTTGATGGATGGGTGAGGTGCAGAGGAGATCTGAGATGGAAATATGAGTAGGATTATTCCCTAGGTGTTCCAATAGGTTGTATTGGGTACCTACAGATGGAGCAGTTTTGCACCTGCAACTGTTATTCTGCCATGATGAGTGGTGACTGCACATTGGTTATCGACACCCTTGACATGAATGACATTGACAGAGGACTGGACTTGGGATATACAGCCAATGAGATTATTGTAGTTGATATATGTATTTGTATAATATTCTCTATCGATATTGTCTCCTTGCTTGTTCTTCCCCTGGTTGGAGGATTGAGCGGGATTGCCTGGTACTTTACTTGAGGTGTGTTCAAGAAATGTATTTTGATAGATTTTAAGGCCCACATTTGGTGATGGTTGGGTCAGAGAATCCATTTTGATCTCTTTGCGACCGATGAGATCCTATATATAGTGTTTTAGCTTCATGCATTTGATGGTGGCATGTCCCTTAACATGATGGTAATCACAATACTCATTATCTTTGTACCATTTAGGCTTAGGTGTTGAGTCATCAAATGTTTTTTTTTTGGGTACATGACTTGGTTAGCTTGGGCCATTCTATGGAAGATGACATCTATGGGTTCACCCAAGGGGGTAAACATGTGTTGTGGTGCAATTTAAGCATGAGGCCTTGGCTATCCATGTGGGACTGATATAGCATTCATCTTGTTCATAGGACCTTGGTAGTTGGGTTGATATGATGTCCCTAGAGGGGGATAGATAGTCACACCTTGAGGGCGTATATTTTTCTAGTACATCATTTGGTGATATGTGAGAATAGGTTGTTGATACATGGGAGGGGGTTTAGGGTATACCGGCAGTGCTTGCTGATAGGTTTGGGTAGGTGCATTGGGACCAACCACCATGACCTGAACGTGTTTGGTGTTAGAGGCTCCATCAGTGATTGCATTCTTTTTCTTGTTCTAGTACTGTCATCAATCATTATTATTTCTGTCAGGCTGGGGTTCTTCGTAGTTATTGATAGCACCATCTTCTATGAGACCCTATTTGAGATCCATGCCTTTTATTCTAATGTCCTGATAGGTCTGTATACAATTCATGCACATATGTTAGGAAAGCTTGGGATGGAGGTTGTTAAATAAGTTTTTAATGAGATTTTTCTCGGGGGGTTGATAGGACAAACTTGTAGTAAGCCCTTGCCAACGCTGAAGGTAATCGGCCAGGCTCTCTCCTCCCTTTTGTTTAGAATTACATAAATCAAGAAGGGAGAGTTCATTTTCTACATTGTGCGTGTATTGGGCCACAAACTTCTCTGATAGTTAGGCAAAAGTAGAGACTGTTCCATAGGGGATTTTGTAGAACCACTCAAGAGCGATCCCTCCTAAGATTTTGGGAAATAGTCTCATGAGGAAGTTATCACTATAGACCACTTCTAGGCATACCATGTAGAATTCTTTCACGTGGCTTACAGGATCTCCCTTCCCTTGATATTTATCAAACTTTGGTGTTTCAAAGTTCTTAGGGAAGGGTATTACAGTGATAGATCGATCAAATAGATAAGGAAACAACTCTTCAAACTTGAATGTTTTAGCTTCGGTCCTTGCTTTTAGCTCTTTGAGAGCATTCTTCATTTCATCCCATTCCTGATTGATTTGTGGGGGAGGATTATTAACCCCGATTGCATTGGTTCCCTGAATCTGATATGGATCAAATGAAAAATATGGGGGATTCTGTGGAGAATATTGTGGTGTTTGCTATGGAGGTTGTTGGTCAGCGTAGATGGGCTTTTGTGGTGGAAATTGCTGCTGAAGGGAGTATTGCGGTGGAGGAGGTGGAAATGCCTGATAGGGTTGTTGTAACTGCTGGAAGTATGCATGTATTTGCTGAGGCATTGGATAAGTGGGCTGATCCTGTTGCAGGCCTGAGTAGGATAGTGGTGCCATGCTACCAAAGGATGGAGGATAGGTGTTCAATGATGGAATTACCCCAATTGCTGTGGTGAGTCAATTGGTGTTAATGGGAACACTAGATTGCTGTGGTGGTGGAATAGTTTGTGATGCAGCAGAAGATGGCATGGCTAGGTAGTTGGCAAAATTAGTTTGTTGCTGTTGTGTTGGTTGGATGATAGTGTGTGTGTTACTAAAAGGATTAGCAAGCTTCTATAGTGATTGTGCCATGAAGGGATTTGCCCCTACATTTATGGTTGTGGCTGCTGGGTAGCTTGGATGATTGGTTGTGCAGCTGTGAAGGGGTTGGGTTGATGCTGTTGTGCTTGGGATGTGAATGGGTTGCCATTTTTTTGTTGCGACTATTGTTGTTGGGCTTGTTTCTAGATAGGTTGTTGTTGCTGGATAGGTTATAGTTGCTAGATTGATTGTTGTTGCTAGATTGGTTGTTACTGGTGAATAGGTTGTTGCTGCTAGATAGGTGGGATGGGAATTTGTGTTATGGTGAGGGGATCGATATATGTTTTTTGTGGTTGGGAGGTGAGTGGGATGGTGCTCTACATCTGTATGGGGATTCCTAAGGCTTGCATGGTGGCTTGAGAGTAATTCCAAGTGGATGATGAAACACTTTGTGCTATTTGATTGATTTGAGGGACTGGTGGGGGAGGATTTGGGTTGAATTGTGCTTGCGAGAGAACTGCTGGCATACATTTAAGTTTCTTTTCTAGTGGAGCAGGGAAGGTGGGCCCTTGCAGAAATAATGGTTGGTTGTAATTATTTGTGGGTGGCATACCTGTGGTGAATTGTGTTTGCTGCCGTGGGTATGCGGTGGAAGAAAAAGGTAGAACAGGTATGGAGATTTGGGTGCTTTGATGCTGCGAACTATGTGGTGTATTTTGAATGGGTGGAGTGGTGATGGGTGGAATGGTGGTTTACTGAGTGCTGATTGGTGGTGGTGGGAATTGTGCTGCAAATGTTGGGAATGCTTGTGAAAGTGGAGCAAATGTGGGTTGAGGAGGTGCAGGTGCTTGTGTAGCGATATGAGGTATTGCTTGTGCTTCTGATGTTGGATTAGGAGGCGGGGCTCCCATGACTATGAAAGAGGTAGATGGAGGTGTTGTGTGCATGATGGAGGGTGGGATGGAAGGTTGGAATACTTGTGAGATAAGAGTTCCCACCTGTAGATCTCGCTAAAGTTGATCAACAACTTCATTTCTAATGGGATTATAAAATTCCCTTGGGAGTGCCATAGGTCATGTGATAAGCATGGGTATAAGCCAAGGCGGGAGTTGGAGTCCTTGTTGCTAAATGTCTGAGAGTACCTAACTACTATTGTGTCCACTCATGGTGTTCACCATATGGACATGCCCTAGATGATTGATAAATGTCTCTATGGTACTCATGGTGGGAGTCTCATTAGTGTCTACCCAAATGTGCTTAATTTGTTCATTGGGATGAGGTGCATATGAGACCATAGCATTCATGTGGTCAATCATGGGATTAGATGAACTAGCTAAAAAATTAGGGTCCATGTCCTTCCTCTTCTTAGTGGCTCATTTTATAGGTGGCATGAAATGATTATCCTAAGGGGATATGAGATGAAAGATGTAATGCAAGGATGTTCCTAGGAAGCTAAGGATGATGGTTCTTGGACTAGGATTTGACACGATGCATCTAGGATGATGAATATGCTCCTAAGGGTTAAGGATGACTTGGTGTATGCAAGGATTAAGGGTTGCTTTCCCTAGTGTAAGATCAAGTGTATGTGATTGTCTCCCTAGGATAGACTTGTGGTCTTTGGTGGATGAGATTCTCTATCAATGCAAACCATCCTTTTGATCAAGGTGATGAGGTTGCAGAGGCAAAGGGGATTATCCTAAATGATGCTTAGTTTAAGGACACTTAAGGATGGGGTTTTTGATTAAGATGTAGGTTCTAAGAAAATCAGAAGGGGATGCAGTACCAAGTGAGGGGTGCGATTAGGGATGTTTTGGATGATGGCTAGGATGATGCTAGGTTGACTAGGATTGGATTGGATTATGCTAGGATGAGTGTGTGATCTGTTTCTAAAGATGACAACCTAAGGGAGGCCCTAAAAAATGCAAGCTAAGTGATCCTAAGAAGAGGAGGAATAGTTGTTTGTTGAGGTAGACCAGCTAGTCATATTGCTCAAATCCGATGAAGGAAACATTTAGATGATATTTGCCCATGAAGTGAGCAATCTTGTTGTTGTATATCACTTTGTCAAATTCTTCCCATTTATGAGTTTCTTGCTTTATGGAATCAATGATGTGTTGGTACTTAGTAGCCTCTCGGGTTGTATTCTTCTATTCTCTGTGCACGGGGGGTAATGGAGATTTCACCTTCTTGTGCTTCTTGGAATCTTTCGTGTCCTATAGTAAAAAGATTTGATTTTGGATGAGCAATTGAAGGTTTTATGACATATCTCATAAAAGACCAAATTTTGAATATTCTGGAAAACTCTGAAGCTCATGGTAGTCTGCAAAAAGGAAAGTGTTTTGATGATTTGGAAAAAGATTGATCTCTTTCTAATTTTCAATAGATTTTGTTCAATGGAAAGAACCAATTTTAACACAGTCAAATCAGAAAATAATAGGCATGTGTCTTCAAAAAAATCCAACAGGGGACAAAGAAACCTTGAAGGATACAAGCAAGTTTGACAAATTTGTTTATTGGTGATTCCATTCGTGTTTTGGATTTTGTCAATGTTCTTCAAACACTTCAAGCACAAATCTACCTAAGGAATTGGTATAGCATGAAAATATTTTCTCGCAAGCTTAGGCACACACACAAGAGATAATCAAAATACAACCATCACCAAGCATGCAATGGCTCTAGTCATGACACTATATTAGCCGACTCCAAACGCTCAGGGTGGCACAAATGTACGAGTGATATTGGGGAAGTTACTATCTTCCTTACACAAATATTATCACCTTTCAGGGGTGTTCCAGGTAGCTTCTAAGCCTAGAGTGTTTAGTAAGGTTCTCCATTCTATTGTATCCTCTATGTCCGTGCAAGTGCAATTCAGGCGTATAGCCCCATAGAGCATCTTGATAAAAGTGGTCATGTAAATCTTATTGAGATTGTTAGGCTGCACTTATGTTAAACGAGAGCTGAGTATAAGCTCAAATGCCAATCAAATCCTGAGGCTTTAACCCCAAAGAGTAAATTTTATTAACATGAGTTGGAGTGGTGTGGTTTACACCTTGTTCTCATGTGGGTCATTCCTGGGAGATTTTTCCCTCAACTGATAGGCCCATCTAAAGTATTAACTTGAAAAGAAATTATATTGGCGACAAAAAAGAGTCTAAATTTCTGATTTTCCCACTAGAGAAAAAGAGCATACTCTCCTATCCAGTATCATTTTTTCCACACACACACAAGACAAACTTAGTTCATTCCCAAAGATTTAATTTTTTAGCACAAAGGAAATGCATCTAGGTTTTTGATCTTCCCAAAAGGGAAGAGACCATAGTCCCCTAACACTTGCTTTGGATTAGACAAAAAGATCCCTCTAATTAGTCTATGCACCTAATAAATTAAAAAAAATGTTAACAAGCATGATCATTTGGTCGATTTAGATTAAGACAACTTGCAAGACAAATGTGAGTAATCTTTTGAATTTATGTCTTTGGCAAGCTTTGCTACAACATAACTAGTTAGTAGTTTCATAAATTTAGCCTTTGAAAAGCATTCTAAACACAAAACCACTCAAAAAGTTGTTAGAACATGAAAAATAAAAGTTTCACAGAGCACAGACACTGATTCAGGGCACAGACGTCGATTCTGTGTTTTAACCCAAAAATGACAGAAACAAAAAATATTCAATAAAACACAGAAAACCGAAAAAAGCTATACCAGCGGAGATGCCATTCTGTGAAGTGTAGATACCAATCGGTGATTGGTCTGAATTGGCATTTGCACAGACGGCGCTGAAACATGAACCAACATTTGTGCAAATGCTACTGTACTTGCAAGGCCAAAAACATAGCAAATACAACAAAAAAAAGGTCATTGTTCTTTTTTTATTAGCTGTCAAATCGATCAGAAAACCTATGTTGAGATTGCTCAAACCTTAAAAGCTAATGTTATTTAATGATTTATCAAGAATTTGTTTGCCTTAATTAAATTTTGACATTACGACTGCTTGTAAAATTGATTTCTGCTAAAAAAAAGAATGATTAAATATCAAAAAGCAGTGAGAAACACAATGAAACTTGATAAATGGAATGTTAGGTTTGTTAATCTAAAGAAAAATAGTCTAAATTGAAGACTTCAATTCTGGTTGCATAGATGCTAGTTTAGTGTAGACGCCGAATGATGGTTCTGGAAGAACCAATGTTTGCACAGACGCCTCTGTGTAAATTAGAGACGACGATCCGTGAGTTTGGCAAAAATGAGAGAAAAATACAAGAATTTAGAAGGGTTTTAGGGACATGGGTCCCACCGGGTGTGCCAGAATGTAGTATGAGGAAATATTCAACCTGTTGGGAGAAAGCTCAAACATGAAATGTTAGTGGGCTATCACATATAAATCCTGAAATAAGAAAGAACCATTAAGAAATATTCATAACATCAGATTGAGATAAAAACTAGTTAGTGCACCCTATATTACTTGTTTGATTTGATCATTTAGATTGGATGTGAGTGTTCTCTCACAAACACAAATGAAATGGACCCCCAATGCAATGGAAATGTGAATGCAAGATTGGATGAAAAGAAGAGATTAAAGAGCTAGTATGAAGAACTAGTCTCAAATTCTTCTCAAAGATTATCTAAACTATGAAAATGATATGCAAGACCATGGAAGAAACTAATATTTATTGAAAATTATCCTAGCATGTAAATTCTAAGTGATTTAGGCATAAAAAACATGAAATTAGCAATGAACTTCTAAAACTAAAATAGCATAATAACAATGCAAGAATGAGAGATGAAAATACAAGAGGAGAAGAACTCTATTTATAGATTTTTGGGAGAGAAGAGAAGGGCTTGAATGAGGTGGTACCTATGTGGCATCCACATAAGAGCCACATAAGGGACACATGGGCTTGGAAGGGATGGACATTCAAGAGTCAAACATAGAATTAAATGTTTGAGTGGCTCAAGATTTTCAAGTGGGGGACAAATATGTAAGAACATTTAAGAGGAATGGGTGACCATTTTGGAGAGAATTTTCACATGTGTGATTATTCTATTAGCATTAAAAATGTTATGAATCACATTTTTAAGTAGGATTAGAGGATAATTAGGTGGGGGAGTATGCTTAGGAAGTGAGGTAATGGGTGTAGAGTAGGAATACGGTAGGCTTAGGGTAGACTTATAGATTGGATTAATAGGTCTCTAGGTTGGGTTTAGATTATAATTCAAATTAGATTTGAATAAATCATAGTGTAGAAGAATTAGGGATATGGAGGATTTTTTAATAAATATGAATTTATTAAAAAGGGATTTTGTGAGGCAAATGTATTTAAATAAAATACATTAGGATAGTATTTGGATAATTGATAAATACCAACGATGAAACTATTTAATTGATTAAATTAAATAGTTAGATGAATAAAAGGGAATTTCATATTAATAATAATATTAATATTTTTGGACGTCTACATTTTTCCTTTCTTTGACATGGCATTGCAAGTGACATTGCGTCAAAGAAAAGAAAATAAGTTATCCCAGAGGAAGAGGTTTTCTAGGATTCATGCCAAAATGATGATGATAAAGGGTTGTGCCCCCTCGAGAAAACAACACAACAAGGATAGCATTGTGGGATTGTCTTGAAAAAGGATGCAACAAGAAGGAGGGGGAAGGGAGAGGAGGTAATAAATAGAAGCCATCTGAAATGCAAGCATAAATGCAACTACAATGATGAAATTTAAATACAACTAACGAGCCTTAGGGATCTATTTGTGTGAAAAATATGGAGAGCACATCCGATTTTGATATTGCAAAAGGAGGTATGCATCAGGTGTTAGAAAAAATAGATGACAAGATTGCTTTGCGTGGACTAGACACTCAAACAAAGCACACTACAAAAGATGCATGCACCAGTAACCACCAGTCACAACGCACCAAGATATAGAAGATCGAGGTAGTGGTGAGTAGGCTTCAACCGACACAAAAAGATAAAATCAGTAAAGAAGGCCTCATTACCAAGCAATCATTTGGTCCAAAGTTCTTTCGATGAACAGGATGATGTGATGAAGGATTGATAAGTCACTGCCGGAAGGATGCATCCAGATGGGCAAAGATTGGATTTGATTTGATTGAAAGATATTTGTTGGCAAAAGCTGGGAACAGGATGAGGAGAAAGGAGAGTTTGTTGCAAAACTAATTTGGTGAAAAAAATGATCGCAGTCGCAGGAGTCAAAATGTTACTAAAATAAAAAAAATGAGCGAGGCAGAAGGAAGGAAAGATTTATTGCAATATTTTTAATGATTTTTGATTTTTTTGAATTTTTGCCATTTTTTAATTTTTTTGGATTTTTGCGCATTTAGACTGTACAATAGGATTAATAATACAGTAATATACAAGCGGGAGAAGAAATTTTTTTGAGGAAAATGGGGGCTATAAGCGGGGCTGGAGGAGTAATGAAGGTCATTTGTGAATAGTGAGTGGAGGAGAAAAGAGCTCTAGAGAGAAAATATGGTAGACAAGAGGCTAAAGGGGTAGTTGGGAGAGCACGTTTGAATCCATGGGAGAGCTACGGAGTGATCGACACCGGTGAGTAGCTCAACCGAGACCTTGTATTTTCTATTTTTCAAAGTTTTTATGCTTTTGAGGATGGGTTAGGGGTCATTAATAGGGGTTAAAAGGGTTACAGACCAGAAATGTCAATTCTTGAACCGATGTCTATGAAGACACCGATCCCCAAATCTATGTCTGTGAAGACACCAATCCCCGAATCGACGTCTGCACAGACGCCAATCCTCAAACCCGCATCTGAGAAGATGGTGGTTCTGAACTGGCATCTGAAAAGACGTCGGACCTAGACCCGTGTCGTCAAAGATGGGTGTCTAGGAGAAAAAATCTCAGAGATGCTGGTTGAAGAATCCATTTCGCCACCCAAATTGATGTTTGCGCCAAAAAGGGTAGACATCGAGGGGGAGGGAAAAGGAAGGACCCAATGGGGGCCAGGGATGGGTTGGGAATAGACCTAGGGACATGATGCCCCATTCTAGGAGGGGTTAGGCTAGAATTGAGAAGAAAGATGTCAAAAACATGGTGGTGTTTGGATTTTGTAGTAGTTTCCACCATTGGGATCTCGGGAGGACTAGAAACCGATGATGGAGTTGGAGGGCCAGCTGACAGAGGTGACTAGGGATTGTTAGCAGTAGTGGGATTAGATTATGTGCCCTGATGGCCTAGGCTGTAGGCACATAATGGGATGATGACTGCACTTATCGAGTGCTGGCATAGTGATACCACCACATTCCACCTACCTACTGGAGAGGCGACTATCACATTGGAGGACATATGGAGGATTTTGCGGATACCAATTTGGGGACCGTTCCCTCAGTACATATTGGAGGATAGTGAGAAATTTATGGAGGTAGCTTTCATAAGGCCCCTAAGGAGAACACCTAGATACAGGACATGGATACCCTAGCAACTAACAATCGACAGGAGGTTGAGGAGGATAACGTTGTTTCTGGCAAGATTGATTGGTGGGAGGATGCTGGCAGACTTGGAAGGACACGCATTTGGGATGGGGTGGTCGAGGGTGGTATGAGAGATACTTGAGTAGGGGACTACCTACTGCTACGGGTATATTGTCCTTGGACAATTATATCATGATTTACACATGGCTGCGTACTGCATGGTGCGCAACATGGGGACAAAGGTTACATTGTAATTAGTGTGGGCTTGGGAGAATATTGCAGTGCTCCAACCTATGAGAGAGAGAGAGGCATGATATCCAAGAGATCCTTACACATGCAGGTATAGGCTACCACTGAGATATACCTCTATGGGCCAGGCAGGATATTGGCGGTGACTGCTTGATGAGATCCAAGTTTTCTGCTGGACACCATACAGGTTATGTGAGCCATGGGGAGCCATGGATTGGTAGGTAGGAGTGGAGGATGGATTCAAGGACTTCATTTATCTCTCATACATTTAGATAGATTACTTCTTACTAGGGAGGACCATCCACCAGGTTTAGCGTTATAGGCCATCTCGGGTGATGAGGCAATTTGGACTGTAGCAGGGGTTGGTGGTAGAGGATGGGCTATATCCTCATGTCACCAGGGAGGTTAGAGTGTGGGGGAGGTACACTAACACTCTTATAGTGAGGGTGACATGGAGGAATTTGGCATGGGTTGACTATGTGGTGAGGCCTGATGTAGTGGATGAAGGGTTGACTGCAAAGTATGCGGACTGGTGGGTCACACACATACCTCTACAACTCATAGATCTGGTACAGGTTGCTTCTCATGAGAAACCTATAGGTGACATGGAGGTTAATGATGGGACAATAGTAGGGGATTCCCCAGAGACCTTAGCAACATGACATAGGAGGAGACCTCTGAGGAGATGTGTCCAGCCATGAGTTGATGTACAAGAGGGAGAGGAGGGGGGACAAGAGAAAAGGGCATTGAGAGATGTGCAAGATTAGGCACCTCAGGTGCTGATATAGGGACAGGTACCACAGGGGCCACCCACAGGATATTTGTCATAGGAGACACATGATACCATTTTTGTAGAGTGGGATAGCCTACAGATAGAGCTCAGATGGATACAGGGGATACTGGTTATGGCACAGGTATCAAAGACCAGCATGGAGATGGAGCTAGCTCAGGTTTTGAGACTATTGGTTGTAGAGACAGTACGGGCAGATAGGGCTAAGGGTGCACTTAGCACCTTACAGGGTAGGGTAGACTCTAGAGATTTTTTGATGGAGGGCTTAACACATGATGATGCTGAGTTGCAGATGGAGATAGGGACATTGATAGTTCAATTAGGTATCCTCATAGGGAAGATGGAGTAAGCTACAAAGTAGGTTATTGCATTGACCTCAAAGAGGGATGAAACATAGAGGCAGGCCGAGGCATACAAGACAGAGCGAGACGTCACTTGACAGGAAGCCATTATAGGTGGGGCTGGTCAAGTGGTAGTAGAGGCCTTTGTAGTGCACAGAGATGTAGCTAGGGTAGATAGGGAGGCAGCCCACTATTAGGCATTGTACCATGATTTAGTACCTGAGGGCCAAAGATAAACATTCACAGAGCGGTCTTGATCATAGAGCACATGGTGGGATTCTCAAGGATCAGTTGGGATGCCACCACATCCACCACCAGGATAGGGAGGAGGACCATCACAACTGTCTGCGTGATTTTCTATCAAAGGATTTTTTGACACACACATTTTTGTATTTTTGGATGAGATGTATATGTATATGAGCACCTAGGTGGATGGCGATGTATTTATTAATGACACACATTGTATCTGTGGACATGATTTTATATATATTATGACTGATAATGATTCTATGATTCTATGTGATTCTATGCATTGATCTATATGTTGTTATGATGCATATTCTTATATGAGTACTGACATTGATGTTTGCAGGATGTGATGTTTTAGATGCATGTATCTAGATGTATGTTTATGCATTTGATGTATATTGTAGTATTTTTGATGAGATGTGATGAATGCATTTAATATGTTATGAATGTTTTATATTTTATGATGCAATGTATGTAACGACAATGATCCTAATGGAAATGCAGGGATGATATGAAAAATATAGGGATGCAGTGGATGCAACAGATGCAATGGGACTCGTGTTTTTGGTGTGTGTCACATTCAACTGATGGACCGAACAAGCGACTGAAAAGGACTAGGAAAGGAAGGTTAGTATGACATAGGCTATGAATGTTAGTGTGATGGTGAGGAGACTAGACACGTGAAAAATATATAAGGACAAAATTGAGCGACTAAATACATGCGAGTATGTACAAAGATTTCTAACGAGACTTGATTGGATCTTGCTATTTTTGATGCGTGTGATAGTGTTGGAACACCTAGGGAATAGGGGATTTGGAATGAATTGGATGCAACAGATGGAGGGAATAAGATTTAGGTAGATAATGGAATGGTCCATTATGTGTGACACCAATTATAGGTTTTCATCATGCATACTTGTCCAAGGCGCCTGGTTGCGAAGTTTTCACCATTGGACAAAATTGTTTTCTTTACTCTTTTTTGATTTTTTGATTTTTGGATGTTGTCTTAGCACCTGTTTGCCAGGTTTTCACCAGGAAAACCATTTTTTCAGCTTCTTTTTCTTCTTTTTTGAGATTTTTTCAGGACCTTTTATAGTTTTTATGGATTTTTTCAGATGATTGCAATAACCAGCTGTCAGGCATAAAAGCACCTGAGATGAATGATGTTGATAGGATCATTCAAGGGTTCTTGTTCAGGAGTGGAGAGTTGATATGTCCTAGAACTAAAGCATGCAATGAAAATGTATGGGCCTTTCCAGGTAACCTCGACCTTATCCTTTTTTCTCGATCAATACCTACTTTTTAATTTTACTTTAGAACAAAGTCCCCTACGTAGAACTGGCATGGGTGGAATTTCTTGTTATAGTTCCGCTTGAGTCTATTTCGATAGAAAATCAGGTGATCATAGGCTTGCTAGCACTTTTCATCTAGCAGATCAAGCTATGTGAGCCTTGCTACTCGGTAATCTTCATCATTGATCAGGCCTCTCAGTGATACCCGTAGGGATGGCAGTTCGACCTCAATTGGTAAAAAAACTTTAGCACCGTAGACCAAGGAATATGGAGTGGTGCCTATAGGAGTACAGTATGAAGTCTGATATGCCCAGAGGGAAGGGTTAATTTGGAGATTCCAGTCATGACTAGTATCATTGACAACTTTCTTGAGGATTTTGAGAATGGTCTTATTAGTTGCCTTAGCTTGGCCATTACCTTGAGGAAAATATGGACTAGAGAAATAGTGATGAATATGGAGGTGAGCACATAGATCACTGATGTGTTGATTTTGAAATGACATTCCGTGATCTATGAAGATAGTGGAGGGTATGTCAAAGCATTAGAAAATGTGGTAGAGGATGAATTTTGAGATCTGGACACCTCTAGTGAGGGTGAGAGGAATTGCTTCAACCCACTTTGTAAAATACTTTGTTTCTATTATTATGTATTTGTGTCCTTCAGACAAGAGGGGAGTGATCTTACCAACAAGTTCAAAACCCCAACAAGAGAAAGGCCAAGGGGGTGCAATAGGTTGAAGGTCCTGTGCAGGAGCATGGATCAAATTGGCATGCTGTTGACAAGGTAAGCACTTCTTGATGAACTCACAAAAATCATGTTTCATTGTAGGCCAATAGTATCCTATCCATAAAAGTTGCTTAGCTAGGACCATGCCACTCATGTGGGCACCGCAGATTCCAGCATGTACCTCTTGTAAAGCTTGGGCGGCCTTATTTTCATCTAAACATCTTGAGAGCACATTGTTATAACCTTGACGATAAAGGGTGTTGGATACAAGGGTGTAGCGGGAAGCTCTGTGAATAAGGTTTTGGTCTTGGGTTGTGGTTAGATGAGGGGATATGACACCATTTTGTAGATAAGCATGGATATCATGGTACCACAGGGACTGGCGACCAACCAAGACACATACACAATTCAATTCATCATTCTTGTAGGCAGGAGCATGAAGTTGCTCAATTAAGAATTTGTATTACATAGATTTATTGAGGAATCTCTAAGAGGGAACTGATTGTTTCCATTATGTTAGCAACCATGTTCTATAAGTGTGGTACTTGTGTTATCTGCAAGTGGAGGAAATGCTCTTTCATCTTGTCAATCATCTCCTTATATGGCATTGGTTTGTCATCTTTGGTTTAACACTCATCCAGGACTTGTTTGATGATGAGTTGGGAATTTCCAAAGACATGTATATCGGTGATGTTCCAATCTATAGCCATGTGGAGTCCTGTGACTAGTGCCTCATATTCTACAATGTTGTTCATGCAGGGAAATCCCAATTTGAATGACATAAGGATGTAGTCACCCTGCGGCATGACAAAAAGTATTCCCACCCCTGCACCATGGGCTATGTAGGATCCATCAAAGTAGAGTTTCCAAGTGGGTTTCTCTTCTATCATGTACAAATGCTCATTTGGAAATTCTATGATAAGAGGATATGCATCCACCAACGGTGCTTCTACTAGTGGATCTACAATGAATTGTCCTTTAATGACTTTTTTGTCTACATATTGAATATCAAACTTGCTTAGCAACATAACCCATTTTTCCATTCGACCTGTGAGAGTAGTTTTAGAGAGCAGGTACTTGAGAGGGTCCACTTTTGAAATGAGCTTGGTTGTATGACTAAGCATATAGTGGCAAAGTTTTTGAGTGGAAAAAAATATTGCCAGGCATGCTTTTTCCATAGGGGAATAATTGAGCTGATAACCTTCTAAGGGATGAATGATGTAATAAATGGTTCCTTCCTTGCCTTCATCATCCAACTAAGAAAGGACTGCCCCTAGTGATTTTGTAGTAGCAAAAATATATAGGATGAGTGGTCGGCCAGGTATAGGTGGTACCAAGATGGGTGGATTAGTCAAGTATTCTTTGATCTTTTCAAAACTCTTCTGACACTGAGGATCCCATTTAAAATTCTTATCTTTTCACAAGAGATGAGTAAATGATTGGAAATTATTTGCTAACTGAGAGATAAAATGGTGCACATATTGTAATTTTACTTGGAAGCTGCGCAATTGTTGGAGTGTTCTCGATGGAGGCATTTCCATGATAGCTTGTACCTTTTTTGGATCTATTTCAATGCCTCTTCTGGATACAATGAAACCAAGGATTTTTCTTGATGTGACCCCAAATACACACTTCTTAGGGTTGAGCACTAGGCCGTAGTGTCCAATCCCATCAAAGATGCATTCTAGAACATCTAGGTGATCTTCCCTTTTAACTGATTTAGCCAAGATATCATCTACATAGTCCTCAAGGATCTTGTGAATCATGTCATGGAAAATGACAGTCATGGCACTCTGATAGGTTTCCCCAGTGTTCTTCAAACCAAATGGCATCATATTATAGAAGAAAGTGCCCCAGGGGGTTTTGAATATTGTCTTGTGCTGATTTTCTTCTGTAATACAAATTTGATTATATCCTGAAAATTCATCTATGAGTGACAACATCTCAAGTCTTGCTATGAGGTCTACTATCATCTCTATGTTTGGCAGTGGGAAATCATCCTTGGGACATTCCTTGTTGAGATCTCAGAAGTTTGTACATATCCTGATTGATTTATTAGGTTTAGACACTGACACCATATTGGAGATCCATTCAGAGTAGTCAATGGTGTAGACAATTTTGGCTTGGAGTAGCTTCTCTAGCTCTACTTTGACAAGTAGTGCTACCTTTGGGTGCATCTTTTAGAGCTTTTGTTTGGCAGGTTTGATGTTTGGGTCCAATGCTAGATGGTGAAATACCAAGTTAGGGTCTAATCCTGACATGTGGGAATAAGACCATGCAAACTTATATATGGATTCCATCAAGAGAGCAATGAGAGATATTTCTTCTACTTCAGTCAGAGATGCTTCTATGTACATGATGACAATATTCTCTTTTGTGCCTAGGTTGACAGGGTTTTTTTCTTCTAAGGATCGATGGCTGCTCAGGTCGATAATCATGGATTGGAGGAAGAGGAGAGTCTTCATCCTCTAGCACCCCAGAGAGGTTTTCAATAGTGGATACGCCCTTTGTTTTTACTGTTTTGTGATCAGATAGCACCCTAGAGGGGTTTTCGCTAGGGGTTCAATTTTTATCGATTTTAATTTTGTTTTCTAATTCATTTTTGCAGCTGAAGTCCTCTTTCCTAAAGTATGCCTTTGGATCCAGTTTTTAGAAATGTGTTGAATCTTGCCCCCAGTCATTTCTTTGTTCAACTGCTCCCATGAATCTTAGGAGCACATCCTCGCTTTGGAAATTGTCAACATGTATGACACTTGGCTAGTCCCAGTCTATGAGTTTGGGATGTAGAAGGGGAAGGTGAATGAAATTAATGGAGAGTTTACAGAGGATAGAGTTTCCCAGGAAGATGTCATCATCAATATTGTCATAGGATTTCACAATTTTCTCTTTAGGAACAACTTTGAATTCAACTATTTGGCCCAGGGGTCTACAATGGGTATAGTTGTTGCCATTAGTGCCCCCAGTCATGGAAGAATCCAAACCAAGGCCTAAATGCTTTTCTCTTTTGGTGGGCACAAAAGGGGCTTTCTTTCCTTGTCCTTTAGCACCCAAGCCGCCACCTTGATAGTTCCATTTTTTTTTAACCAGCTTGTGAGGTGAAGGGTATTTTCCTTTGAAATAATCGAGGAAACCAATGTCTGGGCACTAATACATTTGGTCCTCATTTTTGACCAAAGGCCATTTTGGCTTGTGGTGTTCACTTTTTTTTTGTTTATGTCCTAAAAAGGTCTAAATTTTGACTTTAGTTAAGTTTTTTGTCAAAATTTCAACCAAATCGGGATATAAACAAAAAAAAGGTGATCAAACTCAATTCATTATGTCTTAGCTAGATCACAAGTGGGAGGAAGGGCTTCATTAAGCATTGTGCATCGTCCTAATACTGGTATGTTTCATTAATACTGGGGATATCTCTATGCTCCTTAGAGTGTTTTAATTGTATCTATTCTTTTATCTCTGTACCATTGGAATAAACAAACAAAGCTTTCCTGACACCATTCGAATAAACAAACAAAGCTTTACTCCCCTGTTATTACTATATTGTATATGCTTCTCCTTGAGGGTTTTAAATCCATGGCTCTAGTTTTGCATTTAGAACTAATAAGGGTTTCTCATGGCACGTTGACCCTTACACTTTTCTTATATTCTCTTGAAATTCTAAGTCTGAAACTATGTAGGCCACTCTTTTGTGGCATTTCACCGTGTATGTTGGCCCATATTTGAAAAAGGGATTTGGAAACTTTTTTGAAAACTTGTATCTATTTTATTTACAATAATCATGGGTTTCTAACTTCCTTATGTTCAGATTTGTTGGCTAAATATTTTGCAAGTCACTAAGACTACAACTTACAAAACATGTGTACTGCTGCTCCGAGATGAGACTGTGAATTCAAAATACTTCTGCTATATTACAAATGCTTGTTTATCCTCTACTTTAATTGTATCTTCATGCTTAGGTACAAGTGGAATATCTAATTTTTGGTTGGCCTCCAACCAAGCGAGATGTCTTATGGGACATCCCCTTGATCGAACAAATACTGAACTCTTCTCGTTGGCTGCAACTTGAGTTATTGGTTTTTCAACCATGACAACCTCATGCTCCAAATGATTCCCTTCATGCAATTTAGATGAATACATGACTGCAATATATTCTTCAATATGTTGTTCACAAATTTCAAATTGAGAATAATTATCAACAAGATTTGAGCAAAACTCTTCTATAGTAGTCATGAAATGATCTTCATCAAGTTCGGGGGTAGGACGTTTATGGAGAGCATATTCAAGTTCATGTCCTTGAAACACAAAAGCATCCTTTTTGACTTGATTGGAACCTTCATGCATATCCATATTTTCATTTCTAATGACATGATTAGCTTTTTTCACTAGAGCGTTAGAAGAATGAGTTGCATCTTTCTGATTTTCATCATTGGCTTTCTAAGACTGCGTGAACCAGAAATAAGAGTCGCCAGCTATGTCTTCTTCCTTTTCTTGGAAGAGAATAGAAATATCACTATCCTTAGATTCAGGATGATTTGTTATTGCCTTCACTAATGGTGCCTCAATAGCAAGATTCTTTGGTGATGAAAACAACTTTTGTTGATTCTCAACAGCATAACCATGAGCAACATTTAGAAGAGGCTTTCTTTGTACATCTTCATGAGGAACGAAGAACATTCCTTGAGCTATTTTCTTTTTGAGAGAAAGCAATTCATTTTCCAGCCTCTGCACTATAGGATCCATCCTTGTCATGGAAGAAAATGAATCAGAAGAAAGATAACTTTCTTCAAACCCACTTGCTTCAATTCCTATCTGCCCAGCAAGAATAAGATCATCTTCAATTTCAATGGCCAATGTCTGTGCAGCTGCAAGAGTAGTGGGAGCTTCTCTTCTACATAGAAAATTGATTTTAGGAATCTGAGCATTGACAAAGAAACACTTCAAATTTGTAGCTGTAGGTCAAGCAATAGTTGGAATCCTTCGTATCAATTTGTTGAAATGAGCCACAAATTCACGCATAGGTACATGAAATACCTTTTTCAACTGAGTGAGTTGGGCCAATAGGGCATGAGCATCTTCAAGAGGCTTGAATCTTTCTTCAAACTTGGCTATGAGAGTAGCCCAGTTTGTGATGGTTTGTGGTGCAAGATGATAAAACCAATCAATAGCTATACCTTGGAGAATTTCCACGAAAAACCTCACAGACACGTCCTCATGTTCAACACCAAGAACACCACACGCAATGTAAAAAGAAGCAATATGTTCATCAGGATTTTGTTGTCCATTTCCGGAGAACTTTGGAAAATTCTTCTATGAGCCATCAGGAAGAGCATGTAGAGGTAGAGCTAGATTCAACAGACCAAAAGAATTTCCCTAGGGACCTTGGGCCATTTACATGTCCTTGGTAAAAATCTTGAAAAACTACAAGAAATATCAAAATGATGGAATAATTACAATGGATAGAACACAAGCATACTTCAAACGAAAGCATGAGGCTTCCAAATGCATATTGTGTCCCTAGTAAAAAATCTTTACAAAAATATCTTGGATGGAACTTCATTTATTTCTCTCCTATAGAATAAATGCTTAATCATTTTCTCTTTTTTCAGAAAAAGATTGCAAAGAGTAGGTAACAAAAACTTATAAAAAAATCAATGATATTAGATAAAGAAGAAAAGTGTCCATTAAAGGCACAAAGTCCTCCATTGCTTCTCTGGGATGAGAAACTCAAATAGAAGCTCAAAGTATTCTTAAGTGAACTTCTTATCAACCTTGTGTTTGTATCCCCAACAGAGTCGCCAAAAGCTGTTGGCTAAATATTTTGCAAGTCACTAACCAAAACATGTGTTTTAGGTAGTAGTATGTGAGATTTCTCTCTCCTCTCAGCAATAGGGGAGGCTGCCTTCTTACCGCAAGTGGCTTCAAGTAGAACTAAACTGTAACACATACAGTTCACCTTGCAACAGTAATACCGGTGACTCAATGATTGACGTAAGAACAATCAAACAAGGCAACAGTTGATTTATCTAAAGACAAAGTGATACAATGAGCTCAAATTCTCCTATCCTCACCTCAAATAAGTACTCTAATATATTGTCCAATACTGAATCTCAAAGTCTTCAGTCCTTGGAGTATATCAGCCACTATTTTCTATAGTAACTTCGATTTCCTGAAGCACAAAGTCTTCAGAAAACTTGGATTAAAGATGCTCTAATGATTTAAACAAAGAAACTATTTTAATTTGAACAAGGATCAACAAGTGCAACATAAGAATACATTCATTAATTTTCAAGACAACAACACAAAGTTTGTC
Source organism: Thuja plicata (assembly GCA_018584345.1). Classification (NCBI taxonomy): domain Eukaryota; kingdom Viridiplantae; phylum Streptophyta; class Pinopsida; order Cupressales; family Cupressaceae; genus Thuja; species Thuja plicata. Next base: position 315,895 of record MU217961.1, on the reverse strand, counting down.
AATCTGTATTTCTTTATTCAAATGCTTAACTCTCTTACAATGAAACACAAAGTTTTTAGAACTCAAGAGTTTTGCCTATAGTTTATTTGCACAAACAAAAGATGAAGGATTACAATTAACTCTCTCCTTTATATAGGAAAAGAGGAGAGAGAAAAGTGGAGAAGAAAGGGGAAACCCTCAACCACTTTGACTAATTCAATCCTTATCTCTAGCTAACTAACTTTGACTTATTCAATGTTGCAGGACCTAATGTACCTTGCAACATGATTACATGAGACTAATTTACATATTATCGTGTAATCTGTCAAAGATTTTACACTTTTACAAAATGAATAATGAAAGAATCTAAGTGTTTGACAAGACACGACATCTATTTGTGTCATCCTTTGTCAATCTTCTTGCTGCTACAAGATGCCTAATGACTGATGTGTTTTGGTTTGGTGAAAACATCTTGAACCAGAACATGAAACCGCATATCACTCTGCATCATAATGGTGATCACTGAGAGGCATCTTTGTTTCTCTCTGTTTTAGTTTTGAAAGCATTCTATGCCTAAATTCATTTCACACTTTTCACCTCCGCGTCCGGCTCCATCATGTGGTTACTTCTACTTTATATGCTCCTACTTCATATGCTCCTGCAACTATGGAACTTGAAATGAAGATTTTGAAACTTGACCACACATTGGGAAGAACATCGTATGTCATATTTTGGGGAAGATCTCTTTCCTTGAAACCGCATGAGAAGTACTTTGTTTCTTGCAAAATGAAGCTTCATGTTTCTTGAGGGGAAAACATTTATCTCATTAAGGATACAAAAAGGTGGACATTTTGTACCGTTCTATGTACTTGAAAGCTAAAATCCTTGTTTGATATGTAGTATGAATATTATGGAAGAAGTGGGGTTTTCAATCCATAACGCATATTTACATCCATAAATGTTCAAGGTGGAATTTTGGAAACATTTGAATTTCAAAAAAGTCATGCATGAAGGTGGGTTTTTCAGATGTAAATGCACATCTTGGGAAGTGAAGGCAAGAATGAAATGCAACTTTCTCCTCTTAAGGCATGGTGGACTTCTTAATATTATTTTCATCTCATAAGATGAAGGTGAGCTTTTCAAAGACATATGCATATTGAGGAAAATTAAAAAAGTTTAGAATAACTGGGAGGGGAGGGGTGAATCAGTTATCCTCAGGTCTAGATGTAGTAAATAAAAAATTTCTGTACTTCAGATCTACTCGACAACAGTAATATAAAACAATAACTTTAATCATGCAGTTTATTGTCAATTGAAATTAGCTTGTAGTAACATAATAGTAAAGTAAACCATAAGCATTCACACAAGTTGACACAAGTATTTAACGTGAAAACCCAATATGGGAAAAACCACCAGTAACATGCTACCAAGTTTTCACTCTTCTGAAGTGATGCCCTGTGAGGAGCCAACCCTGTTAAACGTTACAATAACACACTGCTAGGTGTGACCTGGTTAAAGGATTTAATCACCCTGTAAGGAGTGGCCTTGCTAGAGGACTTAGAACATTCCAATATGAATGTCACCTTGTTAGAGGATTTATACAAATGACTGTTAAATCAACCTTGTTAAAGGATTTAACTAATACAATGGTAAGAAAGTAATCAACAGTTTGTGATCTGGTAAATACAACTTACTTTGCAATTCAGATCCAATTATAGCTTTGATGTTAACCTACTGGATATCCTGCATTGTCATTTCAACCTTCTGATCTGCTTGGAAATCTGTCAAGCAATCACACATGCAACTCTCTGTCTCTACCTTTTTCCTTCTCTACTAGATCATGCTAAACAGTAAATTAACTATGCAAACCTCTTGCATACACATACACTCATCCAATTGCACACACAATGAATAACCCCTGAGGTTATCATATACCTCTCTATCTAGGTTAGATAAATCTTTTGACACTTAAGCAAGATCGTAGATCTTAGGTTAGGTCAGATCCAACGGATCATCCCATCTTTGCATTACATTTACTTCTCCAAATTAGTCTCTAATTAAATATTGAAACCATGCATTAATTATGGTTATCCATACATTAAATCACATGGATCAATATTTAATTAACATTACATATCCCAATAAAATCAACTAAGTTGGCCAAAGGTCTCAAATCTCATCAATAATCAAACTTCTGTAAGTCGACCTTTATCACTGTTTTCACTCAGCAATTTCAATGGTGCTTGGCATTGAGAAAATTTTGCTCGTCACAAGAAACTTTACTCGGCACAAGCAACTTTTCTCATCAAAAGAAACTTTGCTTGGCACAAGCCAAACTTGCTCGGCACAGAACAGCCAGGAAAATTATCTTTGAAAGATAAACAACAAATTACTTTTCCAGAGTGCCAACTGATCAGATACCCTTTGAATTTCCTTAACTCAACCATTCACTTGGTCTTCTTATTAAATCTTCTTCATCAATAATAGATATGGTACTCAAACAGATAGCAATAGTCTCACCAATTAAAGTTTGACATCAATGACAAAATAACAATTGCTTGCAATGTCACTTTCCAACAATCTCCCTCTTTGGCATTGATGGAAACATAAAATATTAAAACAATGATTTAACAAGCATAGTTACCAACCAATCCAAAAATCCACCTGTGTCCCTTGATATGAACAAATCTTCATTAATGTCTTTAGCTTCATTCTGATTCTTATCTGTAAAACATTTCTCCCTCTGTGTTTGTAATCACACTATCATCATCTGTGTCTAGTCATCTGTAGACTCCCTCTGAGTAGATAATCATTTCAATGTTTTCAATAGTAACTTCTGCCTCTATGTAATCTTTCCCTCTTTGTAATTTCTCTTTCTCGGCAATCTCTTCCTTCACTTCTTCCTCTTTATAGGTAATCTCTCCCTCTTTGACAACAATG
>MU217961.1:288410-302758 GCA_018584345.1 Thuja plicata | reverse complement strand
TACCTTGGTTCTGTGATCTTTATATCTTTCATCTTACATCAAGAACCTTATCTTTAGTTTGATTTGATCAAAATTTATCAATTTGTTGTTTCTCCTCTATCTCATTTCAATTTTGATCATGAGGGGGTAGTACCTATCAAACTTCAATCTTGATTCAGATTTATCAATTATATCAATCTTGCTTGAGATTCTTATCTCTGACATGTCAATTACTTATTTTGGTGTTGACTTTGTCTTTTTTCAATTGTGCTTATTTTTGTCCCGATGTGTTCCTGAATCAACCACACGTCTGGGTTGTTTTGTGATCCCAAGTCGACCTCACACTTCAACTGCATTCTTTGACTATATGTGTTCCTGTGTCAACCACACATTTGTCAAAGAGGGGCAAATGTATGCACCCTAAAATGGTCGCCTAGACTTTGGGCCCCATTTTATTATTTTATCATTTTATCAAATTTCTGAATCAATGCTTTGGAACATTTTCAATTCAAATCAATTTCCTTGATCATATTTTAATTAATTCAATTATTCAATTATTTCAATATTTCCTAAGGTTTGATCATTTTTATCTAATTAAAAGATTTTATTTTCTTTTTAATTAAATAAAATTTATCTTATTTAATTAAAATATTTAATCTCCCTTTTAATTGAATAAAATTTATCTTATTTAATTAAATTAAATTTCTTCCTTTTAATTAAATTCCTCTTATTTATTTAAATTCAATTTCCCCCACTTAATTAAATAAAATTCTTCTAATTTATTTAATTATAAAGAAAACCCCTCTTTTAATTAAATAAATAAAAATCCCCACTTAAAGCACTTTAATTGATGAAAAAGGCAATAAATTAAATGAAAATAAAATAAAATCCCTTTTTTATCACATCTTACTAAGTGGTGGGTTTTTGCCTCTTAATCTCAACCATTGATCAATTCTTTTTGCCTCTTAATCTCAATCGTCCACTTTCCTTTAAAAGGAGACCTCTCCTTCTCATTTTCATAATATAGATCTTTTTCATAGTATTGTTATGTTGCAGGTTTGGAGAGCAATTTTGGAGGAGCATTTGAGCATTTGAGCTTGGATATTGCAACTTCTCTCTTCTTGTCTCATTATTCTTGCATCCATGGCTACTCATGTAGATTAGATTCATTTTTATTTCCATAGATTAATCTTGCATTTGCATTTCCTTTCATAGATTAATATGCATTGTTATCATTTAGATTAATTTCCTTTTATGCATTGCAATCATATAGAGTAGATCTCATCTTCATGCATTTGAATCTCTCGTTTCATGGTGTATTTGCAATAGACACTAACTAGGTCTATCTGAGGGCCTTCATTTTACATTTTTACACATCCATGACTAGAGAGCTATGGATCAATATTTGAGGCCTCATTCTTGAGCAACCCTGAATGGAATGATTCATAGAAGTGTGACAACATTTATGCACACAACTTCTTGTCATAACAGTAGAATCCTTTGACCCAATGATTTGATCAGAATTGTGATTCCTTCTCACATATTTTTCTAGGGTAGGCTCAGCCCTTGCTTTAGGTTCATCGTCTGTATTCAGTTCTGGTTGATTTTGTGACTCGACATCTCCATCACATAGCTCGACATTCACTTGCAGTTGCTCGTCAACTCCACTCTGTGACTCGACAGGTGCATGCTGTTGGTCAACAGTAGTCTTAGGTAGTGAATTAGAATCTTCATCATCCAGATATATGAATGATCTGTAGCTTTTAGGTTCTTGTGTACTTTCTTCTTCATTTCTTTCTGCAAACTCATCAATTATTACATTTGCACTTTCAACAATTTTGTTAGTATAGGAATTCAAACATTTGTATGCTTTGCTTTTGGTTGAATAACCAAGGAATATACCTTCTTCACCTTTAGCATCTAGTTTTCCATTTTTGTTGTCTTTCAGTATAAAACATTTGCTTCCAAATACTTTAAAATACTTTACACTAGGTGCATAACCATACCAAAGTTCATAAGGCGTAGCATTTGTACCTTTCTTGACTTGAACTCTATTCAGTGTATAGACTGCAATACTTACAGCTTCTTTCCAATACTTCTATGCAACATTTTTCTCCATCATTAGTGTTCTTACACAGTCCATGATAGATCTATTCCTTCATTCAACAATACCATTTTGTGTAGGCGTCCTAGGTGCAGACATATGTCTCTTTATGCCTCAGTCATTACAAAACTTGTTAAACTCATTAGAAATAAACTCTCCACCTCTGTCAGATCTTAAGCATTTCAAACTTTTACCTGTTTCCTTTTCAACTTTAGCTAAGTACCATTTGAATAACTAGAATGCATTAGATTTTTCTTTGAGAAACATTATAGTCACCATCCATGAATAATCATCAACAAATAGAATAAGGTATCTAGCACCACAATAGCTTCTTTCTCCAGTGGGACCATAGAGATCAGTATCGACCAATTCCAGAATTTCATCTGATACATGTGTTTTTCTCTTGAAACTAGACTTAGTCATCTTTCCAAGTTGACATTGTTTACACATAGCATTCTCAGGTTTCTTTAACTTAGGTAGCCCTCTAACCTTTTTCAGTTTACTTATGCTTACCAAGTTATCAAAGTTCACATGACACAACCTCTTATGCCATAACCAAACATCATTTTACTATGTAAAAAAACATATTTCTTCAGATAAATCTACATAAAATAAGTTACATTTGGTTTGATCACCACTACCAACAAGTTCTCCAGTAGAGTCATAGATCTTTGCCTTTTTGTGATGGAATTCAACTTTGTAACTAGAATTGTTCAACTATGCAACACTCAAAAAATTATATTTGAGATCATCAACCCAATACACATCATCACATTTGATTTTGTCAGTTAGATTAATCAATCCATTACATTTGCTAAGACATGGTGAATCATTACCAAATTTTACATATCCTCCTTTACATTGGTTTAAGGTTTCAAACTTATCTTTGTCATCAGTCATATGATGGGAACAACCACTTTCAATGATCCAACGATCATTCTTGCTCATATAAGAGATTAGTGTAGTTTTCTCATCATCATCAAAATCTTCTTTCATTACAACATAAATGACTTCTATATCATTGTCATCAGAATTATCAGTGTCATTGTCAGAAGTTTCTTCAACAATATAACATGATTTCTTACCTTTGTCTTTGTAGTCCTTATATTTCCTGAAGTCTTGGTCATCCTTTCTGTCTTTGTATTCCTTGTATTTGTTGTCCCTTCTTTCATCCTTTTCATTTTTGTCAGGACATCTAGCAGCTATATGACCAACTTTGTTGCATGAAAAACAAATAATAAGAAGTTTACCTCTATATTTTCCTTTTCCTCTGGATATTTTTTTTTCCATGAGTGCTTCAAGTTCTTCAAGTTCACCATCAGAAGTGTCACTATCACTGTCCACATGTTTGTTTCATTTCTTAGATTTATTGAGAACCAGCTATGATCTAAAAATAGAATCAATCCCTTGTGGATTATAGTTATCATAATTTGACATTTCAAATGCAGTGAGTCTGCCTATCAGATTTTCTAGATTTAGATTATTGTTAGGAGTACATCTCAATTCTTGAATTGTAGAAACTCTAATAGCATATATAGGAAGTAAATTTCTTAGTACCTTGCTCATAATGGTGTTCTCCTCAATTGTTCCATTAGCCCCTATAATGGCATTTACAACTTCTTTTATTCTACCGTAGTACTGAATAACATTTTCACCTTCTTGCATTTTCATCTCATCAAACTTACCTCTTAGACTTTCTGATTTAGCCCTCATCACATTTGTGTCTCCACCATAGATAGTTTCAAGCTTTTTCCACATCTCTTTTGCATTTGTGCAGTTCTTTACAGCATCAAACTCTAAGTAACTTAATGAGGAGGCGATCTCCAACATTGCTTGATTGTGTTCATGCTTTTCTCTGAGTTGTACAGCTGAGAGAGGAGTAGTAGGTGCTACATAGGCATGTCCAATAAGTCATTTAGCATCATCTCCAATACTAGCCAAATGTAGTTTCAACAAGCTCTACCATGCAGTGAAGTTATCTTTGTTCAGGTTGGGAACCTCTTTCTTATACATCTTGATCTTTTCGCTCCAAGTACCTTTAAACTATTTTCAGGAAACCAATGCTCTAATACCAATTGTTAGAATGAATTTAGAATAATTGAGAGGGGAGGGGTGAATTAGTCATCCTCAGGTTTAGATGTAGTAAATAAAAACTTTTTGTACTTTAGATCTACTCAACAATAGTAACACAAATCAACAACTTTAATCATGCAGTTTACTGTCAATTGAAATTAGCTTGTAGTAAAATAATAGTAAAGTAAACCATAAGCATTCACACAAGTTGACACAATTATTTAACATGGAAACCCAATATGGAAAAAACCACCAGTAACATGCTACCAAGTTTTCACTCTTCTAAAGTGATGCCCTGTGAGGAGCCAACCGTGTTAAAGGTTACAATAACACACTGCTAGGTGTGACCTGGTTAAAGGATTTAATCACCCTATCAGGAGTGGCCCTATTAAAGGACTTAGAACATTCCAATCTGAATGTCACCTTGTTAGAGGATTTATACAAATGATTTTTAAGTCAACCTTGTTAAAGGATTTAACTGATACAATGGTAAGAAAGTAATCAGCAGTTTGTGATTTGGTACATACAACTTACTTTGCAATTCAGATCCAATTACAGTTCTGATGTTAACTTACTGGATAGCCTACATTATCATTTCAACCTTCTGATCTGCTTGGAAATCTATCAAGAAATCACACATGCAACTTTCTGTCTCTGCCTTTTGCCTTCTCTGCTAGATCATGCTAAACTGTAAATTAACTATGCAAAACTCTTGCATACACATACACTCATCCACTTGCACACATAATGAATAACCCCTGAGGTTATCATATACCTCTTTGTCTAGGTCAGATAAATCTTTTGCCACTTAAGAAAGATCATAGATCTTAGGTTAGGTCAGATCCAACGGATCATCCCATCTTTGCATTACATTTACTTCTCCAAAGTAGTCTCTAATTAAATCTTGAAACCATGCATTAATTATGGTTACCCATACATTAAATGATGTGGATTAATCTTTAATTAACATTACATATCCCAATAAAATCAACTAAGTCAGCCAGAGATCTCAAATCTCATCAATAATCAAACTTATGTAAGTCGGCCTTTATCACTGTTTTCACTCGACAATTTCAATGGTGCTCGACATTGAGCAACTTTTTCTCATCACAAGAAACTTTACTCGACACAAGCAACTTTGCTTGTCAGAAGCAACTTTGCTCGGCACAAGCCAAACTTGCTCGGCACGGAACATCTAGAAAAACTATCTTTGAAAGATAAACAACAAATTACTTTGCTAGAGTGCCAACTAATCAGATACCCTTTGAATTTCCATAACTCAACCATTCACTTGGTCTTCTTGTTAAATCTTCTTCATCAATAATAGATATGGTACTCAAATAGATAGCAATAGTCTCACCAATTAAGGTTTGACATCAATGACAAAATAATAATTGCTTGCAATGTCACTTTCCAACAATTTTGTACCATTCTGCATACTTGAAAGCTGAAATCCTTCTTTGATATGTAGTATGAATATTATGGAAGAAGTGGGGTTTTCAATCCATAACGCATATTTACATCCATAAATGTTCAAGGTGGAATTTTGGAAACATTTGCATTTCACAAAAGTCATGCATGAAGGTGGGTTTTTCAGATGTAAATGCACATCTTGGGAAGTGAAGGCAAGAATGAAATGCAACTTTCTCCTCTTAAGGCATGGTGGACTTCTTAATATTATTTGCMTCTCATAAGATGAAGGTGAGMTTTTCAAAGACATATGCATATTGAGGAAAAGTCAAAAAGTGGGCTTCTTTGGCTACTTTGCATATCGGGAGTTTCATATTTGTCTTTTCAACATGGGAATATGCAAAGGTGGGTTTTTCAATATCATTACATATATTGAGGAAAAGTCAAATAGTGGGCTTTTTAGGAAGGATAGCATGTGGGCAGAAAGTTATAAACTTTTCCTCAAATGGAAGCATGGAAATTGCACTTTTATAGGCTAATTGCATATTTGGACAACACTTCATTTCTTTCATCTCTTTTTTCATTTTGGGGAAGAACATCTCTGAGAATGGGGTTTTTAATCCTGACTGCATATGAGAATAAATGACCTTCTCATATGCAATTTGGAGAAGATGAGAGAAGAAGAGAGCATATACAAACAAAACATGAAGAAAGCAAACAAGAAAAGAAAATGACCAATTTACCTTGGATGCAAAGGAAAAAACCAAATTCCTCTTCAAAGCAAAACTTGGGAAAAAAAATGAAATTCAAAATTGCTATTTAGAGGAAATTTGCAGAGTTATATAGACTCCAAAATTGACAAATGTTTGTCAAAATCAAAGCCATTACCATTGGTCCTAGTTTGGGGAAGAACAAGTGTTGATCATGCATCAAAATTTGCATGAAAACAACAAGTAAAGAGGAGGAAAACTTCAAAAATGTGCCCTAAGAACATGACATGCTTCTCTCTTCTTTAAAAGAATCAAAACTTAATCAAGAATGAATTTCAAAATTGCAGATGAAGAGGAAAATCTGTTCTTGAAGATCAAGATGAAACTTGTTCAACTGCAGATTTAATGGCTACTTCTTTGGAAAAGAAAAGTCTATAGTTTAAAAGAAAACAAAGACAGTTCTCCCCATGAAAAATGCCAATAAAAGTGGATGCAATGGTGATTAAATCAACTCCAGCTCTTCCTTAGTATTTAACATAACATGCTGTGGAAGAACTTTTCTTAAAATATTGATGCACTCTTCCAAAATAATACCGCCATGCATGCATATGTCTAACAACCTATTTAATGAAAGACATGCACTGTCATGTGAATAGAAGCTATCGGTTTTGAATCATTCCAAGACCACATGATACGACGCCTTGTGATTTTCATATCACATGACTTTGTTATGTTTATATTTCGGCTCCCATATATAAGTCGCGGCATGCATATTTTAAAAGTAATATGCTATTAGATTGTAAGACCATGCCCAGACTTTACTAAAGGTATCCACAGCTTTTATTAAATAAGTAACATATGTATTTGCATATACATTCGAAAGCACAGATTAAAACATTGCCGTGGGCTTATAAGTAACGCACGGGTTTGTTTTAAGTATTCCAAATGATATATAATGACATTAGAATTTAACGCCATGTGACTTTCAATGAGAACCGACACCTTAGTAGATAGGACTGCGTCATTTCATTAACTCATATCATACGTTAATAAAAATTGATGCCATGTGATGCAAGCCGCGGGTTTCATCAAGCATTTTAACATATGCTTTTAAACAAAGATGTAAGCCCGATAACTCACAGAAGACGCGAGTCTTTAAAACATACAAAAACGTATTTAGTTGATAAGATATTTAAATAAAAAATATAATATACTTCTTATTAAATATCAAACCTTTATTTACAGAAAATGATATGCTTTCATTTATTTAAAATAAATAAAACAATAGCATATGTCTTTAGGACGTTTTATTATTTAAAAACAATGTGCTAATATTATAATAAAACTAATTATAATAACATATTATAATTAGCTATTATTTTAATATTCGATATTATTATTATTATTACTATTTTAAAATAATAATAATAAATTGTTTTTAATTAAATAGTAATTCACAATGGATTATAAGATTTACAAATCAGAAGACTCTTTTTCATAAATCTCATCTTTATCTTCGTTGTTTTTAAAATAAATTTCTTTTAACAATATATGCATATCTGATAATCATTTTTTAGAATCTATTTTAAATGCTAAAGAACTTAAAATGTCTGTATGTGTCTTAAAATTTTAACGATTCAATATGCAGATTCAATTCAAGATCATGCTATCATTAAAATTTCTAAGCAAAACTTTGCAGAGTGGTGCAAAATTTTAAGATAGAGTTTAAAATCTATCACTCATACAAAATAAGCTTAAACTTTATGCGCTCGACCAAAAAAAGACCATTTCTTTATTGACCTTGGAAGGACGTGGAAAATTGCTTGCAGAGCAACCGAAACACAAAGACGCCAACTAAAATGGAAACAAAAACAAAATGCCAAACAAAGAAAAAAAGAGAAACAAAAGACTGGACACTTTACAAGAAGTAAAACAGAATAGGACCAAGGGATGACTGACCCCGCCAAATATAACTTCTTGCAAAACCTCGACACCCTTAGAGAAAAACTCCTAGCAACCATTGAGAATTGCATAGGGTTGCCCCAATTTTGGGGAATGCAAAATTGAGGACAACAAGATTCTTTCTAGAGGGTTTGAAAATATTATTTCTCTAGTCCACAAAAAACAATAGATATGATAACAGATTCCTTTAAATACAAATTTATTTCTACTAGAATGAGAGTTTTACATAAATCCTAGCTGGGTCACATTATTTTGTTATAGTTGTGCTCTTAGTATATGTATTTCCTTCTCCTAGAAGCTGCAACATTGTTTCCATTGTTCTATTTGATTCCATTTCATTGTACTTTCTAAATACTTCATTGCTTTGTGAGGAAACATACCAGTATTAGGACGATGCATACCAGCATTAAGGCTTGTACTCATATCCTCATTGTGGCAATACATTGGGTACATTTTTCCACTTAGACCATTACTGGTTTGATAAGGAGTAGATATGGTTTTATTGAGAAAATGATGATTTTACGGTTTAGCCATGACAACGTAAAAGGCAGAGTCTTTCTACTCTATGTTCTTAGCAACATTGGCTTTGGGCTGAGGCCCTCCCTTCTTCTACTGGCAACAATCCTTTAGCATATGGCCATATTTATGACTATAGTTACGCTCAATATTCTTCTTCTTTGAACCATCCTGAGACTGACTACTCTCATGTCTCTCCACCTTAACTTAGTCTAAACCTCATCAAATTGAATTTTTTTTTCTTGTAGTAGGTGAAGCATAGAATGTGACACATGTTTTATATTTAAAAAATGATATACCATCTGAAAGTTATAGCTATTTTTCAATCAGTATACCAATCAGGACTTCTTTTTTACATCGCCACTTTTTGGCATACCATGATCCTGCACATACCCAAGACTAAGTTTGCATGGAATGAACAAGCTAACAAGAGCTTTGAGTTGTTAAAGGAAAAGATTTCTACCCAACTTGTTTTAGTCTTTCCAAGCTTTGAGAAACTATTCACTACTGAGTGTGATGCAAGCAATGTAGCTATTGGAGTTGTTCTAAGCCAAGAGGGTAGACTAGTGGCATTTCATTCAGAGAAGTTGAGTGAAGCTAAGAATAAGTATTCTTATTATGACCTTGAAATGCATGCATTATTTCAGGAAGGAAATAGAGGCACTATTTTCTCCCCAAGGAGTTCATAGTCTATTCGGACAATCAAGCTTTAAGTTTCTTGAACTCTCAAGAAAAATTGAGTCACAAGCACATGAAGTGGGTTGAAATGCTTAAATTAGTCCATGGTTAGCTATGTTTTCTTCTAAGAACTAGTAACAACATTTTTGGATGAAATTACGTATATTTTTTGACATGTAACGAAGCCATGACTAGCTGCGATTTGGAGTAGAAATCCCATCTTTTCTTAACTAAGTATTTTGAAACATGCATAGATCATTTCAAAACCCATCTAGGGCATCTAGGCCGATTGAAGGCATGGTTGTTTGATGCATTTAGGCTCAAGAGATCATTTTTCCAGGTATGGCATCAAGCACATAGCATATAGGCACCATTTTTAGGTGATAATGCATATGTTTAAATGTATGTTTTCATTAAAAACAAACTGTATTCTTCCTCTAATGGTGCTGTTTTTTATCACTATCACATATGCATTCAAAATACCCATGAGTATTAATTACAGAGTTTGAAACATTCTTCTTGTTGCTGATTTTATGCATTTGGAATCTCCATGAAAGACATTTGTCATTCATTTCTTAATGACTCTCATGATGAGCCTTGGGGCCCGCAACTTCTGAATGGAGATTTCAATATCTGCATCAGAGCAATAAAAGCATAGGGGCACAAGTAATGCTACTTTTCCTATGCCTTGACAAATAAAAATGGATTGGCTTTGTTAAACTTTGGCCATATTATGAATCATTTAACTGTCATTATGGTTGTGATTCATGAGATAGACCCATGCATTACATTATTTCCCAAATAGTTTTGACAAAAAATATATTAGTTTTTATGTTTATAGGAGGAGTTACAAATGCCTCAAGAGAAGGCCTAGGAGGAGTTTTAATGCAAGAGTGGTGAGTAATTCCTATGAGTCAAGGAGCTTGAAAAATTATGAGAAGAATTATGCACCCCATGATTTAAATCATACAATGATTGTGAATGAATGCTCTCCAAATGTGGCAACATTATCTATTGGGAAAGCCCTTCAAGCTTAGATTAGATCATAAAGGTCTAAAAATAATATTCTGTCAACCTAATCTTAATGGCCTCTAGAGGAGATCATTGGAATTAATTTATAACTATGATTTAAAAATAATTTATATTAAGGGAAAGTAAAACTGGGTGGTAGATGCCCTAAACCGAAGAAGACATTTATCTTCCATGATTTCTATACACACCAACTTTTGAACTCAAGCCCTATAACAGTTTGAAAGAGATGAACATTATAAATAGGCAAAGGGAGCCCTTCTAGATAACCCATAAATCCAAGATATGATGGATTTGATTTCGAGTCAGATGGTGTTTTGAGTTATAGAGGCCCTATGTACATGCCCTATTTAGTAATAATAAATAGGCCCACCAACGTAGCCCACTTCATACTAGGAAACTTGATAACATAAGGAAAGGAATACTTAAAATTTAAATTTGAGTAAATTATATGATTCCCATTTATTAAATAAAACTCAACTCATGGCCAATTAAGTATTGATAGCTTGGATGCTTCATTAATAACCCATACCAATATGAGCATGACATTATCACTGCATTCTTTGTTTTGTTCATATAAAGCTGACCCAAGTCAGGCTCTTGGGTTGAGCTATAAAATTGTAATATTTTCTTGTTAACCATAATGATTTTAGAGAGCTTGATAATCTCATTATTCACCTTGATTTAATAAAATATTGCATTCAAATTCTTTCAGCTCTTATTCTATCAACTTTTGAAGCTAAGGCGCACCCATATCACTAATAACTATTTCTTGATTTAGTTAAATAATAAATCTTTTGAGATCCAACTTTATAATCCTACTATTTTGTTCATTCAAAAGACACTCATTGCATGAATACAATACCAACATATGATAAGATAAAAAATTTCATGGAGATTTTTATCAGATGCTCATATTAGAGTATTTCAACCAGATTCAAAGTATTAGATTGTAAGTTATCCTTGATATTGTGTATTGTAAAACATTTGAATTGCACGACTTAAAGAGGAATTGGTCTTTTGTATGGGAATTATCTTTTACATTTGGAATTATCTAGATCATTTAGTACGCCCTCCCACATCATATAGACTTGATAGATCTGTCAGCTTTTCCAATGGTATGAGACACTGGACCCAGAGTAAAAAAGTCCATTTTTAGATCCATTTGCAGAGTTGTACATAGAAAACATAATTATGAATGACATCTATGATGAGATTAAAAATTTAGCAAATGATTTTCTAATGGAAAAGAGATATTCAATATTAAAAATCACTCAAATGAGTTTGAGCTTTGAATGATGAATTGGTCACAAAAATGAGTATGACCCGACCGACCAAATGATGAAGAAAGTGTGCAATAAGAGTTGATCCTGGTCAGATGTCATATCCATCAGAAGTCAATCCAATACTAATAGGAGGAAACCCTAGGCTCAAATAATTTTCAGACTTGTCAGAGATAAAAGCTTCTGTAACTGCACTTTCTGAAGGCAAAACAAAGACTTTTGATGACAAGGGACAAAAGATCATGGGAAAGTGCTTTATCGATACTTCTAATTTTTTCCGATCTTCCTCTTTCATACTGATAGGACTTGAATTAAGTAAGCTATTTCTATCAGTACTAATTTCAAGATTAAAGACTGCATCTTTGCTTGAAGTTGTCTATAGCCAATCCTCATTCTCCATGGTATTACTATTTTTAGAAACTTGCGGAGTTTTCTCTGATATTTCAAAATCTTTTGTTTCTCTAGATACTTTGGTAATGTTAGAATTCAATACAAGTTCATGGTAACCGTGAAGTAACAAGATTCATATTATTGGAAAGCATCAGGACCCAGAGGTGCATCAACACATGCAGAATGTACATTCTACAAATAAGTCACATATATATAATATATTAGTAGAATTTTGTGTATAAATACTTCAAATGAATTCATAAATATTTCCTAGTTAAAATTCAATGATTAATTAGAAATATGCATCCATTCATTCATCTTTACCACAACAAGGAAAAAAATAACATGCTACAAGAACATTCACTGTGTAAACTTGGGGGAGTCCAACTAAAATTTACAGCAAGCAAATTGATAATATTTTCAGACTGCATTAGAAGGCATACATATAGAAACATTAAGTGTGAAAAAAAGTCTTACTGATCAATATACAAAATCAATAAAAAATCATATCAAAAGATTTCAATTTTGCAGTGAATTAGGCTTCACTTCTGTATTCTCCAGCACGACTCTTACCCAACTTGCAAGAGTGTAGGTGACACATGGTTCAAATCCAATTCATACAATTGGGAGTACCCGAGAAAGTGAGTGGACTCTAAATAATGATATTTTGGCCACAAATATGACAAGGATGAAGCATGATGAGCAATGGAGATAGAAAAGAAGAAATTATCTGTGCATGTAGTGGACATGGAGAAGGGTATAGTAGAGCCGAATCATCTTTCTCGGGTACTCCCAATTATTTCAAGTAGAGAAGAATTAATGAGAGAAATTTTTGAAACATCAACAATTATTGTGAGATTGGTTTGTTAACTACAGCTGACATAAGGCAATTTGTTAATGTCAAACTCATGGATAGAATACGACTCATGAAACATGGGTTAATTGAGTTTGACTTAAAAATATATACACTTGAATCTTGATAGCAATACCACAATTTGACATGCCCCCAATTGTAGATGCCTTTACATGCATTTCAATGTGTGCTAAGGACTAAAATTCCCAATCACAACTATGCATATGGTTTCCATCATGTGCAGTTAGCATGTTGCATTTACATGTTGTTCAGATTCATTATATCATCAAATACATGTTTTGCAATTTGATTTGATATGTTGTCTACATTAGTATGTTTCTTTTTATTACAATTATAATTAGTATGAATGAACAAAATAATCAACTAAACAAAGTGATATGTTGGAATGATAGTACAATATTTATTGATACAACGTTGATGGCTTTGGTTAATGTGCCTATGTGTTAATGTGGTGTTGGCCCTTGTGTGCTGAAGACATCACGCACAACAAGTAATCCTGGGAATCAATTTTGGGGTTTCCCAAACAGGAAAAAGGTCTAGATATGGAATTATATTTTATGTTTAAAAGTAATGTGACAAGTAATCATTTTAGGAAGAACTGATGTAGATTTGGTATTGCAGGGAAATAGTGGATGTCAATACTTTCGGTGGGTCGATGAAACCACATTTATATCTACCCCATCCATGTCTATACCTGATGTAGGAAATGAGTGAAACTTGTGCAAGGCTCGGGAGGCAGCTAGTGCCACCGAGATTGATTCAATGGCAAAAGAAGAAATCATATTTCTGCGATGCCTTCTTTGTGTAGTTTGTGCACTACTTTGTTGGGACCATATGCATAAATGTTATTAACAGAGGGATATTGTAGATACTGAAACCTTTTTAGAATTTCATGTAGATACATTGGACATATTTTGATAAACTCATGAACTTTTTGCTGTTTATGACTTCATTGTGATTTTCTATATAAAATTAAACAAAATAAAAAATTAACCTTATTAAAAAAATTAAAAAAAGTTATAATATTTTTAAAAAGTAAACATTATTTATGATTTATGATGTCTAACTCTTGGATGGGTTTTTGTAAATTTTATCCTTGTTCCTTTTATAAGTGTATGGCTTGAATATTCACATGCATAATTGTAGATGAGGATCATTAGTAGTTTGCCAGGCATTGCTTAGATCCTTTGGATCTAACCCCATAGTCTCAACGTCTTTGTAGTTTGCAATGGAGGAAAACTATTATCATTTGAGGAACCCAAGCACCAACTTGGAATATGAGAAATATAAGGATAGTCATCTTCTTCTTGTTCATGATAATCCAATTTAATGTTCAATTG
>MU217961.1:253752-266683 GCA_018584345.1 Thuja plicata | reverse complement strand
GCTTGTCTGATCAGTTCCTTTTGTGCACCGATGCTTTAACCTCTTGTAAAGCACTACAACAATCTTATCTATATTATGAAAGCTTCAACTTCAATATCTATATTATCAACATATGATAAATATAGCTTTGTTTTTTTAACACTCTGCTCTATTTTTCTAATCTCTAGCTTTCGCAACTCTCTTTATCACAAATGACCTTGTATAAGTACATACACCAAGTATGAGATCATGGGAACTGTAGGAAAACTCTTCTTAATATCCTTGTTGGCTCTACTAAGCGCACAAGCATAATTACAACTGCGCAATTATAAACTAAATAGACGTGTCACTTCACTAAGTCGGCTTCACCAATTTAATCATAACTTTGCAATCTTCTTGAAATATGTTTGGAACCTTTAGATTAATATCAAAAACTCATAACTCATCATGAATATACACACACATCCTGAAGCTAGGAACAAATCATTAGACATGTTACATATGTTAGCCTTAAACCGTTATTCCTCCAGAACTGTAACCGTCAATAATAGAATTAGATATCTTTACTGAAACTTCATATCTGGGTTTGCGTGTATGAACATAGCATAGTAAAAATGTCAAAAACATGTTTCTATCGACACAAGTCTTCATGTCATCATATGGATAATTACATACAGAAGTAATGCTGTGTATTATATGTTGTCATCAATGACAAACATACAATCAATCAACTATTCAGAATCAAATCTCCAACAATCTCCCACTTTGGCATTGATGGCAACATATGATAAAAACAAATTATATTCATGGTGTCTTCTTTCTTTTACAATCTTCTCAATATCCTCATCAAAGATTCATCTATACTGCAGCAATTACATAGACTGTGTATACTCCCCCAGAGTATAAGCTCCTTGTATGTGATTCTTTGTTTAGCTCTTTGTTTGTGTTCCTTGTTTTTAGTACATAATCCCCCATTGACATCAATGGCAAAGGGTGTCATAAACCATTATGCACAGGTACTACTCCAGAAGTAGAGTAGACAACCATTCATCAGTCACACAAGACTGATGTACTTACTGCTTTCTCTAATCAGACTTAGGAGAGGGAATTAATCCCAACTTCTCCCTTAGATACTCAAAAGTATCCTTTGCTAAAGGCTTTGTAAAAATATCTACTAGCTGATCTTTTGTGCTTACATAGTCCAATGCTACTTCCTTGTATACAAATTTTTCTCTCAGAAAATGGTACTTGATTTCTATGTGTTTTGTCTTTGCATGCATCATAGGGTTCTTAGACATGTTAATAGTACTAGTGTTATCACAATGAATAAAAATAGGATAGTGAACCTGATTACCAAATTTTTTAACCATCTATTTTATCCAAACAATTGTTGTACAATTCAGTGCCGCTGCAACATATTCTGCCTCTGCCGTTGACTGAGAAATAAATTTTTTATTTTTTCTTGTCCAAGATACCAACTTTTCTCCAAGAAATACTGCTCCTCCTGAAGTGATCTTCCTGTCATCAATACAACCTACCCAATCTGCATCAGTATACAATGTTTTATCAACTGCTGTGGATACATCATCTTTTGAAAGTTTACTCCTTGTGATCATAGGAGTGCATACTGGCTTGCAATCCTCCATCTTGAAAGTTTTTAATATTTCTTTCACATATTTTGACTGATTAATGAATATTCCTTTATCTGTTTGCTTTACATTTAATCCCAAAAAGTATTTTATAGGACCAATCATACTCATTTCAAATTCATTCTGCATTTATTTTGCAAATGCTTTACTGAGCTTGTCATTACCTCCAAAGATAATGTCATCAACAAATATGGAAACTAATAGTAATCCATCATGTGTTTCTCTTGTGAACAAGTTGCAATCTGCTACTCCTTTCTTGAATCCAATCTTGGTGAGATAACCATCTAATATTTCATACCACGCTCTTGGGGCTTGTTTAAGTCCATAGAGTGCTTTCTTCAGTCTGCATACCATGTCTGGTCTATCTGAAAGGTTAAATCCTTCAGGTTGTTCTATGTAGACTTCTTCTTTTAAGTCACCATTCAAAAAGGCCAATTTGACATCCATTTGATAAACTTTAAAGTCTTTTATTGTTGCATATGCCAAAAACAATTTTATGGCTTCCAGTTTGCTCACAGGGGCAAATGTATCAGTGTAGTCTATTCCTTATTTCTGCACATATCCTTTAAATACTAATCTTGCTTTGTTTCTTAGTACTATACCTTCTTCATTCATTTTGTTTCTGAAAATCCACTTTGTTCCAATCACATTTTTATCACTTGGTCTAGGAACCAATTCCCATGTGTCATTCTTGATTATCTAATCTAGTTCTTTTTTCATTGCATTTTTCCAATCAGAATCATTACAAGCATCTTCAACACTTAAAGGTTTAATCTGTGAAATTAAACATACCTTTTCATCCACTGTTAGATTCTTTGCTTTTGATCTGGTCAAAACACTGCTGCTCTGATCTCCAATGATATCATTTTTAGAGTGGTATCTGGATGTAAATTTAGGAACCTTAGGTGTGACATCTTCCTCTATAATCTGTGGTTCTTTATTGCATGAATCAGGGTCATTGCATGAGACATATATGCAATCAAACATTTCTTCAATCATACAATCTTTACTGTTAGGTCTGGGTTCTTCTTCAATCAAAGGTGCATAATCATAGTACCTCTCTTGAATCATAAACTTCTCATCAATCTTAACATGTGTGCTTTCAATTATCTTCTTTAATCTTAGATTGAAACATCTTTAAGCTTTTCTTTTTGTAGAGTAACCAAGAAAAATACCTTCATCACTTCTAGTATCAAACTTACCAACACTATCATCTCTCTTGATGTAGCACTTGCTGCCAAATATTCTGAAGTATTTTACTATGGGTACATTACCAAACCAAAGTTCATAGGGTGTCTTGTCCACGCTTGGTCTCAATTGTGTTCTATTGATAGTATACACTGCAGTGTTCACTGCATCTCTCCAATAGGTGTGTGCCACTTTTCCTTCAATCATCATGGTGCACGCTACATCAAGTATAATCATATTTTTCCTTTCTACAATTCCATTTTGCTGAGGTGTTCTAGGAGCACTCAACTACCTTTTTATTCCATGTTCTTCACAGTAGTCATAAAACTGGTCAGAGGTGAATTCTCCTCCTCTATCTGATCTTAAACATTTTAGTTTTGGTCCAGATTCATTCTCAACCTTAGCTTTGAATATTTTGAAATTCTCAAAGGCTTCTGACTTCTCTTTTAACAAAGAAACCCACATCATCCTAGAAAAATCATCAACAAACAAAATAAAGTACCTTTCACCATAGTATGATCTTGTTTGAGTAGGACCGCATAAATCTGTATGCACTAAGTCCAACTTGTTTTCAGCTGAGGTCTGCTTGCTTCTAAAGGAACTCCTTACATGTTTACCCATAACACATTCCCTGCAAATTGTGTCAACTAGTCATGATTTGCTTGGTAGGTCTCTAACTGCCTTGACATTACTGATCTTTACTATATTATCAAAGTTGATATGAAAACATCTCTTGTGCCATAAGCAACTATCATCTACTTTTGCAACAAAACAAATTACATTAGAATTAAGCTGAAAAACATTACCTTTTGTTTTAGAGCCTGATGCAATCATGTCTCCATCCTTGCTGCTAATGATGCACTTGTTGTCTTTGAACTCCAAATGATAGCCTTTTTCAAGTATCTGTCCAACACTCAGCAAATTATGATGTAATCCATCAACATATAGAACATCATCTGTCTTATTCTTTCCATCCAAGGTGATGGAACCTCTGCCTATGATAGGTTTAAGAGTGTTATCTCCAAATCTAACCATACCACCTTTGTATTTGTCTAGATGAACAAATCTATCTTTGTCACCTGTCATGTGATGTGAGCATCCACTATCAATGATCCAATCAGTTCTAACATCTACTTTGGAAATTAAGGCTAATTCATGATCTTCTTCTTTATCTGTAATATCCATATCTCCGAGCAACCTTTCCATGTATTTAAGGGCAATGAATCCAATTTCATCTTCTCCTAAATCTTCATCAGTTACACCTTATTCAGCATGGTAACATTCCTTCCTATATTTAGGTTTGTAATCAGATCTGAACTTCTTGACTCTTGTGGGACACTTAGATGCAAAGTGACCAATCTTATTGCATGAAAATCACTTGAATGGGAGCTGTCCTTCATACTTTTATGTTCCCTTCTTTTCTCTTTTAGCAATCATGGCAATTATCTCTTCTAGCTCTTCATCAGTTTCTTCATTCCATTATGACTAGAGATGTGTGAGGATTTCTTACCGTGGATTGAAGCTTTGAAGGCTATTTCATTCTTAGGTTCAATCTTCAATCTTGATATCTCAAATGCAGAGATTTTGCTGATCAAAGTCTCTCTCTTGAAGTCTTGTGAGAATTGCATAGTTTCCTCTAGAATACTAATCTTGTTATCATAGTCTAATGTCAAAGTAGTTAACAACTTATCCATTATATCTTCTTCTAAAATTTCTCCTCCATTCTTTCTGATTCCAGATACTACTTCATTTATCCTTTGATTATAAGCTCTAATGTTCTCTTCAGGTAACATCTCAAGACTATTGTATTTCTTCTACCATGTCTTCCTGCGTGCATTCTTTTCTTGAACATCTCCTTCAAACATGTCTTCTAAATACTTCTATATGATATATGCTTTGTCAATCTTCTTGATCTCAGAAAATTCACTGTCAGATAGGGCACTGATTAGGGCTTCTTTGGCAATTGCATTATTGGTAAATGTTTATTTTTGTCTATTAGTAGCATCATCCTTTGCAAGGTCTTTCAGAGATGGGATTATAACCTCTTGTGTAGCAATCTCAAAGATCTCAAATCTAATGCACTATAGATGTGTTATCATTTTTTTCTTTGAATCCAAATAGTTCTCTCCATCAAACTTAGGGCTTTCTTTTCTAAAGTAAGACATCTTGATCTACCTTAAGCTGTTAGGCTTTCTCTCCAAGGCACTTGGCTTTGATACCAATTGTTAGAATACTTTAGGGATAACTGAGAGGGGGGGGTGAATCAGTTATCAGTAACTTGAAATCTTTTGTAATTAATAATCCAAATTGATATAACTTAAATGTACATTTAGATAACACATTACACAACATATCAATTTGGTTACGGGGAAACCAAATGGTAAAAACCCTGGTGGGAATTAGTACCCACAAAGAACTATACTGTTTATAGTAATCCCTATTAAAAGATCTTTCAACCCTGTTAGGAGTTGTACATTACAATGCAGTAGTATAGTGACTTGGTTAAGGGTTGGACCCTATTAGGAGTCTTTTATAATAACCCTATTAGGGGTGGAGGACTCACTGTCCAAGAGGTGAAGGCTACAACCTTCTGGTTATTTGATACACACTGTATCAACAAGGTAAACTGCTGTTTGTGACACTGCTTGTCTGATTAGTTCCTTTTGTGCGTTGATGCTTTAACCTCTTGTAAAGCACTACAACAATCTTATCTATATTTTGAAAGCTTCAACTTCAATATCTATATTATCAACATATGATAAATATAGCTCTGCTGTTTTAACACTCTGCTCTGCTTTTCTAATCTCTGGCTTTCACAACTCTCTTTATCACAAATGACCTTCTATAAGTACATACACCAAGTATGAGATCATGGGACCTGTAGGACAACTCTTTTTAATATCCTTGTTAGCTCTACTAAGAACGGAAGCATAATTACAACCACACAAGTATAAACTGAATAGATGTGTCACTTCACTAAGTCAGCTTCACCAATTTAATCATAACTTTGCAATCTTCTTGAAATATGTTTGGCGCCTTTAGATTAATATCAAAAAATCATAACTCATCATGAATATACAAAGGCATATCCTGAAGATAGGTTCAACTCATTAGACACGTTACATACATTGGCCTTAAATCGTTATTCCTCCAGAACTGTAACTGTCAATAACAGAATTACATATCTTTACTGAAACTTCATATCTGGGTCTGTGTGTATGAACATAGCATAATAAACATGTCAAAAACATGTATCTATCCATGCAAGTCTTTATGTCATCATATGGATAAGTACATACAGAAGTACTGCTGTGTATTATATGTTGTCATCAATGACAAACATATAATCAATCAACTGTTCAGAATCAAATCTCCAACAGAGATTATGTCTAAAGGGAGAGTTGCAAACAAGAGACATCAAAGAAGAAGAAAAGTCAAAAGAGAGATACTGAAACAAGGAAAGGATGCAACACATCAGAACAAGAAACACAAAGAACTACAAGAATCAAACCTAAGCTAATACAAAGCTTACCAGTGGTCAAACATTTTTATCGGTTATCAAAACAAACTGTTTGGTAGTTTGATGAGTCTCAACAATTGTATTTCATATTGTATTAGAAATAGTATTGTGTGATAATATTGTATTTTTCCATTAATGCCAAAGGGAGAGATTGATGACATGTAACTGATTAAATGTTTGATAATGTGAATTTGAAGATAATGCAAGACATTAAATCAGTTAATCATTTGTATTGTCATTGATGTCAACTTGATATCATCTGTACAATCATGTATATAATGCCAAAGACTTCAGAGAATCAATGGAACAAAGATTATGTTTTTAGCAATGCATAAAAGTCAAGTATTCACTAAGTGACAAATAACACCGATGGAGTGCACACCATCGGTAAAGGCATAGAACCAAAGTCACAGTGATACTCGATGAATAGAAGATAGTATTGCCCGATGAAGCAAAATCACAGGATGCCCGACAAGCTAAGAAAAAAGTTGCTTGATGAGGAAAATCCAATGATGCCTGATGGATGGAGATCTTGAAGCTAACTGGAGTCACACCGACAGAACTGGCAGTTGTCACCGATGACTAACTATAGAGTTGACTGAAAAAATAGAGAGTTCAGAAAATGACAAAATATCTAGCTGGAAAGAGCTAAAGATAGACTTAATTGGTTGTTTTCATTATTTTATTTGACCAGAGTTAAGTGATTGTTTTAAAGAAGATTCTTACAGTTGGCATAAAGATAACTACAAGATAAATCAGGAATTATGCTTTAAATCATATTGGAAGGATTTTTTTTCATGCCAAGAATCAAGAATCAAGAAACGGTGAATATCATGTCTATATAAGAGACAAGCTTAATTCATTTTTGAATAATCACGAAGAGGGGGAGTGAATAGAAAGAGGATGCTGAAGAGAAACTGATGAAAGATAAATTCATACAGTCCTGATCAATCAAGCTGAAGGAGAACTAAATAATTCTACATACACCGACGAATAGTGAAGCACAACATCAGAGAGAAGAAAGTGTGGAGCACAAAGAATTGAATTGATACATTGATCAAAGAGGTAATGTACTTAAATAGATCTAAAAATTTGCAATTCAAGTTGCATTAGAAATAGGTCATTGTGTTTCAGTTTAACAATTGAAGCATCAAGTCTCTTAACAAAGTAGGACTTAACAGTCTTCTATATATTGACGTACATCATAAGGACTGCCAAAAAGGTTGATTCATGAAAGTAGCACTAGATTTTCCTAAAGCCTATTGACAGTCTAAGAAGGAGGCTAATTCAAGGATGGTAGCAAACTGAGATGCCTGATAATAAGTGACAACCTCTATGTATAAAATCCTCTAAAAAGATCACACCTAACAGTGTGTTTGTAACCTTTAACAAGGTTGGCTCCTAATAGGGCTCACTTCAGAAGAGTAAAAATTTGGGGTACCGGTCCCAGTGGTTTTTCCCTTAACAGGGTTTCCACATTAAAATCCTTGTGTTATGTGTGTATGGTTTATTACTTTACTGTTTTACATTTCACATATGCATTTATGGATTTATTGGTATACTCTGCATATTTACTGAGTATCGGTAAATAAGTTTTACTGCTTATCGGTAATCAAGGAGAATAAAGTCAAAAAAGGAAAAATGATAGATAATTAATTATTATAAGTATTTCATGGCATGCATCTTATAAGTGACATAATAATTTGAGGTTTATTTGATTGGTGGTTAGAATAAAGAAAAGTTTTTGAAGCCACAGATTCACCCCCCCTCTCAGTTATTACTAATATCTTATGGATCATGATCTAAAATATGATGTGTTCTTCTTACATGATTTTTTGACACCTATCATGGTCAATATGGTGAGGATTGTAGCACACAACTTTCATGTAAATAATCCTTAAACCTTTAACCATCCATTTAACCTTTGTATGCATTATTTACTCAACTTATGTTTGGGATGCTTCTAGTACCCCATTTAATGTATATCCATTACAAATGTCTTTGCTAAAAATGTATTCTTCATCTCATGATGAAGTGCAGATGCCTCCTTCGATCAACAATCCAATATTGCAGACTCCATTGTCCGCAACAAGGAGCATGTAGACATCTTCCTCTGTACCAGCTACAACTGGTAAAACCTTGTTTTTCTCTATTTTTTATGTGTTAATCATCCATTGATTAATTTTTTTGTGTGAATTTTATACACATAGATCTATTTTGTGCACTAATAGATACACGACCTACACCTGGTACAAGAATAGAGACTAGTAGTAGTGAAGGTCAACCATTTCCTGGATGAGCCCGTGTTACTAGTACTAGTTTGTTTGCGAGGTCATTGTTGTTGAACAAGAAAAATATGATCCTGTTAAAAGTACCAACACTTCTACGTGCTTTAAAATTGTTATTATTTACAATGTAATTGTAGTTTACTTATACATAACTTATTTTAGACTCATAATCCCATGATGCTTTTGTAGGAAATGATGTTTTTTAAGAAACTCTTTTTGAAATGACATTGAAGCTATTTGGGCCCACCATACGTAAAAGGTATGTAGCTTCATAATATTGGTAAACTATTTTTCTTATCTTCCATTTATTGTACTATATTAAAGTTATGATATCTATCAATTTGTTTTTTCAAAAAAGGTGGAATGAATAGGATACTGACTTAAAAAATCAGCTCATTAAATATTTAGAGGACCTCTTTTGGTAAAACTTTTGACAGTGCCTTGATTCTTAAAAAAGCATCCAAACATATAAAGACTATGAGGGACCAATATAGAAGGGCTCTAAAGGCTAACAAAAAGTATGAGCATCCTCCTATGATTCCATCGATGGAGTGGAATGAAATAATGGAAGATGCAAAAGAGAAAATGCTAAAGGATAGAGGAATTCAACCAGAAAATGACAAAAAAAGGTATGATGTGATAGTATTAAGTAGAATGTAATCATGCACTAATTACTGATCTTTGTAAATATATAATCTAACATGTTTCAAACTTATCATAGACTACAAGACACATCAAAAGCTACAGAAGCGAGATTACAAAAGGTTGGCCAACACAAACTTGGCTCTGGTGGCTATATGAAACTTCACTCTCGACTTGTAAGTAGCAGCATTGGAATTTCATATCAAAATTTTATATATAAGGTTGCAAACAATTTTGTTTAATCAAATCATACATGCAAAACTGACGATATTAAATATTAAATACAGGGCACAAAATTCAGTTTAGAGCCCACAAAGGAAGACAAAAGAATAGCCTTGAAGGAAGGCTATAAAGTCATGGCTGCACACCTATGCCAAGAATCTGAAAGCCATTACAAAGAATTTGCTACACCAGATGAGACACAGGTAAATTGGTCAAATGAAAAGTAAATCAAATTGAATAGTTAATTTTGAACATAAATTGACTATTTCATGATAACAATGCGCATGAAATTTCACTACAGCCTTTAAATCCTATCATAGAACCTAGGCGTGATGAAGACCATGATGTGCATCACAGTGGTGGAGGTATTAATTTTCTATTGGAAATAAATTACGTAATTATTAATAGAATTTAACATCTTTAATTACAATTGGCCGTGTAACCTTTTTTTGAATATTTCAGAGCATGTTGAGCATGTTGAGGTGGTGACAGATCAAAATGTTATTATACATGATGTGCATCACAGTGGTGGAGGTATTAATTTGCTATTGAAAATAAATTACGTAATTATTAATAGAATTTAACATCTTTAATTACAATTGGTTGTGTAACCTTTTTTTAATATTTTAGAGCATGTTGAGCATGTTGAGCATGTTGAGGTGGTGGCAGATCAAAATGTTATTGTACATGATGTGGCATTGTCAGGTAAAGAAAAATGCATGTTATGTTCTACTGGTTATTGAAATACATGTAACAGTAAAAAAAAGTATGCGAATTTAACCCATTTACTTGTTATTTCAGCAGACCCCCCTTTAGTGCAGCAACCTCGTGCTCCTCAATACATGAGGAAGCACCATAATTTGAGATCACAACCACAAGAGGAGGAAGATATTGATGCTCCTGGAAGGTTTTTCCAGGTTAAGAAATCTAAGAATAACTCAAAAAAGAAATGATTTCTTAAAAATGCTCTTTGATAAAACTTGTTTGATTAACTTTAAGTAATTAACTATGAATGTTGTGTATTAATATTGAATTTTATGTCATATTAATGAATATTGTTAAGTGTTAATGAATTCTTGATTAGTGTTGCATATTAATGATTAATGTTATATCATATAAGTGAATGTTATTCGATTGTATTGATTGAATATTATCGTTCATAAATGGATGAATGAATGAATGAAGTGTGTAATTAGATGTTAATGGGGAATTTATATTGATGTTAGGGGGAGGGGGTGAGGCCAGATGAGCTTCCACGTTCACGTGGTTGGCCTTGTTAAGTAGAGAATATTAAAGTATTCTTGAAACCAAGTGAAGCTCAAACTAACATACCTTCATTATTTAATCAATTTCATTCATTCTGGGTCTTTTCTCATAAGTGCATTTTGAATGTGTCATTGTTGGGATGTTCCATGAGGAAATATATACTAACAGAACAATATACTATTAGAACAATTTTACCTTATTTTGTGCAGAATGCTTTCCAGCTAGCTTTCTTTTTACGGATATGGGTAATAACAATATTATTTGGTCAAGAATAAGTAGTTACCTAAATACTAATAGAGTTGAATAGTTTACATGTTCCAGTATAAATGTAGCTTATTTGGACTTCATTTGGCAAGTGCAGTATAAGTTTGGGATGAGTTCCTATTTCCATTCAAATTTTGCATTTATCATGATCAGAGTTGCAATGGGGTGAGTATACACAATGATGTTACTACAAACCACTACGTTCATCCACATTTTCATTTACCATTAGAACTATTGACAAACAATGTTCTTCCCTGATAGATTTAGGACATGCAAGGAATCCTTTGAATTGGGTTTTGAGCTTACATTCCCCTTCTTGATCGTCACATAAATCTTTTAACAATAATACATCTCCATTTTAGAGACAAATGTAGACTGATATGGATTTCTTGTGCATGTGTCTAGGATCGCTGTGCAATTTTTGTGCAGCTATATCACACTTCCTCTCTATGCACTTGTGACACAAAAATTTCTTGTTATGCTACCCTTTTACGTAAATCATTAACCAATATAACAAATTATCCTTTTAAGGTTTAAGAAATATTAAAAAGAACCAAGTTTAGTTATGATTGGTACTTGCATGGTAGAATTAGTGAAGACCAGAGCTTATGAAAATAGATAAGGTATGATATGGATACAATACATGTTGAAGATTTCCATATATAGATATGGAAATTATAAATACTTACATATACTCAATTATTTTTATATCTAAGTGTATCTGGATGCATTGGCTTCACTGGCTTGTAGAGTGATTTCCTGTGAACATTAGAGCTCCTATGTTATACAAAAATGTCTTCCATCCCCAAAATTACACATTTAATCAATTTGATGCATAAATTTGACTCATTCTATTTCACAGGCCAACATTGGAAAGTTATTTGAGAACTAATACAAACAAAATACGATAAGGTCTTAACTCATCTTGGGGTTGCTACTGTGTTATGGTGGAGGCCAGGGATAAGGTCTTAACTCATGTTGGGGTTGTTGTTGTGTATGGACTAGTTATAGTTGCACTAGTCTACACTGTGGGACATATCTCTGGTTCTCATATTAATCCTACAATTAGTCTTGCCTTAACATCTGTGGGAAAAATTTCTCTTCAGGAGGTGAATTAACCTAGCATATAAAATACAAATAGGGTTTGATCTTTGAAAAAAAATCTTCAAATTTTATATTTTGGATTCTAAATGACCTTTTACTATGTTTATTTCTCTTACATCTTTGAAATTGTCAGTTGCCCATTTATATTATATGTCAAATTGTGGGTGCCACAGCAGCTGCATCTACACTCAATATAATTATAACAAAATTCTCCATTGATGTTGTTGTCAATGTTCCTCATGGACATCCTATGGCATTGCCGGTTGTGGATATCATTACCACATTCATACTCACCATTTTTATATTTGCAAAATTTACAGACCCTAAAGAAGTAAGTGATTCAATCTACTATAATTATATAGATCTATACTATGTTTGATTGTATATCTTTTAGTAACATCTTCTCACTATGAGAAAACATAGGAGAAAAAAATAGGGATGGGTGTATGTTTATGGTATATTACTAGTAATTTTTAGACATCAAAGGAATTTTTAAACCAAAAACAATTATGTTTGACTATTAAATTGTATAGTAACATTTAAGTTTTAGTTATTCATCAGTTACTAGATGAAATTTTTCCACCATAGTATCTACGTAGCTAATGAGTGATGCTTTATTTGTAGCCGGGTGAAATGGTAGGGGTTGCTGTGGGTGGTGTAGCTACATGTAATGGTTTATTTGCAGGGTATGTGTTGAACTAATAAAGAAATTTTTACATTTATATTTTGGGTGGAGTGTATTTTGTTTGAATATTTAGTGACTACTAAATCAAGAATGTGTGTTTTCAATACAGACCACTGTCGGGATG
>MU217961.1:225021-243790 GCA_018584345.1 Thuja plicata | reverse complement strand
TGTTTTATTTTAAAACATTGAGACAGATGAAATGCAGTTACAGTCGACATCAAACATAGCATGGCAGTGATGACCTCGACATCAAACAGTAGCCAAAGATAATGTTACATGCAGAAAAGTTCATTAAGTGAACAAACAAAAATGACACTTTCTGTCATCATATCGTGTACCTCTCATAAAGCATCAGTGCATCTATAGTATATGTAGTATTACAAAGAAAGGAAATACACTGTTCTATTCAAAAAACTGTAAGTGTATTTATAACATTTATGTGTTTTCAAACAATTGTTTCAACATATTTTACAGAGAGAAGACAGCATATTGTTCAGACAGAAATAAAACAAAGGGTTATAAGACAATAAATTTTTGAACATGCAGAGAAGTTCATTAAATGAACAAAATGACAGAGAAATCAACTTATCTGTAGATGCATGGTGTTCTTTTTCATGAACTCAAAGTACAATTGCAGCAACTCGCATGAAAGGTGTAAAGCTTATGACTAAAAGATGTCATAGAGCTCAAAGTTTTGTATACCCACTGCATCTCTCAGTCATAAGCCTACATATTTAATGCTGATGAAAATCCACATGACAGTTGTTGTCGAGCAGAAAGACCAGATTACAAATGAAGTGGTGGTAACTCCATGTTACACAGCGAGCTAGGGATAAGTCTGAAACTGTGGCAGAGGATATCCCCAGTTCATAGTCAAAGAGTTCGTGTGGTGATTCCGTGTTACACAGACAGCTGGGGATGAGTCTGAAGTTGTGGGAGAGGATATCTCCAGTTGTCAAAAAGTTCATGGGTTTGACACCTCTGCCATAGCTCCAAACCATTCCAAGGTGGCCGGGGTGTCATTTACAGATGAAGTGGTGAAGTCGACAAAAAGACAAGAACTCCCTGAAGTTTCAGATAGACTGCAGATTCAAAAAACCGTGATGGAAATACATCAGATAAACTGCAAGTTCATTGTTCAGTACCATATTTTATGGCACGATATCAACAAAATCCCACTATCAAAGCACAAGATAAATGCAAACTTACAGTTGGGGCTCGAGTTTGAGCAAGTTTGAAAGCCGCGGCTTCAATGTAGAGTGAAACTTCAGTTGCATTGACTGAGTTTCTTGTTTTTCATTCAACAAACTCCAAGTTTTCTTTGCAAGTATGGTGGATTTTACAACAGATTGCATTTTTTCTACATGGAGGAAACACAGTGAAAGCATAAAACCCTAAGATGCAAATGAGGCCGGCAGATGAAATACATTGTATTTTACTATCTGTTGAGTTCCGTTGTCAGTAGAGTAAATGCAATGTCAGTGACAGTGCATCGATATCTCTCCAGAATTGCCACATTGGTACTTTAAGTGCCATGATAACTGCAGATCATCCCTTCAATGGAAATTGTCATGTCGATACAGCACATCAACTAAACTATAGTTATTTCCCAATGCTCAGCTGCGGATTTTTACAACTATGGTGGAGTCAAATGCCGATGGGTTTAAAAAATGGAAATTTTTGCAAGGTGGAAAATCGGGTTTTAAAACTTTTTTCTTCACATTCGAATCTGAGGTGTTCGAATTAAATGTAATCTCCATAAAGGTGATTAGGGTTATTCAAGTGGGGGTTATTAAACTTAAGGTGATTTAAGATAGTTTTTAAAAAACCTTATGTTTTGGGGGGAAAGTTTTTTAAATAAACCATGTTGGCTATTTAGCGAGTTGGTTTTTCATTGTTGAGGGAGAGTCAAATTAAGGGGAGGATTAGTATTAGTGAATTTTTGAATTCCTACTGCTGAAACCTATTTTCTTTGTATTCCATTATAGTTACATATGTGTGATTCCATTATTATGTAAGTGAATTTTATCATTCCTTGACATGATTTTGGAATTCATGAATGTAGTTTGCACACAGACTTTTGGAGGAGAATACAATTGCCTTACATACTCATATTTCTTGTTGTGATCATTGTTCAAAGTTCCTATTTTTTTCAATTTTCTGCATATAAGAGTAATGTTTTTTGCAAGTATATACTAGTGAATCATAGCAATTCCTATTCTATATTGCAGAAATATAAGCCTTTTGTGGAAAGTGCATGTTGTTAATGGGAGGAGTATTGCTTGTGGTGAAAACCCTAGTTATTTATTTTCAATTAACCTATGTATTGATCAGTGAATGATAACTAAAGATCTACCAGAATATGATAAGTATTAGTCATTTTGAAACTTCATAAAAGAGTCTGAATATCCTTGGTGTATCACCTTTCTATTATGCAAGTTTAGTTAAAGTTTCCTTTTTCCCTTTTCCCCATCAAGTTTCAAGTCAGGAAGTGATATACCATATTTTATAGGAACCGGCCTAGAATCCAGAGATTCCTCTTCACTCATAGCCTACCCACAGCTAGGAGAGGTTTCCATGGTTAGGATGGAACTGTCATGTAGCCCTAATGCCTGAGTTAGGGTGATAATTCTAAGCCTGAATAGTAAGGATTAAGGGTTTCTTTCCCTAGTGTAAGATCAAGTGGATGTGATTGTCTACCTAGGACAAACTTGTGGTCTTCAGCGGACATGATTCTCTGTCAATGTGAACCAACCTTTTGATCAAGGTGACGAGGTTGAAAAGGTAAAGGGGATTATCCTAAATGATGCTTAGTTTAAGGACACTTAAGGATGAGGTTTTTGAGTAAGATGTAGGTTCTAAGAAACTCAAAAGGGGATGCAGTACCTAGTGAGGGATGCAATTAGGGATATTTTGGATGATGATTAGGATGATACTAGGTTGACTAGGATTGGATTGGATTATGCTGGATTATGCTAGGATGAGTGTGTGATATGTTTCTAAAGATGAAAACCCAAGGGAGGCCCTAAAAAATACAAACTAAGTGATCCTAAGAAGAGGAGGCATAGTTGTTTGTTGTGGTAGACCAGCTAGTCATATTTCTCAATTCTGACGAAAGCAGCGTTTAGATAATATTTGCCCATGAAGCGAGAAACCTTGTTGTTGTATATCACTTTGTCAAATTATTTCTTTTTATGAGTTTCTTGCTTGATGGAATCAGTGATGTGTTGGTACTTGGTAGCCTCTCGGGGTGTATTCTTCTATTCTCTGTGCACGGGGGGTAATGGAGTTTTCACCTTCTTGTGCTTCTTGGAATCGGTCAAGTCGTATAGTAAAAAGATTTGATTTTGGATGAGAAACTAAAGGTTTTAGGAAATATCTTATAAAAGACCAAATTTTGAAGATTCTGGCCAATTCTGATGCTCACGGTAGTCTACAAAAAGAATGATGTTTTGATGATTTGGCAAAAGCTTGATCTCTTTCCGATTTTCAATAGATTTTGTTCAATGGAAAGAACCAGTTTTAACATAGTCAAATCAGAAAATAACAGGCATGTGTCTTGAAAAAAATCCAACAAGGGACAAAGCAACCTTGAAGGATACAAGCAAGTGTGACAAATTTGTTTGTTGGTGATTTCATTTTTGTTTTGGATTTTGTCTATGTTCTTCAAACACTTCAAGCACAAATCTACCTAAGGAATTGGTGTAGCATGAAAATATTTTCTCGCAAGCTTAGGCACACACACAAGAGATAATCAGAATACGACCGTCACCAAGCACGTAATGGTTCCAGTCATGACACCGTATTAGCTGACTCTAAATGCTTAGGGTGGCATGAATGTATGAGTGATCTTGGGGAAGTTACTATCTTCCTTGAACAAACATTATCACCTTTTGGGGGTGTTCCAGTAGCTTCTAAGCCTAGAGTGTTTAGTAAGGTTCTCCATTCGATTTTATCCTCTATGTCCACACAAGTACGATTCAAGTGTATAGCCCCATAGAGCATCTTGACAAAAGTGGTCATGTAAACGTGATTGAGATTGTTAGGCTGCACTTATGTTAGATGAGAGCCAAGTATAAGCTCAAATGCCAATTGACCCCTGAGGCTTTAACCCCAAAGTGTAAATTTGATTAATGTGAGTTGGAGTGGTGTGGCTTACACCTCGTTCTCACGTGGGTCATACTCGGGAGATTTTTCCCTCAACTGGTAGGCCCATCTAAAGGATTAACTTGAAAAACAATTGGATTGGCAAAAAAAAGGAGTCTAGATTTCTGATTTTCCCACAAGAGGAAAAGAGCATACTCTCCTATCCAGTATCATTTTTTCCACACACACGCAAGACAAGCTTAGTTTGTTCCCAAAGATTTTGTTGTTTAACACAAAGAAAATGCCTCTAGGTTTTGGATCTTCCCAAAAGGGAAGAGAGCATAGTCCCCTAACACTTGCTTTGGATTAGACAAAAATATTCTTGTAATTAGTCTATGTGCCTAATAAATCAAATGAAATGCTAACAAGAACTATCATTTGGTCGATTTAGATTAAGGCAACCTGCAAGACAAATATGAGTAATCTTTTGAATGTATGTCTTTGGCAAGCGGTGCTGCAACACAACTAGTTAGTAGTTTTAGAAATTTAGCCTTTGACAAGTGTTGTAAACACAAAACCACTCAAAAAGTTGATAGAACATTACAAATAAAAGTCTGATAGAGAACAGACACTGATTCTGTGTTTTAACCCAAAAATGAGAGAAAAAAAAATATGCCAGAAAATATAGAAAATTGAAAAAAGCTATACCAGTGGAGACGACATTCTGTGAAGCATAGACACTGGTCAGTGATTGGCTTGAACTGGTGTTTGCGGAGATGCTGAAACATGAACTAGTGTTTGCATAGACACTGTTGTACCTGCAAGGCAAAAAACACAGGAAATAAAAATTTTTTTATTGTTCTTTCTTTCTTAGATCTCAAATTGATAATAAAACCTATCTTGAGATTGCTTAAACCTTAAAAGCCAATGTTATTTAAAGATTTATCAAGAATTTGTTTCCCTTAATGAAATTTTGACATTATGACTGCTTGTAAAATTGATTTCTGCTAAAAAAATAGAATGCTTAAATATCAAAAAGCAGTCAGAAACACAATGAAACTCGACAAATGGAATGTTAGGTTTGTTAATCTCAAGAAAAATAGTCTAAATTGGAGATGTTGATTCTAGTTGCGCAGATGTTGGTTTAGTGCAGACGCCAAACAACGGTTCCAGAAGAACCCACATTTGTACAGATGCCTCTATATAAATCAGAGACGATGATCCGTGAGTTTGGCTAAAATGAGAGAAAAAGACAAGAAATTTAGAAGGATTTTAGGGACATGAGTTCAACCAGGCATACCAAAATGTAGTATGAGGAAATCTTCAATCTGTTGGGAGCAAGCTCAAACATGAAACGTTAGTGGGTTAGCACATATAAATCATGAAATAAGCAAGAACCAACAAGAAATCTTCATAACATCAGATTGAGATAAAAACAAGTCAGTGTACCCTATATTACTTGTTTGATTTTCTCATTTAGATTGGATGTGAGTGTGCTCTCTCAAACACAAATGAAATGGATCCCCAATGCAATGCCAATGTGAATGCAAGATTGGATGAAAAGAAGAGATTCAAGAGCTAGTATGAAGAACTAGTCTCAAATTCTTCTCAAAGATGATCTAAACTATGAAAATGATATGCAAGACAATGGAAGAAACTAATATTTATTGAACATTAGCCTAGCATGTAAATTCTAAGTTATATGAACTTCTAAAACTAAAATATCATAATAACAATGCAAGAATGAGAGATGAAAATACAAGAGGAGAAGACCTTTATTTATAGACTTTTGGGAGAGAAGAGAAGGGCTTGAATGAGGTGGAACCTATGTGGCATCCACATAAGAACCAAATAAGGGAAACATGGGCTTGGAAGGGATGGCCATTTAAGAGTCAAACATAGCATTAAATGTTTGAGTGGCTCAAGATTTTCAAGTGGAGGACAAATATGTAAGAACATTTAAGAGGAATGGGTGACCATTTTGGAGAGAATTTTCACACATGTGTGAGCATTCTATTAGCATTAAAAAGGTTAGGAATCACATTTTAAAGTAGGATTAGAGGATAATTAGGAGGAGGAGTATGCTTAGGAAGTGAGGTGATGGGTGTAGAGTGGGAATATGGTAGGCTTAGGGTAAACTTATAGATTGGATTAATAGGTCTCTAGGTTGGGTTTAGATTATAATTCAAATTAGATTTGAATAAATCATATTTTAGAAGAATTAGGGATATGGAGGATTTTTTAATAAATATGAATTTATCAAAAAGGGATTTTGTGAGGCAAGTGTATTTAAATAAAATACATTAGGATAGTATTTAGATTATTGATAAATACCAACGATGAAACTATTTAATTGATTAAATTAAATAGTTAGATGAATAAAAGGAAATTTAATATTAATATTTTTGGACGTCTACATTTTGCCCCTCTTTGACGTGGCGTCGTAAGTGGTGTTGTGTCAAAGACAAGAAAATTAGTTGCCCCATAGTAAGAGGGTTTCTAAGAGTCATTTTGAAGCGATGATGATATAGGGTTGTGCCCCCTTGAAAAAAGAACACAACAAGGACAACAATGTGGGATTTTCTTGAAAAAGGATGCAATAGGAAGGAGGAGGAAGGGAGAGGAGGTAATAAATAGAATCCTTCTGAAATCCAAGCATAAATGTAATGAAGAATGCAAATGCAATGATGAAATTTAAATGCAACTAACAAGCCTTGGGGATCCATTTGTGTCAAAAAATATGGAGAGCACATCCGATTTTGATATTACAAAAGGAGGTATGCATCAGGTGTTAGAAAACACAGATGATAGGATTCCTTTGCGTGGACTAGATGCTCAAAAAAAGCACACTGCAAAAGATGCATGCATCAGTAGCCACTAGTCACAATGCACCAAGATATAGCAGATCGAGGTAGTGTTGAGTAGGCTTCAACTGACACAAAAAGGTAAAATCAATAAAGAAGGCCTCGTGACCAAGCAGTCATTCAGTCCAAAGTGCTTGCCATGAGCAGGATGATGTGATGAAGGATTGATAAGCCGATGCCAGAAGGATGCATCCAAATGAGAAAGGATTGGATTTGATTTGATTGAAAGATATTTGTTGGGAAAAGTTGGTAATAGGATGAGGAGCAAGGAGAGTCAGTCACAAAACTGATTTGGTGAAAAACATAATCACACTCGCAGGAGTCAAAACGTTACTAAAAATAAAAAACTAAGCGAGGCAGAAGGAAGGAAAGATTTATTGCAATATTTTGGAAAGATTAAAAAATCAAAAAAATCAAAATAAAAAAAAATCATCCAAAATATTGCAATAAATATTTCCTTCCTTTCGCCTTGCTCAGTTTTTTGATTTTAGTAACATTTTGACTTCTGTGACTGCGATCATGTTTTTCACCAAATTAGTTTTGTGACCGACTCTCCTTGCTCCTCATCCTGTTCCTAGCTTTTGCCAACAAATATCTTTCAATCAAATAAAATGCAATCCTTTTCTGTCCCGATGCATCTTTCTAGCATCGGCATAATGTAGTATGAGGAAATCTTCAACCTGTTGGGAGCAAGCTCAAACATGAAATGTTAGCAAGTTAGCACATATAAATCATGAAATAAGCAATAACCAACATGAAATCTTCATAACATCAGATTGAGCTAAAAACAAGTTAGTGCACCATATATTACTTGTTTTTTTTTCTCATTTATATTTGATGTGAGTGTTCTCTCTCAAACACAAATTAAATGGATCCCCAATGTAATGCAAATGTGAATGCAAGATTGGATGAAAAGAAGCGATTCAAGAGCTAGTATGAAGAACTAGTCTCAAATTCTTCTCAATGATGATCTAAACTATGAAAATGATATGCAAGACAAGTGAAGAAACTAATATTTATTGAACATTAGCCTAGCATGTAAATTCTAAGTGATTTAAGCATAAAAAACATGAAACTAACAATGAACTTCTAAAACTAAAACAACATAATGACAATGCAAGAATGAGAGATAAAAATACAATAGGAGAAGACCTCTATTTATAGATTTTTGGGAGAGAAGAAAAGGGCTTGAATGAGTTGGCACCTATGTGGCATCCACATAAGAGCCACATAAGGGACACATGGGCTTGGAAGGGATGGCCATTCAAGAATTAAACATAGCATTCAATGTTTGAGTGGCTCAAGATTTTCAAGTGGGGGACAAATATGTAAGAACATTTAAGAGGAATGGGTGACCATTTTGGAGAAAATTTTCAAACATGTGTGAGCATTCTATTAGCATTAAAAAGGTTAGGAATCACCTTTTTATGTAGGATTAGAGGATAATTAGGTGTGGGAGTATGCTTAGGAAGTGAGGCGATGGGTGTAGAGTAGGAATATGGTAGGCTTAGGGTAGACTTATAGATTGGATTAATAGGTCTCTAGGTTGGGTTTTGATTATAATTCAAATTAGATTTGAATAAATAATAGTTTAGAAGAATTAGGGATATGGAGGATTTTTTAATAAATATGAATTTATTAAAAAGGGATTTTGTGAGGCAAATGTATTTAAATAAAATACATTAGGATAGTATTTAGATTATTGATAAATACCAACGATGAAACTATTTAATTGATTAAATTAAATAGTTAGATGAATAAAAGGGAATTTAATATTAATATTTTTGGACGTCTACACTTATATAGACATACTTATGTCTCTTAATCTCCTGAATTTGATTTTCCTTCTTCTGTGCTCAGTCGTTTGATCATCTTCTTTAATTTCTCAAATCGGTAAACCAAATCACTTTTACCTCGAAACTTGTAACTTTTCTTGGAACTTTCACTTTTCTGTTTAACTGCTTGATCTTTGCCTTAGATCTTCTCATTGAATTTTATCACTCATAAATCTTGTAACAAACTTCATTTAATTCATTTCTTCATCTATCTCATCATAGCTTCACACTAAATCGTCATTTAATATCTGTATATTGTACTTGGTAAATATTTCTTTGCAACTTGGTAACTGACTTCATCACTGTTCAACATCTAACTTTCTCTCAGTTCTCGGTAACTATAATTGACTCACATTACATTCTACCGACTGACTCAGTCTAGCTTGATAAAGTATCTCTTTCAGTCATAACTTAATTTATTGTAGTTCTCAACTTGATCAATTAAACATACTAATTTGATAACATCAAATATACAATAGAAAATAACTAAAATATCATTACTTCATCATTGTTTGATCTGTATTTGTCACCTATTTAAATTTTCATTTTAAGATATGGTAACACAATAAAAATCAATTAATCAATTTCTTGACATAAATGCCAAAATAGTAACTGATCTAACCATTTCTACAAGATCATGATACTCGGTATCACCCGATCTTCATCATCTCCATCAGATAAACATTAGTTAATCAATAGACATGACAAAAAGAAGAATAGTAAAAATAAAAGAGAATGAAACTATTGGATAAAATTTTTGTAATTCACTTTATGCCAACCAACTAAAAACTAGTAATTCTATCCATATTATGTGAGAAAAAGTCTCTCCTTTGGAAATGTGAGGCATCCTTCTTATTTTTTTTTATAAATGACTAAATACTTAATTAGGAAGGTAGAATTAAGATGTTACATGAGTCACTTCCTCTTTCTTCCGGAAGACTGTTTATTCAATTACAAAAATTATCTTATAATTTTATAACTCCACTATAAAGTATCAATTGAAGGAATAATCCCAATCTTCATGTAGGGTTAAATGAAAGAAGAACCTTATGCATACTAGAAAATTAACCAACCAAGAAATCTACACAAGATCAAAGACTTATGCAATTTCTTAAAAATATTTGATTAAAAAAGACACAATATACAATAGCACAAAGAATTCTTGATATATTGCAACTCAAAACTCATAAATATAAGAAAAATTACAAAAAAAAAATGTGAAGTCTTTCTTAACTCAAATACTAATTATTATCTATAATTCTCAAAATTGCAGCTCAAAGACAACACAAATTGGGTTTAAAACTCATTTAAAAAACTACAACAATATCCACAATACTTCAAATTAATTCAAGTTTATTCAACCACAATTTAAAAAGAACACCATGATCACATAAGATAATACCCCAACTCAAAGATTGAGCACGCAATTGCTCCTTTTATTAACTTGAAATTCGATTGGTACTATAAAATATTTTTTTTATAGCGCTACACAGTTTTGACGAAGTTTTATTTCTTTCATAAAAGATACAAATTTACAATGAGAACCCTCTTATATATAGAAGAGGGGCTATGAGTAAAATGTGGAAAGAAACAACAAACTATTAATTTATTCCACAGTATAATCCTAATATGCTTTCACTTGTACTATGATCACATGTAATTACATTTCCAACTTTAGATGTGACATGTTGAAATGAAAGTACAAAATTAAAGTTCTAGAAAACATGAAAAATATTCTAAGTGTCCAATGACACTTCTTTTTAATCTCCATTTTTTTTTGCAAATTCCTCAAACTTGCATAAGGAAGTTTGTGTCTTTTCACGATCTAGTCCAAACATATGACTTTCAATGGCCTTGATGCTTATGATGGTGTCATTAAAGTACATGAAAAACTTCTTTTATCTCCTGAGAAGGCCCTATATTATCCAATAACATTTGAAGACCAAAAAAAGTATCAAGAGAAGCTAAGGATAAATCATCCGCCTCAAGCTCCACTTGAATCATCAAGGTAAAATCTTGAAGTATTATATCCTTAGAAAGGATCGACTCATCCCATCTATCAAT
This sequence comes from Thuja plicata, assembly GCA_018584345.1. Classification (NCBI taxonomy): domain Eukaryota; kingdom Viridiplantae; phylum Streptophyta; class Pinopsida; order Cupressales; family Cupressaceae; genus Thuja; species Thuja plicata. The sequence continues at coordinate 233,109 of MU217961.1, read as the reverse complement.
TTTCAAGGAATATCTTCAAATTTGGATAGAGTATCTTGCTCGTTCTTGGCACCTGATTTGAGATCCTACTATAAGTCCTTTTTCAAATCATCAATTAATTCCACTTTGTATCTCATAAGATCCTTAAACTCACCATACTATTTCTTGGAAGGAATAACAACATTATCTACAAACACTTTCAAATCCAAATCTCTGAATTTAAGACAAGTTTCTAGGTCCTTCTCTTAAGATTGTAAATCTTGAGATAAGACTTCCAAAGTTTGATTCAACCCAAACTTGATTTCTTTCTAGCGTGCCAACAATTGAAGAGGTATCATCAACATATGAGTACTTTGTTGAAGAAATATGTCAACCCTTGAATCAAATGCACTAGACTTGCTCCCAACTCTTTCTACCTTCTTAATAGACTCCTTAAAGATCCGTGTGGAGACTCAATCAACCTTCTATTTAGAATTCAAAATTTTTAAGAGCACTAAAGTTAGTTCATCATTATTGACCTTCAATCGATCTTTATAAGCCTTAGTACAATCAACCCTTTGCACAAGTTCTTGAAAGTAATCCTTTGCATATTTCTTGGTGATTTCATGAGTTTTCTTCCAGAGATTAATTCTCCTCGTGACGTAATTATCAAGTTGCGTTTGTGGTAGTCTTGTCGGGAGGAGGAATTTCTACTTCAAGATACTTTTTTTTATATTTATCCACCTTCAGCATGGATATGATTTTAGGATTTTTATCTATCTTGGGCTTGGGAGGAACAACCTCGATAAAGTTGAAATCATCTAGAGAGATGGCTTGTTTCTTTCTCTTTTGTGTGACTGTTCTCAACCAAAAACCAAGATTAGTGACATGTTCTATAATGCTTATACCAACAATTTGGGAAGGGAAAACTTGTGATTACATTATAGTCAACACTATAGATGAGGTGACCATTTGAAATTCATAATGATCTTGCACATAAGACACATTGGGCATAGCCTTAGTCATGAGTTTGTCAAAATCAATGATGGTAGAATCAATAGTTATAGTGAATATCTTAGACAAAGTGGAGTAGGGGGGAAAAGGATCAAACAAATTTTCAAAAATTTCCTATGCAGTGTTAATGGAAGACTCAATAGTGAAAGATAGAATTAATTGAGTGGAGAAAGAAGGTGTGAGAAAATTAGTAGACACTACAGAGAATAAATATACATTTGTGTCAAGTGGGAGGTTAGGAATGGAAAAAAGATTTGACATCTTAGGGGGTTCCTCATGAGTAAGCATTGATTATTTCATTGGAGGTTCTTGATCTTCAAGTTTTTGAGGCTCTTCACATTGATCCTCATCTTATATCTTGATTTTTTCCTATCCTTTGATGGATGCTTCCTCTTGAGCCTTCTCCTAGTATTTTCTCATTATAAACCTGAATTTGGTCACTTTATTAGAAGAAGAATAAGAATCTTCACTATTCTTCATTATAAATTTAGATTTATAACCATTACACCTTATTATATCATCCTCAAAAATAGTCTTGAATTTATTCATCTTTATTACATTACCCTGCAACCAAGTGTTAATATTAGTAAGGAATTTTGTTGAAATATATCCTTAATGGACACAAAATCTTTCACTAACCACTCAATATAAGGTAATAGTTTATTTTAACTCCTATTATATCCATAAATACGATCAATAATATTGTCATCATCCACCATGCCATCTCGGATATTTTCTCAATCCACATTGACAATCTGCTCCAAATTAAGTTAACTATAATATAATCTATTGATATCATTTTCAATGAACTAATCTATTCATATGTCTCCCACCCATTAAACATGAGTGAAATCCATCTTCATTTTATCCTTCATGCCTCTATAATCAAAATCTTCTCTCACCTTGAATTTCTTCAAAGTGATATTCTGCATCTTTATTTCTATAGCTTTGGCTTTAGCAAAGGTTGTCAATGAATACCACCCTATTGTAAAAAGGAAATTTAAAATTTATTTATGAGATACTAACCTCTTGTAATGAATAGTCAAAACCTTCCTTCCTATCTCCATCAAGATGATATAGACTGTAGGGCATCTCAAAAACATGTATGGATAGCCATCAAAAGAACATACCCTTAGGCATGTGAATGTAGGAAATTGAAATAAAACACAACCATATTCGTTCACCTTTTTCCAAGAGGCCTCTAATACTCTTTCATTTTGTAGCTTCTTATTAAAGAGATACATTATCACACCATAGAATGCATCATGAACTCTTCTGTAATGACACCTACTTGGCCTAATAGTCAAGTTATTATAATATTGTCATATCGCTACTTGCCTCTTTTCACCTTATGTGGTGAGACTTGGAAACTTTATTTGAGATGAAACACCGTACACAAGATAGGAACTCATATAGAAACTAAGAGTGATGTTCACTTGGGACAACTATTTATATAGAGAATCACTAATCTTCTCTTCCTAAAATATTTGTTAAGTTCCTTTCTTAATGTTGGAAATGTACCAATACATTCATTCTTCAAAGATATTGTAATTATTTAATCCTTTGATCCATTTGAGAAGTGTAATCATTTCATTGATTTCCTCCTTGAAATGACAATGGTGAAGTTGTGGCCACCTAGTGGTTTTTTTCCTTAGTGTCTTGAGCCAACTGATATTGATTTTATTTTTGCACATATTGTTACAAGGGTGGTTGCTTTTGCACCATAAGATCAACCTGTCAATGCTTGATACAACCACTAGACTTATAAAATCCCCAGGAGGCGGTTAGTCCCGTATCAGGTATCTTGATGGGAGCACTAATCATTTTTCCAACAATCTCCCCCTCAGTATTATCTGAGGGGATTCAAACCTATGACCAAGCTCTGATACCGCTTGTTACAAGTATGGTTTCCATTGCACTAGAAGATGGACCTGTCAATTATTGATCAACCACTAGAGTTATAGAATCCATAGGAGGCGGTTATTCCCTTGTCATGAATCCCAAGGGGAGTGCTGACCATTTTTCCAACACATGCCAACATTCTCATTATAGAGGGCTTGAGAAAATTATATAGTGATACCAACATATTTAGTAGCTTGTCAATACTTGAAAACCTTATCAAAAGTATTCCCATCCAATCTGAATATTATGTTTCTATCATAATGCTTTAGCATCCTCATCTCTCTGTGAAAATGTGAAGCAATTGCAAGGACAAACTCAAGTCCCAAATATGACACTAGGAAGGAGGAAACCCTATGAATATTTCTATTGAGAAGTGTCTTTGTACTAGCTATTAGAGGTTGCTTCTCAGGCATCTTGATAAACTCCAACATGTCAACATGTTCAAGTTCAGTGTGCATAATCTCATCGATATTAGAATCCACTAAAGAAGGTAAAATACAATTTAGGTATTTTTGATAGTCATATTTCTTCTTCTTTTCTAATGTATAAGTTGGTCCTTAATACATTTGAACACCTTTTGTAGAGCTATGATGAACAATCATAGTAATAGGGATAGTTGGAACAACATGTATGTGTTACAAAATTAGGTACAATCCCCTAATTTACTAATATTTGAAGAATGTGTGTGCAAGATAGAGAAGATTGGATCTCATCCGAGAAGGTGAAAATTCACTAAGTTTAGGTATAACTAAAATTTGGGTTGCTAAGATCGAATCAAAAATATAATGGAGAGTGTACATGTTTGCATCTAATTGGGTCTCATAACCTGAATTACATGTGGGGAAAAAAATGTCACCTTGCAATCAGGTTTCACAAACCTGATTCTAGGTATGAGTGAGGTGTATGACTTACAATAAGGTTTTACAAACCTAATTTCAAGTGTTTATAATTTACAAAGAGAAGTACCTTACAATTAGGTTTTAGAAATCCAATTGCAAGTGGGGTACAATGTCAACCTTACAATTAGGTTTCTAAAACCTAATTGAATGTGTTTGTGACTTGCAATCAGGGTTTTAATAATCGATTACAAGTGTTGGGTGTGATGTCACCCTTGAAATCAAGTATTTGAAACCTGATTGAAAGCATAGTTTAAACATGTAAAAGGTATAACTTGCAATCGGGTATACAGAATCTGATTGCAAGGCAATGATGATAAATAGTGTGTAATTGGGTCTTAAGACCCAATTACAACTGGTGAAATACAAAGACAAAATAATAAGGAAATAAGAATAAAGACACTAGTTAATTATAAAAATTGGTATGCATTTGATGTAAAATGAAACAAAAACCCTAGCCACAAAAGAAACCATTGTGATGACTCAAAACAAAAAAAAAACACTAGCATGGAAAATGAAAGCATAAAAATATATACCACATACCTGAACATTAAAAAATTTTGTTGATAAAGACTTAAATGTATGAGGGAAAGGCTCTAGACACTAAAAAAGTGGTCACAAGGGCACGATGTGATGATGTAGGGAAAAATTATGATTAACAAACTAAAAAAAGCATTTTAAAATAATTAAAAGGTGTTTTAAATATAATAGAAAAATTCCATTAAGTGGCATTAAATGAAGTTTGACTTGAAATCAGGGTTTCATGACCCAATTGTAAGTATTAAGAGCATGATTATGATGGAATTTGTAATTGGTGTTATGAAACTTGATTTAGGTATGTAATTTGGGCTTCAAAACTCAAATTACAAATGCTCAATGCAAAGACTAACTATGTCAGGTTTAAAACTTGAATTTGCAAGTCACTTTAAATATATAACTCTACAATTAGAAATTTGCAAAAAATGACAAAAGACATAATTTATTTGATCAAAGAAATGATTCAAGGGACCAAATACTCTCAAGGGTACTAACATTGTGCCTTGATAAGTGTACAAGTATGTGGGTTATGAATTGACTAATTTCGTAGGGGTTATCCGACATTTTATCCCATGTTAAAATGAGGTTAACAACTAGCTCTAAATGGGGAGCTTCTTTAAATCATCTTTTCAAACAATTGAAGGGAATATAATCTAGACCTCTAAGTACCTTTATCTATCCATTGTATTAATAGAGTTAGGAAAAAATGACGCAAAAATACAAAGACACAAAAACTATGCATGTAATTACAATACCCATCTATAAAATTATTAGGTGAAAAGCTTCAAATGTTGTCTATTGTGAGGTAGTGAAAAATGTGTCTCATCTTGAAATTCCATATGATAGTAGTTTTCTCCAGAGACTTAGTGAATTATTAAAGGTGTGAGGAAACTCAGGTGCGGAGACAACTTCCTACACTAATCTCTAAAGGAAAGTATTGTGCAAATTCTTTTAAATCCTTACAATTTCAGATTCGTTAACTACTTTAACAATAATATTGCAACCATATACCATGCATACAGAAAATAGAGAATGACACAATGATTTACCCTGGGGAAAACCTTTCGGTAAAAAACCCCAGCACTCCAAAACCTGCACAATGTATTATCTTCAACACAACGGTTACAACACACTTGCAATGCAAGTTCTTTTAGGAGACAATTGACACACACAGACAAATCCAGTAGCACTAGATTATACCAACAATACACTCTTTTTCTATATCCATTTGCAACCCTAAAAAATCCTTATATCATGCGCTTTCCTTTTTAGGGCAACTTCCAAAGATAGCTGTATTAGGGTTTTACCATTCTCCAAAAAAATAGGAACCCTAAACTTTTTTTTGGGCTGATGCCCCAAACCCCATGATTGTGGAAGAGCGTACAATACTCAAATTTATCAGTTGCCACATGTCATTGCATGTCTTCACCCGTCATTGAATCTTCTAGAAATAGCTCTTACGTGTCATAGGAATTTGTCATAACCATTTCAGCCATGATCTCCTTAGACACAATTCAAGATGCTGACACATCAAGTGGAGTGACACATCAACATGCCAACTAGACATGTACACTCACACTTAATTACATTATTTGCAAGAAATACATTTTACAAAACAAAAAATAAGAATAGGAATTATTCAAGGTTGAGATACCTTATTCCTAACAAAAGGACCAGGCCATAGAGAATCAAATTTTCAATGCATACCTTTGGGTTCCCTTCACTTGTCCCAAAGAAAAACAAGGTCACCAACTTTCAAAATCCCTTTATTTTTTTTTCTTTTCAAAGATAATTTTGACTTCACTTTGCTGCTCTGCAACCCAATCAAACACATATGTAGATTTCTCCTCCAATTCAGAGAGAAACATGATATGCTTGTCCATGACACTATCAAATGTTTCATCCTCAATGATATTCACCATCTTCAAAGTAGGTAATCCCAAAGTGATTGAAATTTTGACATTCAAGCTATACAAAAAATTGAACATAGACATGCCAATTTCCCTTTTGGAAGTAAAATGATTTTTCCATAATGCATCATACAATGAATTGTGCCATGATATCTAATTCTAATATGCCAATTTCCTAATGATGGCCGCAAAATTATTATTGCTTCATTTAGATTTCCCATTAACTTAAGGGTAATAATTAGATGAGTGAGCAAGTATGATTCCATGCTCGAATAAAATTGAGTAATATTGAATGATGAGAATGCAACAATATTATCTACAATGATCTTTTTAGGAACACCAAACCTTGAAATAATAATTTCCTTAAGAAAATTATATACCACTTCTAAAGTACAATTCTTTATTGGAATAGCCTCCACCCACTTAGTGAAATAGTTAGTTGTTTTTAGGAAATAAGCGTGTCTTACACTTGAGGATTGATTTATGACACAAATGAAATTGATCACTCACTATTGAAAAGTTTCATTGATCATAACTAACTTTTGGTGTAGTATTGGTAGCTTTTATTTACAAAAACATTGTTGACACACATCATACTTTGTTGGAGTACAGTGAATATTGAGAAGGGGGAGGGGGGGGGAATCAGTTATCATACACAAAAAAAACTTTTAACTTCCTTTAACAAATTCAATAAACTTGAACAATATTAAATAAAAATAATGTAGATAGCAACATGAACATATAATACACAAAAGATTGACACAAGTGTTGTCTTGAGTGGAAACCCTCCTGGGGAATAAAACCAATAGAACTTAGCCTCACTAGATTTATCTTTTAAATCAATTTGTACATCTGACTAATGTCATCTCATTGAAAATTTTAATGCCTCACTAGAGTTGTTCCTCACAGGTCTTTTGTGCCTCATTGGCTATATGCCTCACTAGTCTTATTACAATCTACCTTATAGGATTTTTAACTCTTTTATAACTTTCTACATATAGAGATTAGAAAACCTGATTGCTATATGGACCCTACATCTACAAACTACACATTATTGAACATAGCACATATCATTATTCTAATTGGTGAATAATGTCTAATCATAGAATTTAAACCCAATAAATCTTTTCTATCGTCAAACTGATTATGTAAGATAATATTGAAATATGATCAATAAAACCTAATCTATATTCTATGTCTATACATTAAATCACTTTTCTTCTGAAAATAAATAGTCCTCATAATACAAACTAACTTCAAACTGAATGAGAGAACTAAATACAAATGTTCACAAAACTGATTGGTAATATGTATCTAAAACAATATGTATCCTTCATCATGATTGTCGCCAGTATGTGTCCTTTAATATAATAGCTCACTATCACTATAAGCATGGTTAATTCAGAAGATCAAATTCATATAAAATAATCAAATCACAATTGTTACTGTGCCCAAACTGTATGTCAATTATCCTTCACTGTATCTTTATGTATCAATATTAATTCATCATAAAATAATGCAATCTATCAATGATCATCATGTGTATCAAGAGTTTGTCAATCCATATAAAATAAATGTAACATGGATACCATATGAGCTTCAATGTTGTTGACTATATAGTATCACAATCTTCTCAAATTAGTTCTTCTATGTATGCTGATGAAACCCATATAAGGACCCAAAAAATGTGATAAACAAAGCCCTTAAAAACAATGTAAAATATACTCAATCAAACTGTGCATATTGTGTGTGTGTAAATGGGTACCTGTCAGAATCAACACAAACACTCAATAAGTCATTATATTAGTTCAAAAGGGTTAGAAAAACATATAAAACCCACTAAAACTGACCTATTGCCTGCTAACTAGGAG